>VYXD01013661.1:125673-325498 GCA_013397195.1 Hylia prasina | reverse complement strand
TTTTTTTTTTTTTTCGTTGTTGAGTATTAACACCTTCATTGAAACTCTCAGAATTGCTGACCTCCTGTAAAGGAGTGTTTTCCCTTAACAGCATTCAGATCTTAGGGAGCTGGTGGAATGTTAGATTTCAAATTAATGTCATCACATACAATCAGTGGGGGAAGAAAATCCTTGTATTTACAGTAGCTACATTCAAAAGAATTAAAACAAATTTTAAATATGCATGGACATAATTGCCGCATTTCCCACTGAAAAACTGCCCTAGTTAGACTCCATGGAATGCAGAGAATGGAAAAAAAGTAACTCAAGAGACTATCAAATGAATTGTATGACTTCCATCCATGTCTTCTTGTTTAAATGAGGCTAAGCCAGGCTCTTAACAAAATCCATGAGATCTACCTGTCCCATACCTACAAGGCCCTTGTCCTCTCTTCTTTGCACAGTTTCAGCTCCTGATGTTTCATTTTTTTCTGCTTGCAACATGTTGATAGGCAAAACAATAGAAATAGAGCTGGAACTGCAGAATTTTTCAAAGTTTTTTCCTTTTTCTTAAGTTTTCCTTAAATCCAAGGCCAAATGTATGATTGAAATAAAACAATTATACAAATTTCTCCATATTTTACTAAAGAAAAGGCAACACTTGTGCATACTAATGACAATTGGAAATATAAATCACAAACAATGGTGCATTTCCTAAAAAGACAAATTCTCCAGAAGACTGAAGATGGAGTGAAAACTGCAGCTTCCTCTCCTAAATGAAGGGAAAACTTGCTTTTCCTTTGTTTTATTTTATAAGCATGTAAATGAACAGAGGTAATTTCTAGTGCTCACTTCATGCTTCAAGGAAAAGAATTTTCCTCTGCACTGAGTACTGCACACTTAGCATACTGAATCTAGCGAAACCTCATGATCTTAATAAAGACAATTACATATAATTGTATATAATATAAAATAAAGAGAAAGAATGTCAAATCTATCATGGTCTGCTACACCAAACACACAAGGTATCCCATATTTTAGATTCTTTCACACAGCTGTGTCATGATATTGTTGCTAAATTATACTGAAGTTACACTGCGAGATCTACAAAGAAATGAGCTAAATGCGGGTTCACTGAACTCTGAGACATTGGGAAAATCTGGCATCAAACCCATGCTGGCTCAAAATCAAACTTTCAAATTGAAAAGGGATGATACCACGATTAGTCATCCTCTGTAATTAGGAGGATGATGATGCAGTCTACTGTAGACGACCTTCACTAAGCCACTGTCATGGTGAAACGTGTCTTTAGCTAAAAAAGTGCATAATTCTTGCCATAAAACTGTCTTTCCCAGGAATAACTTGTTTCTTCCCCTGATGAGTATTTTTGGATGGAATCTATTTCTATTTTCAAGTCTAGAAGGAGCTAGTTCAGCCTGGTCCTTATCCTACCTACTGGATAATACCATTCTGCACTTTTAGGGTCAGACTGAGGCATTTTGGTGAAGGTATACCACAACACACCATGTTTCCTCCTGTCTCCAGTCTCAAATCATCATCTGCCTCTCTTGCAATTTAAAGGCTCCTATCATAAACCTTCAAGTGTTAATGTAGATGAAATTTCTCTCCATTCAGCTCATTTCACCACAATTTTCCAGCTATTTCATCCCTCATGGTCTCTCCCTACACCCTCTAAAATGTGATCACGCTGTTCCAGTGCAGACTCTCTCCCTCATGCTCCATCCAGAGGGAGAAGAATGCTGCAGAAGGCTGAAGAAATGCTCACAGTGCCCACACTGTGCTGGGATTTGCAATCTCCTTCACTCCTGAGGGAGTCTAGCCCAAGGCCAGACTTGCATGCAAGTAATTTTTATGCATTTATGTAGTACCAGACTTCTGTGGCAAAGGGCCAAGCATAGCTGCGTCTCATTCCAGGCTCCATATAGATTATGGAATCAAACCCATTGACACTGTTTAAGAGGGTACATGTTAAAAGGTCCAAAGAGAAATGTAAAGTAAAACGTGTTGCCTCCATATGCAACTCTGTTCCCTAAACAGGCAAGGATGTAAATCTCTGGTTTCTCAGCAGTTGAAAGGAAAAACCCAGGACCAGAAACCTGAGGTCCACTACATCCCAATGCCTGCTATTTTCCACTGGCTGGCTGTAAGTCTTCAAAAAACACCTCGCGCTTGACAGGGATTAATTGGAGATTAGTCTTTCTGACCTGAAACAGAACTTCAGAGAAATACTGACTAATATCCCCTGTAGCTGTAACAGACTAACATGAAGTTGCAGACCCTGGAAAAAAAAAATGCTCGGCTGGGTAGAAGAAAAACTACAGAATGCTCTTCAGTAGATCCTCTGTAGGATAGAGTTTATGCCTAGCCAGGCTCTTCAACAAACCTACTTGATTCCTTCTGTGATTCCAGTTCCCAGAATTGCCATCCCGCTGGTGAAGAAAGTAAAATTTGTCACTTACACTTGAGACTGCCTCACCATGAAAGGATGTGCCCCGCCTGTTGGTTCAAGTAACCTACAAAATTCTTTTTCCAAAACATTGGACGTGCTGGCCTCTGCTGAAGGGAAAGTAAGAAAGTATTTTTCTCTGTTCGCACGTGGGTAGAAGGCTGAAGCAGTTTGGGTGTTTCTAGGTAGAAGCAAAAGGAAAAAGGAAATCAGTATGTTTATGCTCCTCTGTGTCCTCAGCCTATCCTACCTACTGCCCTAATAACACAAGCACCCTACAGATGCTTTTCTGCAGTGATAAAGAGAACCTTTCTGTGATGCATGCACAGAGATGCTTGGACCAGCGAGCAACTCCTGGAGTTACCCCATTTTCAGGGTGTTTATGGATTCTGGATGGCAGGTTGGCATCAGCTGTAGCCAGTTGAAGTGAACTGAGCTGAGCATTTCCTCCAGAATAATGAAAAATGAGTAATCTCATGGCACTGAGTTCGGGGGCCCAAACCACTCTTCTGCAGGGTCTCTGCTCCATTTTGGCCCCAGCCTGACCGGAGCTTGTGTTCAACTGCTGCATTGAAAACACCCTATAATGGTAAGCCTGAGCAGCAGATGAGTTTATTTGACTTACACCATATGATGAAAAGACATTGAGCCAGATTAGATAGCTTAGTTTACAAACAATAAATGAAGTCATTTGACCCAGAAATCTTTACTTAAGTGTTTGCCTAAGTAGAACATATGGAATATGCACATAAACATATAAAACATAAAAAAAAAACCACACAAAACCAAAACAAATGCTTTCCCGTGTGTTCTCAAAGGTGTTTCACAAACATGTCCTTTTTTTTTCACACAAATGCTGTATTCATCTGAGCTCACATAAATAAAATTGGTAATATTGTTTGAAAGGCACCTGAAGGTGTATGTGAGGGTTGTTGGTACTTTTGTAATTTCTACAGGTGTAGTTTAAGCACAACTGTTGGCAAGTCTGTTTAGCCTGGATGTAATTGTATTCAATCAGAAAAACTTCAGAGCAATGCAGATAAAAGAAGCTCCTTTCACATTTGGAGGAAATTATGGAGATTTTTACCTTATAAGAAAACAGTCTATCTTAAGTTTCTTTCAGGAGTTTGTGTTTGTCTTCCAATATTCCTCCCTGAGAGAACATCCAGAACTAGAGAACAGCTCTGTATTATGTTTATGAATTATCTGAGAGCATGCTGCAAGTTATTACAATTTTTACTATCTGAAATGATTTAATGGTCACCCACAAATTGTGCAACTGGTTACCTAATATACATCATGTGACTTTCTCCTCCTTGATTAGATTAAGCAAATCTGAGCCAGAGGCTCAAAATATGCTTTTCATGAGTGCTCTTATGAACAAAAAGGTACTTTCACTAATATTCACAGAAGGAAAATAAAAGCCTCAGGCCAGGAAATCACTAAAACATGTGTTTAATTCCTCCCCTTCTTAAGAGAGGAGTTATGCTGACACTTAAGTTGCATTGCTTAACTGCTGTCTGAATGCTTTACTGAACCAGAACTGACAAAGAGACAGCCACAGTTCAGTCATCTTTAAACACTAAGAATGGTTTAAATAGAATGAAGTCTAATGATTTATTGCAGCAACCATGCCCTTTCAAAAGTTACTAATTTTGCATTTTTCTAACCTCCAATATTCAGTTAATATTGGCTTTCAGTCCTCTGTCCTCAAATTCTTGTGCCCTCATGTGATTGAAACACACTTAATAGGGTAGCCTCCATATGTCCTATTAGACAAAATTTGTGGTTTAAACCTAGATCCAAGAGTAATTGAAGTTAATGGAAAGACTTAATTGTTTTCAATGAGAGTTGGATGAAGAACTGATAGTTTAACTCTGGACATTCTCTTTTGAACATACTCACCAAGGTGCTGATCCAACTCCCAGCGAAGTCAATAGAGGGATTTGTGTTGGGATTTGGATAATAACTCTGTTCTTCTTGGAGTCAAATCCCCTTTGTCAATATGCACATGCACAAATACAGATATATAAATGAAAACAAATGTTTGGCAACTTGTGACAGAAAGTCCAAATCTGTATCTGTGTATTTGGGCCAAACCAAAATTGTTACGCTTGACAAAAACATCATTATGCTGATCTGGTTTTGGTTTTTGCTTACTAGTAATTGTTTGGTGAGTATAAATCTAACTTCTCATATTTTATTTTTTTGCATAAATATATTCTAATGTCATTGTAGACAGTAAAATGAGAGGGATTTCTATGTAAAACTCTCTGTTCAGACTTGTCATAACTTTGACAAACATAATCCTCTCAGACCAGAATTTTCCATGCTTGGTCTCCATCAAGAGCAATTCTGTTTTTGCCAAGTATGAAGAAGTTTGTTTCAGCTCCTTCTTAGTTTCCAAAATACAAAAGGTTTCTCATTTAGGATCGATCATACACTCAAAACAAAAGGGATGTGGGCTGGATTCCCAGAGGTACAGTGCTCTCGCAGTTCGCATTGGCCTTAGTGTTTCTAAAATCAGCTTCTGTGTTTTTAAAACAAGAATTCCAAGCACATGAGGGAATTCTGACTCGGACACAGCGAGCCAAGCAGAGCCTTGGCTAGCAGAGTTGCAGGGAGTAGAGATGTTGCTGATTGCTTCATCTGCTGAGAGTGTGAGTTACGTGCTACACACTTGTCGTGCTCTGTACTAACCAAGCAGTGCTCCTGGCAGCACACGAGGACAGGAACAAGGTGGACATTGAGGGGAAGACGAAGGGATGGGAAATCTCCCAAATCTTTGCAGATCTCTGTGTTCCACAACTGAGGCAGCTTTTTCTGCTCTCCAGATAAACAATTCCACAGGTTATGCCGATAACAACTCAGGACATTCCATACCCCTAAACAGGCCGATTTTAAGACCCAGTGACAAAATAACTGGTTCAGCCCCTGGCATCTTTTCCAGAATGGTGCAGGCACTCTGCCATTTTAGGCTAAGATGATCCTTTCTGGATTTGTGGCCATACTGCAGTTACTTGGCTTGTGTTCTCCAAGACATTGTATTGCTGTAATTTTTACTGCATGAAACAAATCTCATCAGATTATCCATCTCACTGTGTTCTCAAGATTTTAGATGGCCATCATTGAAATACATCCATATCCCCTTATGATGATAAGGACACAAGAAATATATAGATATTGAAAAGTAGTACCTAAACTCTAAAGTGCAGTGAACAAGCACCAAAATATTCAAGTAGGACTGGCATAGTAAGAATCCAATCCCTACAGTCTGAAAATAATTTAATTTATTCATCAGTAATATAACACAGAAAAGTTTCTGGCTGTTCATTCTCTGGCTGACATAGGCATAAAATACTTCCCTCAACAGGTCTATTTGTTGCAGCAAGAGGGCTTGGGTTATTTTTTGTGTGTTTTGCAATGTTTGTTTTTAAACAAAGCCTGCAGAGTCTGTAAAGTCTGTGAAACAATAATTGTAAAATATAAAGTTGCAATGAGGATTTGGAATTACGTTAAAAGGTATTTGGTAAATAGATACTAAAAGGGACTAAAGGGACTGACAATCAAATCCATGACCTGAGAGTAGAAAAGTCAGAGTCACAAGAAGGAATTCCACCTCCATGGGAGAAAATGAATAGCATAGAATAGCATAGAATAGCATAGAATAGCATAGCATAGCATAGCATAGCATAGCATAGCATAGCATAGCATAGCATAGCATAGACTAGACTAGACTAGACTAGACTAGACTAGAATAATTCAGTAGGAAAGGACCTACAATGATCAACCGCATATGTGATAGGTCCAGCTGCAAAGGCGATAGTGATTTGAAGTCATCTCCTGCTGGAGAGAGAAAATAACATAGTTCATACCAAAATCTTGTAGTTTGAGTAGCTACTTTCAATTTATGGATGAAAACTGGATCCCACACCAGCCTGCTGTGGTGTTTATCTAAGCTTTTGCTTGTTTTATAGACCCCACTACTGCTTTTAATGACATAAAGAAAACAAATTAAAATAAACGAAAAGAGAAACGTCCCATAGCAATAAATAGGCTGTGAATTACAGAACAGCAGTAGCTGCTTTTGAAGGCTAGAATGGCAAATGCACACATGCTGTAACAGCCCCAGGGGTTGACAGATGCCAAAATGCCTGGACAATCTGTTCATTCATCTCCAGGCAGGTACTGACAAAAGCTCCTCTCCAAAGGGGAGGCTGCATATTGTGCGGACATCCACATCAGATGACTGAAATCCCACCAGGATTTCTGTGCCACACATTTTTTAGCCTGAAGATCAGAGAATGATTTTAAGGCATTTCTCCAATACCTGATTTACAAAAGGCAGCAAAAATGGAGAAGAAAGAGGGGGTGCCCTTTCAAATACATCCCTAAATTTAGTTACCAAAGTCGTGCTCAGCTTTGTAGTTTTTCCAGACTGATCACTTATTTCAAAAAGCCAAAAATATACCATTGAGGGAAAAACAAAAGGAAAGTATTTTTCCAGAAACAGTTTTTCTGGAAAGGACATGTTATCGTAGTAAAGAGAAGTTACATGTTATGTTTCTCAAACCTTGATTAACTTGACCCCTTGCTGTGAAACTCCCTAACATCTACTGAATCAGGTGGGTAACTTTAGTCTAACTCTTAATTTAAGTCTGAAAACTCTTTTCTGTACCCACTGCGCATTTCAAGTGAACTCAAAACCAGATATTAGAACTCAATATATTTCTTGAGGAACCACCAGTGTTCTTTGTGCTTAACCCCGCGACCTGTGCCTCTGTATGGGATAAATTACACCAGCCTCTGTGGGTGGAAGATTTAAGCCCTGAGCCTCCAGGACTCACAGGAGGGCTCACCCCTCCTGAGCCCTGAGCCTCACAGGATTGGAGGGGCCTGTCTGTAGAAGGATAAAATTAGGCACATGTTCTGGGGTCCGACAGGCACACACAGCGTTTGAGAAAAGTTCAGATTGATAAACTTGGCAGGACAAAAGGACAAGTCTTCAAACTTGCTTTACTTAGCAAGATTTGGGAGAAATGCGCCGACTGTACATTCTCTACCCTCATTATATTCTTGGAGTTTTGACTTCCTCTGTTGCTCCCTAGCCACAGATAGGTATCTAAACACGGGGAAGGCAGAGTGTTTTCACAGCTGCTAGAACCGTGTTATACCTATGGACTGCAGGCCACACAGGGGGAGCACAGTCGCTCCACTATTGAAATAATAAGATGTTGCTTCAATCAGTAGGTTTTAATTGTGTTGCTTTACATTCAGTTCTCTACCTAGACCAAAAAAAAATGTTGCTAGCAAAAGGAGAGTAGCTAGATTCCTTCGCAGGAGTCAGAGCAGGAAAGAATACAACCCTACAAAATCACCAACACTTTGCAGTTCTTTGTCTATGCTTGACATGGTATATTTCTGCATTTCAGAATATACCAATGCTTCTCAGAAATCTAAGCACCTGGTAGGGCAAAATGGAACTTCAGGAATCATTTTTTTTCTCTTATGAAGTATCACTAAGAATATGAAGAAGAAAAAGTATAAACTCTGAAATTTCAATTTTTTCCAAATGGAAGACATCATCCCCTCCGCAACCTAAAACTGCATTTACAATATCTGAATTTCAGTTGAAAACCAAATTACCAGTATTTGAAATAGGACTCAGTGTATTTTTACCACATTCAACATTGGCTCATGTTGGCCAATGTCATTTGTCCAGTGGCCCAAAAGAGCACTTATTGCCCTTTATCTATGGAGGGGAAGATTAGCATCACAAAAATGATCTTGTAATTGGTACTGCTGGCAGTGCTAGAAGAAAGACAATGATTCTGAAACACTTCAAAATCTATTGCTCAAATCTGCAACTTCTGGAAATTCATGTAGGTCCATTACAATGAATGGAGTTTTGCCAATAGGCGAACTGATGACCTGCCCATTAAAACAAAAGAAACCCAGCCTTGATCAAGCTTTTATTGTTCTGATTCTTTTGCAGATTTAGAAAATGTAACACAACTGCTTAAAATAACCCCACCATTTATTATTCCAGGAGCAATGTTTTCTTAATAATACAGTCAAAGTGTGTCTGGAATTTTGAAACACAATTTATTTTCCGAGAACACGCCAGGCAATCAAAAAAGTTGAATTCCATACCCAGAACAAAAAATCATGGCTGCTACAAAATAAGAAAAAGTAAATCATTAAAAAAAAATTGCTAAGGCTAAAAATCTAGAAAATAACACTGACCTTTTTATATACCTCATAAACAGCACAGAGAAATTCCTGCTTCTGCCAAACACTCCAGTTTGCAATGGTGTTCCAAATTTTCATTAGCACAGCAACCATGCTGCCTGATATCCTGTGGCTCAAACTTTCTCACTCTTACTTCTGAAAAAAAGAGAAAAATGAGAGAAAAAAGTGACTAAGAACCAACCAGACAGGTTTATTTTATATAAGTATGACACCTCTGGATAGTGAAACATCTACAAATGATACAGTTCTGTGTCCAACCCAGCAACCCAGGTTATCACTCAGATTTAGGAAAAGATTTTCTTAGGCATAAGCCCTTTTCTTTAAGGTTCTGCAGACCTGGTACCTGTTGTTAGAGCAGCACATGAACTGGTAAACAAAGACAATATATTTAACACCATTTTGCAAATAATTTGAAAAATAAATATGTTTGTAGATTATTATTTTCAGAAGACTGCAGGGAAATATTTGGAAGTTAAGCTGTTATGTTAATTATGCCCTCTTTTTTTTTTTTTTAATACTCAGTAAAAACACATTGAAAAATTTCTCAATTTCTCTACCATGACATGAAAACAAAATGCCATAGAAAGCCTTTTAGTTTCTTAGTTTCTTACTATAAAGAGAAATTTATGGGGGAGCATAAGGAAGAGATAAAAATACCGACTGTATAAGATTCAAGAAAGTATTCTGACTTTATCAATCCCAAAATTCCAGATAATTTGATCTAGGATTTTCAACCAATGAGCAGATATCCCTTCCAAATATCTACACTCTCAGTTTTGAAGGTCATGGTAATTACCTGTTTACCTCATGAGACATTTTGATATGTGAGATGTTCCAGAGCAAGAAAAGCAATTGGTGTCTGTTCATGTTTTTCATGCTGTTCATATTGGAATAAAAAAGAGTGTGCTTGAATTATTATTATTAAAACAAAATAGGAATGAGATATAATTCCCTTATTCTTTCTCTGATGCAAAAAAATGAAAATCAATCCAAACCAACAAATAAAAATATAATCCAACCCACCAATTAAAAACAGCCCAAAAGATGGGAAATAGGAATAGAGAAGAAGAAGAAAAGGAAAACCCATTGGTTCAATGTTTTTCCAGTTCTCTTCCCTGTAATATATAGATGGAAAACAAAACTAATGAAGGGGGCTTTGGGTTGGTGTATGACATTTAGGTGTCACAAAAAAAGTCTAATAAATCCTCACCAAATATTGTTTCAGCTGCCTCAGAATACACTCGGCAGTCACATAATGTTGAAGGTACCTGATTCCTCATCAGAAATGTTCAACACCTCTTGGGCCTGGGTCCTGTTACAAGAGAAACAGTTTAAAGGAACTGGAAGTGAAAATAATCTTTGTAGCAGATGATGTGGACAACATAAGCTCATTGTCAGAAAATACTGGAAATTAACAAAAGGGAACCAAAACTGGTCCTTTGTATAAAGTGCCCTAAGGGTTGTGTCAGAAGACAAAGAATACAAAATAATGAAAAAGAAAAGGAATAATCAAATTTAATTGGAAGTGCAGTTTTAAAGGAAAGAATCTCATCTATTAGACTAGTTAGAAAAAAGCATGAAATCCATAATAACATATAAATTTATTCTAGTCAGAAACATATTTAACAATGCCATGTAAGTGAGTACTGGGATAATTGCTAAGATGTGGCTAAATAGGCAAAATTTTATTATTTTAATATTAAATACAATTACGATTTCTTGTTTTCTTAGTTCTTTCTTTCACAAGGGCAGTCATAATCCATCAAGTCTAAAATTTGACATGTGTCTCAATGTGACTTTATGATTAAATTCCACACTCAAAATTCACAGAGAATAAACCTGATGAAGTGCACATGCATCTTAATAAGTGAAAGGGACAAATGAATTCATTGTCTATTGAAACAGTTTTATAATATCTAAACATATGCTGAACAAAGCTGCAAGCTATTAACACAAATCATACAGGCTTTAATTACAACCTAAATCCGTATTATTAAAGTAATAAAATGACCCTAAAATAATGTTATGGAAGTCATGTCGTCCCTACAAATGAACACAGCATGAGAGTGATACAATAAAACACCCTAACATTAACATGTTGTATGTACCACTGTGGCTTCCCACTGAGCTAAATCAACAAGAACTAACTCTTCTCTTCCATAGCTGTGGGCAAAATTCTCCTCTCCTTTAGTTTGCCTTTGTTGGCCACGTTCAGCAGAGTTTCAGGAGCCTGTGTGGGGCAACATGATCCTGCTGGGCTCAGCCTCCTCCCCAGGGTCCCTGGAGATCTCCAGTTCTGGGGGATGTTAAAGCACAAATCCTATCAGGAGGCAGATGGGGCAATGCAGAGCTAGGGAATAACTCAGCTTAACTGCAAAAAGAGTCCCAGTTTAAACAAACTTTGGCATTACTGTGTGGTAGCCAATTACAATGGAGGAGTCATTCTTGAGATTACCCATGTCAAGAACATTATTCATATGACATTTACATATGAGAATTTGGAGGGTCAGTCATTAACTGTGGGGGTTTTTTTTCTTCTGGGCAAGCACTGATCTCCAAATGCACGATCTGATATTACTTCCTAAAATAATCTGCTATTTTAGAATACTCAATATGCAATCATGACATTTATGATCTGTTGCAGAGCCTATACTGAAGTCTAGAAGCATTTCAACCACAGTATTTGCTGCCATTTCCTAAATCATTGCATCCCACATTGATTCTGACAACAGAGGAAAGGATGACAAGGGCACTGAAATAGTTGAATGTGAACAGAAGGCCACAGTTCTTACTTAATCATGTATTTGTCATGGACTGTGAGATAACACAAATAAAGGGCTCCTTTCCCCTCTTCTGTAATGTCCAAATGGATTAGGAAATATCCAAATCCTTCAGTCCAATTTAAGCACATTAGGACAACTCCTCAGGAGGGTCCCTTTACAAATAAACACTCACTGGTCTCTGTGCCTTTTGCCAGACTCCACAAGATCCTTTCTGGATTCCTTCTGAGCACTTGTCCTTTCACTTGAGACATGGCAAACAGGGCCAAGCCTCACCTGGCTACATCTGCCTTTGAGGTAGACAACCATAAAGTCCCCCCAGGGTTCCTTTTCTCCAGATTAACACCCACAGCTCCCTCAGCCACTCACCAGACATGTTCTCCAGATCCTTCACTACCTTCACTGTCCTTCTTGGGACAGGATCCAGCACCCCAGTGTCCTTTTTGAAGCGAGGGGCCCAAAACTGAAAACAGCACTCCAGGTGCAGCCTCACAAGTGAATGCAATATTGGTTCTAAGAAAGAGATTTCTGACTGCTCCACAGTTACTCCTCCTCTCCAAAGGCAAACACTTGAAAAACAGAGGAGAAAATGAGCATATATCCTCTCTGTCATAAAACATGAGATTTAAATAGACATAAGACAACAACCTTGTTGCACACATGGCAGAGATCAGCAGGATTTTCTGTTGTAGTGATGCCTTGGGAAGGCTGACCTGGAAGAGAGACTGGACAGAGCTAGAGAATAAAGTAGATATTTATTAAAAGGCCTTTAGGATACACCTTGGGCAGGACAGGAGCCTGGCCAGGGCTACACCCAAGGTGGACCCAAAATGGTCACAAAATGGACAAATGGTCACAAGGTCTCACACTTTTATAAGTTTTGGTCCATTTGCATATTGGGGTTTAATTGCCCAGTTACAGCTTTGGGTTTTGAGGTCTCATCTTTCTTGTTTTCCCTCTTCAGTCCTCTATTGTTTGTGCTTTTGGGCATGAAAGCTGTACTCGTTGTCCTTGGTCTCCAGCAGGAAAGGATTTGTTTTATCAATCTGCTCTGTGAATAGAGCTGACTGACACTTAATATGAGGCTCAGATCTACACCTGTAGGCAGCACAGAATCTGAAAAACTTAAAAGCTAAAACTTAAGGCATCATTTTAGTGGGCCTAATGTGTTCAGGCCTGAGTAGAACAGGAAGCTGCTCATAATTCCGGCATTAAT
The DNA here is from genome assembly GCA_013397195.1 of Hylia prasina. Classification (NCBI taxonomy): domain Eukaryota; kingdom Metazoa; phylum Chordata; class Aves; order Passeriformes; family Sylviidae; genus Hylia; species Hylia prasina. The sequence continues at coordinate 312,804 of VYXD01013661.1, read as the reverse complement.
TATGGCAGCCTTAACTGCTAATTCCTTGAATTATGTTGGGCTCCCACTGAAACAGGTGGGATACTACACATTCATTCTTCTTCAGACGCATCTATAAGAAAAATATCACTGTATGAGAAAAAGAAGAGAGGAAAGGCAAGACACTGTAAAACTGTGACTGGCTGAATAATAGGTGAGCAAACTAGCAGAGCATAATTAAAAACTGCTACATGGCAATGGTCCCAAGACTGCACACCATGATACAATTATATTCTATATCCCCATTATAATTTCAGGATATTGATTAAGGTTACTGATTATACCTGAGTGAGAGCGTAAACTGGTACCTGCCTGTTCTAAAATATGCTAAAATTCTTAGAAGCTTCACTGAAGGCATAATGATTAGGCATAATTAAAACATTTTAATTTCTCACAGTAGCATGTAAGTCTTTAAAGTTAAAACATATTAGAAGGCCAAATGCTTAACAGATGGCTTTTATAGCTACCTTCATAAATTAATGACTTGCAAAATAGCCAAGCCTTAGATTTAGCACAACATGATCAGATAAGATATATATTTCTTTTTGTTGAAATTGCAATATTTGCTATATCATGGTAAAATGGTGATCTTTCCAGCTTCACTCAGGGAAAATAAAATCATTCCACAAGACTCAAACATTATGTTTTAATGTGCTCAGATTATCCTACTTGACCTTGCAATGAAAGAGGGTAGAAGAGCTGACACACTTCATCCTCACTGTACAGTTCTGGCTTTGGAAAATGTCTCTTAGCAAACTCTCAGTCTTTTTCTGTGCAAAGACCAAATGGTCTGCCTAAACCACAGGTGATCACTTCAAACCAAAAGGCAGCTTTACAAACTACTACCTCTCTTCTTCTTAATTACCAGCTTCCACACCTGTGTTTCTGTATGTTTATAATTTTTGCATAACCTGAAGGACAGAGGAATCACAAGTTCATCAATGCTAGCTGGCTTTTCTCTCGCTCAGGAGCGATGTAAGGGCAGGCAGAGTTTAATATGTTGGTCAGTAAATTACAGCTCAAGATCAGATGCCAGCAGAGGCTCTGTGGGACAGGAGTGTGCAAATGCAAGAGCCTCTGTAAAAAGCACCTTACTGAAAACAAAATGTGTAAATTAATTCCCCTGTGGGAAGCTGGCTTGGGGTATCAAGGATACTGCAAATAAACACCGCTCTTCACTGCACATTCATTTTTTTAGGTAGAGGACTCTAATTGAGTGCATAGAACACACATACTGTAATAATTATAGCACCCTCCTAGAAGGGGAGAGATCAGATTTCAGCTGGGAGCCGTAACATGGGTCTCCTCCTTCCATGCAACTGCTCCAAAATGCCAAAATACAAACTTTGTGAGCAGTTCAGTCATGCTCTGTGCGTGCCTGCCAGATGAACTCCTGAAGGTGAGGTGTGTGAAGTACCAAAGCTGTACACTGAGAGGCCCCTGCGACCTAGGCAGGAATTAGAGGCAGCAGCATTCAACTTGGGTGGCTGAGAGCGTGTCTAGGAACAGAAACAGAGGTACTGCTGGGACCTTCCTAGAGAGCTTTGGCACCTAAAAGCATTACACACTTCTGAGGGCAGGTAGAACTGAACTTTTTTCAGACAAAAGCACATGGAAGTGTTGGACCTGCCGCCCTACATGGTTTGCTTTAATGATGACCCATCTATGAAGGCATGTAAAAAACATTTGAAACCTCGTTTCATACCTGATGCCTTTCTCACTAGTTTTAAGTTACAAAATCCTCAGGGCTCATGTCAGCCCTGCAAATGTAGATTTTGGACAGAACAGATGAAGTATCTAATTAATGCGTGTTACCAAACCTTTTATGGACACAGTAGTAGGAAGAATTCATCCTTCTTTATATTTTAACTTATAAAGGGAAAACAACCATACTAAAAAAAAGTATGACATACTTCAGAGACAACTTTTAAAGGTGGCTCTGATTAACTTAATCCTTGTCACATTTTTATTTTTCAATATGTTTACACAGCTTAGACATTTAGATTTTTTTTTTTCATTTTAGTCACTGAGAAATACTTAATAATATTTTAAATTCACAAAAGCATTCAGATTCTCTTTTCTTTCAGTTCACTTAAGATTTTGGCAAAAGATATTCTTCTTAACAGCAATGCATCTATACAGTCCATCATTTTATTCTTTGGAGAAATGATGTCAGTAAGGTCTCAGCAGCTATAAAATATATTCTTTTATCATTTCAGGGTATCAGTGGGATTAATCACTCTTAACCAGCTATTTTATAGCCATGGTGTGAGAATGTCTAAGGTTTATTTGGAGTATTGCATTTTTTTCAGGATAAAGCACAGTAGACCATGTCAGCCACAGAAAAATATTACTCACTTCCTTCTCGTCACTCTTAATTGGGATCAAGTGGTTTTAGGTCAATCACTTTGGTCAAGAAAATTTATGAAAAATACAGGTCTATTTATACATGATAGAGGTAATGAATGTCTTTTACAGACAGTCATTATAATAAAAGCTTTTCATTCCTCATCCCTCCCTGCATCACTGTGAGAAATTCTATGGAGGAGATGAATGGCTGGATTGTAATATTGATTTCCCTGGGTTTTCTGGCATATGCTCAGGGTAGCACACAGCTCAGTATCACTCACTTGTTAATCATCAAACACACACATACAACACAAAGCTTGTTTCCGTTTCTAAATTTGTGCAATTTGACCAGATGGTAATCTCAGCCTGACAGGTGCGTCCTGAAAACTCATTTAAATATTTGTAAATAGTGGCACCATTCCTGCTTTAGGTGATTAATAACTGCTGATCCTGTCACTCGCTTTAACATCATTTCTGTCTTAACAAATGTTGAACTTCATAACTCAAAGGAAACTTTAACAAATACCTTTTCAACCTTACTTATTTGTCTTCATTAATTATCCAACAACTTTTTTCCCACAGTGAACAGCATCTATTAGATTGGGAAAATTCTATCTCTTATTCACACAACTACAGAAAGTCAGGTCTTGCTTATCAGTTCAGCAAACATGAGTCACTGGGCTGGAAGTTTTGGATATCTAGCTGCCTCATGGTGAAATATCAGACACNGAAGGGGTGTCATGTAGAACAGAATGACTTCGGGAACATAAGGCAGGGAAGAATGCAGAATCAGGATTTGAGGACAGAAGAGCAGAAATGGAAGGCAAAAAAAATAAATTGACACCAAAGGAAGGGTATCACAGATGATGCAAGAGGACAATTTGTGAAAAGGAGCAATAGAGCAATGGGTGAGACTTTGGGACAGAAGTGGAGACCAAAGTTGAGGAGAATAAATGGGCTGGAAAGAGAACGAACAGACAGAATTGTGAGAGAACAGGCACTTCCAAGCCCCAAGGCTGTAATTAGGACATCATATTTCTAGGGGCAAAACATGTGCTTCCATTCCCCTCTAGTGGCAGGTACATTTAAAAAAGCCACCCATCAGTTAGCATTTTACTCCTGGGGGGTTCAAGGTGACATAGTCACCTAAACTTTAAAATCTGTCAGTCACTTATATAGGGTCATCATACTGCTTGCTTTACCCCCTCATCCTTCTTTATTTTGTAACCTTTTAAAAACCTTGGAAACTACAATGAAAAAATTACATAGATATTAAATATGCAAAATCAAACGAGAGAAGTCAGGAAATTAAGCCTGCCTTTCAATACCTACCAAAGGACATGGCTAGGGTAATGCACGTTTTATTAATGCACACACATCTACCAGAGAGTCACAAATCTGGGCAGTTCCAGACTGGTTGGTTCCCACTGAATGAGCAGATAATTATTACTGCTATCCCATAACATATATTGGGAAATTGCCACTTGGCATTCTGGCACTATCCCTTCTGTGCAAAGATTTCTTTAATTTGCATGTTAATAAATGTCAGAGCATGCCTTCTGCTCTGATTTGATTTCTACTTTTTTTTTGGTGATCAAATTCATATTTTTCCATATACTCATTTCCTGCATGACAACAACCAAAGTATTCATCTGAAAAAGTAATTAAAAAAATTAACTCATTTTACTCAATTTGGATTTTTTAGAGGAATAGGTATTCCAGTATACACAGGGATTCGCATTACAGTAGAAATTAAACACTGATCACATCACATACATGATTTTTATATATTCTGCACACTCCAGAGAACCACACCTCTTCAATAAGTCCTTTTGTTTTCTTCTCATTCCAGATCCTATTTTCAGAACTATAATTGCTTAACTGAAAATTTCAATAAAAGGAGAACAATGCTGCTTAATATTTCTATACATTATGTTGATATCTTTACTGTGTGAAATTAAAGTGAAAATAATTATTTGTCATCACTGAAAATTAGTAACTGTTGGCATCTTACAAATGACCTGATCTGAAAGTTAATGGCGAGCAGGTATTTTTTGTAGGGTTTATCAAATGACCCAAAATACAAGTTCAGCCTAATAGCCTCTGTAGGAACCCTTACCTTTTTTTTCTTTTCATATTGTTTAAAGAAACTCACCAGGGGAATTTATTTTAAGAGTCAACAAACCATATTAACTCCATTCACTGCAATTGTTCTAATCCTGAGTTTCATTACAGACTCCTAGAAACCTTACCTTCACAAATCTGAGTAACATTCATTTGCATTTTGATCCCAGACACCTTTTTTAAGCAATACTTTATACTTCACAACACAAAGTTTTCTATTTGAAGCCCTTACTTTCACTAAGGACATAAAATCACTGATGAAGGTTGCACCTGAAGTTGCAGCACACTCAGAAGGTCTAGCTCAGCAGTCTGATTTGTTAAGTTCAGGTTGCTAAGTCAACCAGAAGAGAGAACTTCAAAGACAAATGTGGTAAATGGTTTGGAAAGCCTGAAACCACCAAATGTCAGGGTTTTAAGTAAATAGAAAGGAAGTTCATTTTTGCTGAGACTACTATGGCTTATTTTCAGCTGTAAGGCAGGGAAAATGCTCTCTGCTCTTTAATTGCATGCTCATAAAGTTTTAATTAGCAAAGCTTCAAAACATGGCAATCGTACCGCTGAAAATCAGCCACAGTTTTGATTTATAAGTCTGCAAAGGATTACTTGGTAGCAATCAGGATGGATTGCAGTGCTTAAGCCCAGAAAGCCCTAATATGTTATAAACACAAGCAAATGATGCAGTAATTGCCCTTGATTGCACTACTTAGAAGATTTTTAGAGGCAAGCCAAAGAGAAGTTGATAGTACCTATGTGCCTATGGCAAACAGTATGTGACAAGATCAAATCCATGCAGGATTGAAGCACTGTTCCTTTTTCCTAAAAGCAGGTGATGCTCAGGACACCTTAGAAAGACAGGTCTGGGACAGAACATCATCAGGTCTGAGGACACATGAAACTATCACCACCCAAAAGGGGCTGTGGAAGGAGAGTGTGGATTTCCACAGGGTCTGAGAAAATCAACAGAACCATTTATGCAGATGCCACACTCACACAGGAATGGTTTTCTTCCCTATCTTGTCTGTCTGATGGGAGCAAGATTTCCTTTTATTGTATCCATAAACCGTGTCATTAGCCAGCAAGAGAAAGGGGATGGGTGACAATCAGGAGGGAGCTGTGAAATCTCTTAGGTTATACATTGCAGTAAGAGGCATCTTCTGTAAAAGTAAACAAAATAGTTCACATATTATTTATCAATCCAAAAAATCCAGAGTACTAATGATCAATGTCCAACTCTTCCTTACCCTTTTAAAGATACCCACTTACTAAAATGTGAAAGACTTACATAGTGTGGCCATTTCAAACTTACAAACATAAACTTCCATAAGCTAACACTGTATGAAGATGATTATTAATTCTCCTCTGTGTAATGACCTTTGTAAATTATTTCCCAATTGAATTTCTAAGAGTGAAAGTTTCCTGAAGCCTGGGGCTGGAGGGGACTCTGCTCAGGAACCTGAGGGAACTCCTCCTCCTCTCCTCCTTGAATTTACGTCAGAGATGTCAAACAAAAAAAAATCACAGCAGTTCTGGAAGTACTGCAGGAGATCTAATATCCACACGTGTTAAACTTAGCAAGTAATTGCACACAAATTTGAAATTCCTTGAACTGCTGGTATTTCAGGTGGTTATGTTTTCAAATATTTTACAAGTCATTACAAATATTGAATTTGACACACAACTGTCAGTATTATCTTCAGTGTCGACAAGACTTTAATTTGTTATCAGCATATTAAATCTCTGGGCATAAAACTTAAAGTTGATAACACAGTTCAGTCTGATGGAATTCCTAATGACATCAAAAGAAATTCTTATAGTTGCAATTTTTTTTTTTTTAATTTATTTTGGAACACATGCTACCACAGTCAGATAAAATGATTGTTCAATTTTACTGTCACATTTGAGAATACTATTGCTTGAACTGATATTAGGATCCTTAATGTTTCTAAAGAATTATTTGAAATTAAGAGTTACACCCCAGCAACTTGCCAGAGAAGAGCTCCTACAAGGATTTCCCTGTTACAGGAATTTCAAAATCTCATTAGAAAGCATTTCCACAGCTCTTTGAGCTCTAATCCCAAATGGAAAGAGCTAGATAAAAGGAATGTGGATTTAATAATTTTTTGTGTCAACCATACTCTTTTTTTATAGGTAGTTTACATTCACCCAAAAAAAGATTAAGGTGGCCAGCAAGCTCCTCAGTTCTAAACTAACAGCATTTCTCAGATGGCTTAGCTCTTGGCAGAAATTGACAGATTTATATTTTTTTAGGACAAATCACAAAGAGTCAATTTTATATTTCATTGGTTATTGTTCTGTTCAAAGCTTTAAGCGAAGCTAATGTGCATATCTTTAAATCAAATGCAAAAATACATATTTCAAAAAGAAACCCCCAAACCTTGCTTTTTAAAGAAAGACATTTTCCTTCAGTTAGTATCTGCAGCAATAAAATAAGTAAGACCAAACATGCTTCAAGTCCTGAGAATCCTGTTTAATATTTTATATAAAATATTTGAGAAATGTACCACCTTTACTGTCTCCTGATTTTTTTTCCCCTTCTTTTGGTCACCAACAATAAGTTACCATTTCAGGATCACAAACATAGCACTCCAGCTTCCATTTGATTCATGTGTATACATAAAGCAGGCCAGTCCCTGAGTACCTTTATTTAAGGATAACTGGATACAATCCCAGAAGGAAAATGAATCAGTGAAGTCTTATGATCTTGTTTGTAATGGCTGTGATCTTGGACAAGTGGCCTGGTGGTGCTGAAGAAAAATTGCATAAGAGGGCACAGTTATTCACTCCAGCATTTATATGGAAACGCCATAATCCTTTTTAAAAAATATAGTCACTTTTATTCTTAAACCCTGTTTGATCTATATTACTCTACATGCACACAAAGGGGAAAAAAAGAGAGAAGTTTTATGTTTTGTAAATGTTATATGTTCTTATAGCACTATATTCCACTGAAGTTAAAAAAAAAAGATTGTAAATATTCCCTCAAAACATTTAAAGAAGCTTGTCTTCAAAATAAGTGGATACATGTTTATTTGCTCTTAAACACAGAAATTTATTCATGTCATATGTATAAAGAGTGATTCCCATTTGATTTAAACATAACTAAGGCCTACTCTGAAGGAGTTCAAAGGAGCCACCAGTTACCTCAAACATGGCCAAAAGTGTTCTTTGGACAGATTTGTACATTTCCAGGCCAGAAGTACACTTCTGATTATCTAGTCTCATTTCCTGCATAATAATTAACACATGCTTCCTGTACAGACCCTCACCAAGTGATTTCTTCATCAAGACTTTATTTTCTGATTTAGCTAGACCACATGGTTTGTAAAAGAACCACCTTTATTTCATCCAGTATTGACTTTTAAAGTCATCACACATAGGAAAGGGACCAGTTGACTTCTGTGAGTACCAGATTTGAAATGAGATGGCCAGCACGAGGGACACCTTGGAGCTTTGCATATTCCTGTTTCTGAAATGGCCAATTTACATCAGTTTACCTTCTCCTAAATCCTAAATCTTTAAAGTCTTGCTAGACTTCAGTCCTTTGATATTGCAGACAGGATTCAGAACCTTCTCAGGATATTAACACTCCTAGTTCAAACAGGCTGAAGAAGACTTGAACAAATAATTTTCATTGACAAGTTGAAGACATTTCCATTGAACCTTGCACATGCAGAATGTTACCCTGTGGACTTACAGCTGATTTCCATTCTTTTTTCTGCATAAATGAGCATCAGTAGAAATAGAGCACTTACACTGAATCTACTCTCTTTCTGCTCACAAGGTCAGCGTGTTCCAACAAGGCTGAGGACATTTTGCCTCTGAAATCAGCACAGGAGAATTCCCTTAGCTGAAAGTCCACGAGAAGTGCTGCTGGTGGCAATGCCAGACTCCAATTTGCCTTTTTCTCCATTTCAAAGGCACCCAAACAACTCAAGGTCCTCAACTGGTCCTGATGCTTAGCTTTTATGAGGAAAAACACAACAAACAGGACAACTGATAGAGATTTTCTTTCTCTCCAACCTTAGAGAGTTTATTCAAATTCCCAGTTCCTACCACTTTAGCAGAGCTGATTTATTGTACTGCTACACAAAACCAGACTGATACACCAAGTCCCACAGCTGACCTCTGGTTCAGAAACATCTGGTCCAATGACATGAAAAAGTTCACCACATCTGTACATAGTAAATCAATTAGTCATAATGGGATTTGGCAGCCAGTAATATGAAAGTATGGCACACAGAGTAAGTAATGATGGCTTTTACTGAGTTAAAAGGATACTTTAGGACACGCATGGTTCAAGGGTCTTCTTTCCTAGGGTGTCACCATCTGCATTACATTAATGATGGAGATAGATCCCAGGTCCTGCTTAGACAAACAGAGCATATTTTATTTTTTCTTTTTAACTTTTACTTTAGGGATCAGATCTTTATGCTTTGATTATACCATCCCCTTTCAGCACTCCACCAGCAGCAATAGAAAAATCCTTCTACAGCTACAGGCAACTCTCATGTTAACAGTTGGCACCTTATAAACCAAGGGTTGTAGAGCCAACCCCTTCTTTAATCCCTTGGATAACTCATTTTTTTTTCTCTCTCAGCTGAGGAGGTACCTTACCCCATGGCTGCATGGGAAGAGAGTTCACTCTTTTAATTCTTCAGTCTTCAGGTGGGGAATTCAAGGTGAAAACCAAACAGAAGCTTGTAGAACTAAATTTTCTAGGGAAAGAACACCTGAGGTATTTTTAAAAGTACTTACTGATCAGAGCCTTTGGGAGACCTGACCTGCAGGAGCACCCCATGTGCAGGCTCAGGGTGACTGGGACATGTGCCATAGCTGAGTTCATGCATGCAGTGAGTGAGGGTTAACTAAGAGTGTGCAGGCTTTTGGCAGCTTTTCCCTAGAAGCCTGTTCTGCAATCCACTTGTTTTCTGTGATTGCACCATGGGAAAGTTGAGTTTGCTCATCAGACACAAAGGAATCCAGAATGGATTCTCTGTTGTTTACTAGGCCATAGCTCACAAGGAGTTTTTCTGTAGATAAGCTTTCGCTCTGTGCTTATTCCTTCACACTCATTCTGGGATGCCTGGATGAACTACTCCTGATTTTTCCCCTCAAGGGGGGCATTAGTGCAATCTCTTTGCCATGTTATGTCCCAGCTATCTTTTGTTTTATATAATAATATCTCTAGATCCCTAATTCTCTGCCAAGAGTGGATAATTGGTTTAAAAGTCAAGGAGGGAGAGTATTCTTACATATTTGTTTTTGTGGGAGACCTACAAACAGACCATAAGTAACCAAAGAAAACCAAACCAAAAACCCAAACCAAAGTGAACAAAGCTTTATCTTCTTGAGATATTAGGCCAAAAAGAAAAGCATTAAAATAAAAATATTTATTTCTGAAATAGATTATTAAAATTAAAACAGCTCTCCTGAATCAGGTGCTAGGCAAGCAGGAGACAGGTTTTAATCTCAATTCCTGCCTTTCCCTGCAGAGTCATCAGCTGTATATTGGCACATCCACTTGCTGTGATTAGTGCTGACCATGAGCAAACCTTCAAAATACAGCTGGGTTACACCATGGTGTTGTAACCAAGCTTTGCACTCCCCAAATGCTTTTCCTCTGCCCTGACACCTCCCCTCTGTCATTTTTATTTACTGGCTGCAATTGATTTTATTTATTTTTATCTTCCATTGCATCCCTCCAATTTCTCAGTCGGCAGAGTGTTTTTTGTTTCTCATTCTCTCACATTTGGAGATAATTCTTCATTTATCTCTCTCCTCTCTTACTCAAAGAGCTTTCTTAGATGCTTTTTGGGGACAGCAGGGACTCACTCTACTGCTGCTCAAGGTCAGTGCCCTCCCTGCATGAGCCCACCAGCAAAAAATAGCACTATCTAACCACACTGAGCTCTCTGATGCTATTACTTTTACTGTTGGAGCTTAGAATTGAAAATAAGAGTTTTAAAGTCCTTCCTTGATGAGTAGCTGATGTATATATTTAGTTGAGCTAATGCAGTGTTCTTTCTTTTATGGTTCAGCTACACTGGCATAAGGTGAGAGGAAGGATCTATTTAATGCACCAAACAACAGTTCCAGCTGCAATATGTTTTTTTATTATGACTCAGCACTTTCTAGTGGTGTGGTGCTTTTATGGAAAAATGAGCGTTTTAAAGAATGAGTATTTTAAAGAACTATTAGCTCTGAAAAGCCCACTATATTTATTAGGTTTATCAGGAGAAAAAAAAAAAAAAAAGGTAGCTAGAGAACATTAGGCTGAAAAGAGGCATATTAGTTCTGCAGCATGAAAACAGGCAGACTTTTGAAAATGGAATTCTAAATACAGGGGCCTACAGCAAGATTCCCCAACAGCTGTGGAAAATACATAGCTCCTGTGTGAGCAGGATTTGTATTTAATTTTGAACTTGAAAAACTGCTCCAGGTGCCCAAGCCACAATATCTGCAGAGTTTCATGCTGTTTGTGTTAGGAGGTGGAGCTGGCCATGATGGCATCAGGCTCTTCTTTGATGCCATCCCACTTAAGTTACAACAAATGTGCACAAAGCCCTCTCTTCCCTCAGGCCTGCACAGATCCCATAGGAAGAGATAGGGAGTGTTTGCTTATACTTCCAAGACTCTTTCCATCAGATCTTCCACCCCAAACACTGCCCCTGCATGCCCTTGGTCTCTGAGCATCTCTCTTATGTGTATTGGTTCTCCTCTGAAGGAAGAATCAATGCTAAGAATTTCTTTGGCTTGGTTTCAGCTGCAACATGGGCTCCTCTATCTGTACACACACACACATTCCTCCACTAAAAATATTCCCTGGATGTACTCAGACCCCAGGGAAAACTTCAGAATCCAGCGTTCATGTGGCCTGGTGCTCTGGGCATTTCCAGGGAGAGGCTGCCTAAATAATAGCAAGATAAAGTGCTTCTGACATTTTTCTAACTGACCTCTCATGCTTATCAGTTCCAATGAGATCTGCAGCTCTCAACATCATAACAGGCAGATTGAGTCAAAAGTAAGAGTAATACATAAAAATCTTAATTTGAGAGTTTTTAACCTGTATTATCTATCCCATTCCAAAGCTTTGGTAATTACCAAAGCCTTGTGCTTTACTTTTAGTGGTTAAATAATACTGAATAATTATGGAATATACTTTAAAAGTGCAATAAAACAAAACAAATACATAAACCAAAATAATACATAAATATCTTCATCAATAAGTTAAACTATGGTCTTGAGGCAAATATTCTGGTTTCCCAGAGTGAAAAAGTGATATCTTTCCTTGAAGACTAGAGTTCTGCCACTGAGTTACAAGGGGAAAGGGGATTGGTTAGAATATGATCTTCACCAGAGAACACTAATAGGGAAGGCAATAGCTGAGATTTGTATCAGAGATCTTCCTAGCCAGAAATGGGAACACCACTGCACCACTAGAAAGCAGGAGAAAACAAAATACACCCAGCGATGGGCACTGTGAGAGTGAATCTGGAGTTACAAAACTTTCTGAAGTGAATTTAGCTGAGTTTCAGACATTCTCTGTGTAGCTTTATACTTTTCTGACAAGTACCATTTCCTCTTTGCACACAGCTGCTGCACAGGTTACAGCTGTTTGGATGCCCACTCCTGTCACTTGCTTCTTAGAAGATAATTCAGAGCTCACTGAGGTGGGTCACAATGACTCCCATCACTGCACTGTACTATTCCTGAAATTTCAGACCTTCCAGCACTCTCCAAGTACTCCCAGCTCCTTCACCACCCATGGACTCTTTACCCAAACAAAACATAGAACATCCTGAGTTGGAAGGATATAAGGATCACTGCCACTCCGAGTCCTGGCTCTGCACAGGATAACCACAAAAGCCACTTTGGGTTCTCTGCTAAGGGCCTGGCCTTTCAGCAGACACTCAGCTTCCTTCACTACCAACTGTGACCCAACCCAACCAAAACTCACCTGCTCTTTTTCAGGACACTTTAGCAAACACTCTCCTTCGCACTTTCAGTTCCTACCATCTGTACTCAGGTTGGCTTTAAAGCAGATCAGCTGATTTTAAAAGTACTTTCTTCTCTCTGCTCATCTTCTGTCTCCTCAGTAATTTAGAAGCCTTGCCTTGTTAGACACTTATTAATTTCAGGCCTTGGCTATCGGCCTATATTAGCATCAACAACAGCCTCTTCCACAGCTTCTAAAGGATTTTTGTTCAGTTGTGCTGCAACATTAACTATTTCCTTCAAATGTGGGTATCTTCTAGTTACATTTTGCTAGTGTTTCTATCAATAGTCTTAAAGGTTCTTGTTCTGAGTAGCAGCCCACATAAAACTTCAGCTTCACACCGCTGTTGTTCAATTATTGGCAATTTTTCTCGCACTTAAAAAAATAGATATGGTGAGTAGGAAAATACTTCAGAGGCTATATATTTAAAAGGTCAGCTGGAGAGTAGATTACTAGAAAAATCAAAGACAGAAGCATTAGAATTGAGTATCAGTAAGGCGTCAAGGTCAACTTCAAAGATTTTTGATATTCAAACCCCCACCCCAAAACCCAAAAATCTTGTTTATTTTCTTTGATACTTCACCTTAAAAAGATTTTTTTTATTTTATTTTTATTATTCCCGAATGAGAATTGGAAAAAAACAATCAGCTGCACAGGGTTTCTCCCCAGATCTCCAACCCTGGGGGATCTTCTGGGACTGGTGACTCCCCTGGGCAGAAAAGCACTTTTCTATCAGCTATAAACCTCTGAGGCATCAAACTCTGGCAGAGTTTTATATCAAAAATCTGGGGACCTGGACTGGGGGCAGTCAAACCCAGAATTAGAGTACTTCGGTGTTATTTTAAGAATACCACTGGGATGTCACCTGCTTACCTTCACTTAGTCTATTTTTAACTTAATTCTGCTGGAGAGCAAACTTTACTGCATGCAAATCTGTCTCCAGAAAAACTAACAGAGCATTTACAAAAACAAGGTAATTTGAAATACTTCTCTGTCTGGTTATTTGCTGACTCAAAGTAATTTCCAAGGAGACATTATGAAAGCTGTCCCATAGCTTCTGGCATTTAGGAGGGAGGCCACACTTACTTTATATGGGTCAGCTCTGCCCTCAGATATGTGATTTTAATTCCAGTGAGATTCCTATGCTATACACCATCATCCAAGAACAAAATTAATTAAGCCCTTTGTGCCCAATTATTGGTTCTCTTAAGCCGTGCTGAATTACCTCTCTTCTTCCCAAAAATATCTGTACAGAAAATTGGGATCAAGTTCACTGTCAGAGACTTCTCTGGGAAAAACAAACAAACAAACACATGAACAAAACAAAGAAACAAAAACACTCACAAAAACAACAACAACAACAACAACTCACCACAAAAAAAAATCAAAACAAAACTACAAAAAAGAGAAAAAACTCCTCCCTTCAAACCCATTATATTTCAGTGTGAATGAGAACTAAACCCTCACTGTTTGTTCAAAACTGAACTCATGGTGATGAGAATAGCAGTCCTGTGATTGCCACTCGAGTCTAATTTTGAATAATTTTATTGGCAGTCTGGTTGCTCTCTGTAAAGATGAGGCCACATCTGGTCAAGTGCACATTCAGTAGGTTCACAACTTCAGTTCCCAAATGAATACTGCAATATTAAGACACTTTACTGACCAGTTTCTCTTTTTATAGACCCAGGATGCAGAGAATTAAATAGCATTTACCTCCCAGATGCTGTTGCCTTCTTAGACCATCTGGGTAATGAGAGTATCATTTACACCACATAAAACTGTGACATCTGGAAAGGAAAAGGCCAGGCTGATAAGATCACATGTATAAGTAGAGTGAACCAGCTTTTGGTCAGCCTTTCACAGTTTGCAAGGTGGCTTGGGTTTTTTTGTAGTTTGTTTTGCCTTTAAATAGTGGAGTTGAAGTAAGTGATTGGGGTTTTTTGTGGGTTTTTTTTAAGTGTTGAAAAATAGACAAATAAAGCATTTACAACAAATAAAAGCATCTTCAGTTCACAGTGCAAACAATCAAAAATGTGATAAACAACCACAGTCAGGATTTCCCTAAAAAACAAGCAGGAACAACCCAAGAATATAATGCAGGCCTAAACTTCATAGGCGTAGAGGAAAGATCTGTATTTCAGAATTGTCAGAGGATGAATGTTGTCATGTCATTACCATTGTATAGGCTCCTACTTTTTAACACTTATATATTTATTAAAGAATGCAAAGGCAATCTTCAAAGTAATGTCATTTTACTAACAGGATTATATCACTAAGGACTCAAAAAAACCCACACAGTAATTCCAGTTCTGTTCCCCACAGTAAATTAACATGCACACTCAGTTTCTTACATGTATCAGTCCAAGAGCAGGCACTTTCTGCACTCCATATGTCCCCTCTTTATTTTCTTGGAGGTGACTCATCAGGGGCACAGAAAAACCACCTCAGTATGCCCATGTCAAGCATCACCTCTCTGCAGTCAGACCAACTGGACAGTGACATGGAAAACAAATCCATACAAGTGTCTCTTGGGGAGTTGCGTTAAGGGACAAGACCAAGGCTGCAAAGCTTCTTCCCATGACGTACAAAAGCACACCTGCATTCTCTGCCCCCAGTTATGGTCCAGCCAAATCCCTAACCCCCTATTGTTTTCTCCCACACAATTAAGGTGCTTTCTCCCAAACCAGTGCTCCCAGGAAGGCTGGATGGAGCACAGCTGTCCTTAGATGTGGCAGGGGATGGAGTTCCTTCCATAGCCCAGATTAATCATAACACATAAGTACTTGGCCTTTTTTTATTTTTTAGGCTCCTATTTTTCCAATAAAATGAACAGAATGCTGCGAGCATCCTTAAGCCTAATTTTCACATCTTTGAGAGTCAGGACTCCAATTCAAATTCTGCTGTGCTGGGATTCCACTGCCTGAACAAAAGCACCCATATTCTTTGCAAAGTCAAAACAGCTCTTGTACTTCCCACATACAAGTCTCTGCTATATTTTCTCTTTGGATACAATAATGGGAAGATTCCTTATTTAAGCTTTTTTCCTCTGTGTATTTTTATGAAATTGTCTTTCAAATATTAAAATGTCTACATAGCCATGCTAAAATTCTGATCTTCCTTATCTGATGATAAGCACCATACCAGAAATCTTACAGGAAATACCACCACCTTTATCATTTTTGTTTCTACTTCTCTCCAGTATCTGATTTACATCAATATAATGTAATGAAAATCACAATTCTTAATTAATAGGGTTTATTTCAAATCTATTTTATTTTGTTATTGAAACACCTCCCTGAGGTCTTCTTTGTAATATATTTAAGGGCATAAATAATCCAAGTAAATAGTCCCAGGGTCATCAGAGAGACACACTAATTCAGTTAAATACAGCCTGAAACAAGACAGGAACCTAAATGGATCACATATCACTGAAGTGCCCACATTCCTACCAATAAAGTCATCTTTTTCTCCACGTGGTTAGGTTCTGTATCTGTTCTGATAAACACAGAGATTTAATGCCAACTCCTGTTCCCACACTGATGGTTACATTTGCTGCACAGTAATTTCTTAAACATCCAGTCCAAGAGATCAGGTTTTATTAACAATAAGAACTAATTTCACTGACAGATCAAATACAACCAAGGCTTTCTTTCAGCTGTTAAAATTATTTAAAAGCAGGAATATTTCTTCCAGCTGGGGAAAAGCAAGACCAAGCTGTACCTAGGTTTTCAAATATTTTCTTTATATAAAAGCACAAATAATTTTTTTTCCTCAGAGAGTCTAGAATAACTGTTTTGGAGAGTGAACCAATCATAAAATCTGTGTGAAAATTATTCCTGAAGAAATAGCACTGATTGCTAGGACATGACTACAGGGTACCACACCAGGGTCAATTGTAACCAAAACCATATCATGGCATCCAGGAGAGCCCTTGGCTTCACATGCACATCCTGGAAATGCTCTGACTTTGAAACAGGGAGCCTGACATGTGCCATTTCCTCTTTCCTCTCTTCCCACACCCTGGTTTCCACATTAAGGAAACTCAGGTTGGGTTTAGGAGGTTTCCTAAATGAATAATTTTTGCTCTGACAGAAAAATTTCAGTATCAGAAGATTCAGTAAATATGCAACAGTTCTTTAACTCATTCAGAAAAATGCTGGTCAGCTGCAAAGATCTTTACAAGGGCTACTTAATGACAACAGGTGTATCAGGCTTCATGTAACTATTGCACAACGTTATTGTCCTTTTAAACTATCAATATTGAATCTGCAAAGGTACAGCAGATACCTGCACCAAAAGAACAAAATCTAGGGAAGATGTAGCAGATGTATTTCTGCTTTTCTGTGTTTAGTGTTCCACATCCACCTATTGATTTCAACATGCTGCTGATTTAGCTTTAACTTTTTTAGCAGACTTGTTTGCCCCTGACTGATCAAAACCTTTGGCAGCATTGCTGCTTGGAAAATGGAAACTGCACTGCCAAAATAATTGCCTAGGATAAGGATAGATCCAGTCTCTGGAAAAGGCATCATACTTTCAAATTGCCAGTTTTCACCTGTCGAATGCACTGTGCACTTTGGCTTAATACAGCCTAAGCTGACTCCAGTGAAAACAGAAAAACTCAAGACCAAAGCTCTGACTGGGAAGGCAACTAAGAGTGTCCTGTCCCATTTGGGAATGGAGGCCTGGAGAATAAAGTGTGTGCTGAGAGTACTCAAAAGAGCTGTGTGCAAGTAGGGGAGAAAAAGGGGTTTACTCAGTAAGTGTTATGCTCAACATTTTAATAATTCCTTCGACTTCTATTGGCTACTTTAGGGTAGTTTGGGTTTGCTTTGTTGAGGTTCCATGCAATTTCCGTTTGACAGGTGCTTCAGATTCCTAAAAATAAGCCCTTTCTGTGCCTTAAATGAGCTTTTTTTTTTTTTTCACTATTGAAGTGCTAGAATTCCGCAGAGAGTAGAACTTGACTTATACTTTAGTATAGTCTCCTTTCAGAAAATCTTTTGTTCACAGAATGTAAGGAAAAGGGACCCATAAAGTTAGGTACAGTTATCCACTGTCACCTCCTGTAAAAATGCTCCTGTGTTAATGTTAATAATTTTCTTTATTCATAAATTCTGCGAGAAGCAGCTAAAAGGGACTGTTCATATCCTCAAAAGTGTTAGAATTTGGGGCCCTGGTTCTAGAAATCTTTTCTTTAGCTGCCCACTAAAAAAAGGCTTGCTCAGGTGAGGTTTCCGTCTTCTTCGCCTCCTATTGGTTCAGATGTAGTTCTCATTTCCAGTCACACAAAATGTTCACAGTTCTTTTTGAAGATTCTTTTGGGACCTTATCACACACGAGCTGTCTCCACCGTCTCAGAAAGCTGGAGTTCTCAAGTCACCTCCCTGTTTCATTGCTAGTTTGAGCAGGATAGAAGCCCCACCTGGAAATTAATCCCGCCTTTAATTATTAACCTGCTTTAACCGTTAAATTACTAAACAGAAAAAATTACTAGAACATCGAAGTTCCTGGAAAATATACCTCTTCTCAATATAGGCAATACTCTAAAAAGAAGCCTCACATGCAAATTACTAAAAAAAGCTGAAATCCACGACTCCAGCTCGCTCTCACTTAGCAGCTTTTCAGCCCAAGCTCCGACAGTGCCTTCAGCTGACAGCAGGAATATCTGGGATGTTCAACAACACATGGAGCCATCTGATGAGAGATTAGCCAGCCAGCTGAAGGCAGAGGCAGACAACCTCCTCCAAGAGCAACCCTTGTGAGCCTGATCCTGCAAGGTGCAGAGAGTCTCGACTCCCGCTGGCTGCGATGGGAATTGAAAGCAGACGAAAAGTTGCAGGAGATGATCAATATCTCTGAGACATGGGCCCTTAAGGGGCTCAGATTTCAAATGCCTGGCTCTCACTGCAGATGTGCAACAGAAATAAAACTTCCTGCAGCTCTGAGGAGCTGTTACATTGGAACAGAACGTGGCCAAATCTTAATGGTTACAGGGACATTAGATCCCCCCTAAAACATAGGGATGAACAAGTCTTAAAACCAGGTTGAAAGCAATGTCCATAAATGCACTAGCCAAGAGTGACAGCTAATTTGCCTGTGGTTCAAATTACAAAATCATCTCTCCTCAAAGGAGCTGTGGAGAAAAAAACAACAGTATAACCCACCAAATAAATGGAAGGTACACAACAAACAGAGCTCAGACTGTTTTAAACACAGGGTCAGCATTTCTGTAGATGTGCATCCATGATGTCAGAAGCACAGGCAGTGACAGAGTTAAGATAAAGTGCCTTCAACTGACAGGGACTCCATCTAATCAAGGTGCTCAGGGGTGTTTCTGTCTCTCAAGCCTCTGATAGCACGAGATGCTGCTCACACAGCCCTCTCCTCCTCCCCTTGGGGCAAACCGTGTCAGAAATAGGACTTCCCAATTCAGAAGGATGCCCTAGTGCAGAGTTCATTTAATTTTTCTTCCCTTTTTGGCCCTTCTTCAGAGTCTTGCACTGTTCCTAGTTGTGTGTGGCATCACTTCAAGGAAAATGTTAACACCTTCCCCTTCTCAGCCCATTTACCACCATTTTGTTACTATATTTTAGCTTCGTTCTCAAAGCACTGTCCTCCAGAACAGGGTTTGAAGGCTTGAGAACAGAGATGAACCCTGAATCCACTTCTTGTTTTTTAATTTTATTTTTTCCCCATCAAAGAACTCTATGCAACAGGCTGTTATACAAAAGATTTGCATTATAATTATTTTTTATTAAAATTAGGATGACTGATGCACTTATCTAAGCTCTGCATTTCTACCTTCAGTCAGCTTTTTATCTAGCTGGGGTTTTTTTATTATTATTTTTTATCATTTGCACTGTTAAATCTGTACCTAGTCACATTAGTTGGTCATTTGTAAAATGTTATGAATTTTTTTGTTTATTTTGAAAAGTCATGTCAAACAACTCTTAAATATTACAGAAGACTTACTCCAAAAAGCTGCATAAATAAGCAATTGCTCATACACATTATTTGTTGGCAGGACAAGGATCCACTTTATAAATTCATGACCCAACATATATATAAGTGAAAATAGGTAGCTAAGCAAGGTATAGGAGAGAAGAAAAATGACATATGAAACCAAATAAAAAAGGATCCTTTCAACAAAAAACCACTAAATACGTATGGCTATTCCAGATGTTTCCTGAGATGAAACAAAACATACAGCGATTGTTAGCAGATTGATGATGGAGGATTAAAATGGATGGGAAAAAAAAAATAAAATTCCAAGGCACTGAATATATGTGACACCTGAAGGCTTCAAGGTTAGGCTGGGAGCCCAAGAGAACAGAGGTTCCAGGATGTCCATCATCCATCAGGTACAAGCACAGGGCTAAAGGGAGCCCACGAGCAGGGAAAACATTGAGGAACATTCGTGAACAGGAGGGGAATGAGCATGGCCAAACATGTGGAAGAATTACTGCACTTTCTTCGTGGATTTACTTTTACCTCCAAGAAGATAAAGCGCAAGATCCCAGAGCATTTAAATGCGTTATGGCTTAGGATCCAAGGTTTTGGAACTGATTACAGGGCCCAAAAAGAGTGCATTTTTCACCTCTGCAGTAATAAGAACCTAGAGTTACAAGCCGCTGAATTGATTCTGTAACAGACAAAAACCAGCATATGGCATTTTGATGTCTGTTTTAATCCTGCAGTTCCCACTTGTAACATTAAAATACATAAAGTCTCTAATAGTTGTCCATCTTTGTTCATTACTCTTGGAAGCGTTCAGCTAAACAAGAAAAAGGCACATTTTTTACAAGTTCTCATCCCATGTTTCAGCATAAAATAACTTCTTGCTTGTGTCTCCTAACAAAACAGGGTTTAACTGTGCTGCAGCTCCTAAATTGTACCCAGATCCCCTCCTGCCCTCCACATCAGTATTGAAATCTCCATTGTTTAACTTCACTTGTTGCTCTGACTTTCCAATGTGGGTGTTGAACAAATTTAGAATCTCTGGATTATTTTTTTTCACTTTCATGCACTCACCAGTATTTATTTTGAATCCTGGCACTTTGATGCTGGGGGAATAATACCAGACCCCAATAAAATCAAACAGAGGTGTGAGATTCAGGGACACCACTGTTTCCCATATTCTGGCCGTGTTTGCCATGAGGATAAGTTGCAGCTGAGTGAAGACAGACTCAAATTCCTATTCCAGAACAAACAGGTCTTTCTGTTCCCAAAAACATTTTTAGCTTATCATGAAAAATGATATGATGATATGAGATTCCTATCCAAGATAATAAAGTTGAGCTCCAACTCTGCAGGGCCAACTTGTGAGCCTAAATGAGTAGGGAAGAAGGTGACAGTTTTTCTCTGTGTGCTATATACAGACATTTAAACATATTAATGTTATTCTGTCTTAATTGTTCACAAAAAAAATGGATTCTGAAGTGGTGATTGCCAGTCAGGAACTGAAACCTTGGAGCCATGTCATACATTGTCATGGAAATGAGCTGAGGAGCTTAAAAATAAACCACCAAAACAAAACAAATAACATTCCAAGGAACAGCCTCACTAAGCCAGTGTGGTACTGGACATCTAGAGAAGGAAAATGCAACCTCTTTCACCTCAAAATTTGTTTCAGAAACGTGCTTGCAAAATCCTTCTAGATTGACCAGTGAGTACAAAGCTGTTGATCCTCTTTTTCCTTACACAGAATTTTGTTACCCACAGGTGAATATCAGTCACTCTTTAAATAATTGTCATTGTTCAGACTCTTACGTTTTCCTATAAAAGCTACTTCTGGCCCCAAAGACAGGATCCTGGCTAAATGATCTGACCTGCTTAAACTGCTCTTAGCTGCTCCTCTACCCCCAGAAAGGAAATGAATCAAAAGCTTCCACAGGGATGTGAAGACTGATTAAATTTATCTGCATTTTCTACTGCCAAAGCAAAAGCACCCCATGGTAATGGGGGCATAAACTTGCCCAGTTTCAGTGAGAAATGGAAATAATTGACTGTTCTTACAAAGTTTTCCAGAATAAAAGTGAAAATTTGTACAAATAAAAGTGAAAATTTTGATATAGTTCTTCACAGTGAGAACTGGCAATGTTTTCTATTTATGCTCCATTCACTGGAGAGGTTTCAAAACCACCATCACCATGCTATTCTACTACTGAAATCCCTCAACTCTGCAGAGTTCTTGCTTAAGTCTTACCTGATTCTCACAAGCGAAAGTGGATCCAAATTGAAGCTTTCAGTTTTACTCCTTACAAAATTAAAGAACTTGTCCCTGGCTAGGTAAGAGCACAGGACTAAGAATCACACACAATTATTATCTATTTTACACACCATGGTATCTGAGCACTTAAGCAAGATGAGAATCAATTTCTCATTTTCTAAGATTAAGTTTTATGAACTGTGGCAATTTAGAACCAATTTTAAGACCCAGGTAGCATCACAAACACACTTAAAACTAAAACTACCAGAAAACTAATTTTTTAGCAAGACAAAATGTATTAGGTGAGAGCTACTCAAGAATACAGTAGAAAGAAAAATTGTTCTTAGCGCCAAGAGGAGGAAAAGAGAGCGCCCTGGAGAATGAGAAAAACCTAGGTGGATGTGTGGAATTCTGCCTCTACTTTGTTATAGGTTTCCCCCTCCCCTCTAGTGGTGGAATAAGGCTCCATGAAATTTCTGGCACAAAACCCTTTGCTGATGCAGAAGGAGAATTGAAACCTACTAACCAAAAACATCAAACACTGACACAGATTCATTTTACAGAAAAAAAAAAAAAAAAATTAGAATTCCCAAAGAGGTTTGCAACAACCACGCTTAAAGCCTTGATGTTGCTTTGTTCTGTATTAAATGGTGTCATCCATGTCCTTTCCTGCTCTGCAGGAGCCACTATCAGTGCACTTCATCCTCGGCTCTGCTGGCTCTCCCAGCTCCCACAGCAGATTTAGGATTTACTGAGGGTAATTCGGTAGTGCTGTATTTCCTTGGATGAAAAAGAACAAAAGAAAGCCCAGGAAATCCAAAACAGAAAGAAATGGAACAGAGTCAGGCTAGGAAGGATTTTCTAGAGATATTTTTTTAGCTTCATTGCTAAAAAGATTTTAGGTTCAGAGGCACAATCATGATAATTTAGTCTGACTAAATTTTACAGGCTCTTATGAAGCACCTCCAGTTCGATTTGTAACCCACTGAGTAACCTTGTCACTTCCCCACTCAACAGCCTCGGCAGGGGTGAAAATACCATTTTATCTCCTGGGATCTTAGATCTCTTCCTCTCCAAAAGCTGGATGCCAGCCCTGGGGGAACTTGGCTATTTGCCAAATAGTATTAAAGACCAGGCCCCATACTGATACTTCACATGAGAAATAGCTGAGCAAACCAAGTGTCATTTTTGGGGTAAATCTTGTAGAAGTTTTCTTTTTCTCTTTAAAATTAGAATGATATTCCTTCTTGCTGTCAGGTCTAAGTCAAAGCTAGCACATTTTAGCCCATGAACAAACTTCAGGGGTAAAAAACCTGCCATTATATTGAAGTGGCAACATAATTTTTCAGGGCACTTGATGAGACAGAAAATCCTTACAAAACATTAACACCAACAAACTCATATCAATATTATCCTTACAGACATGTTGAAAATACTATTCAGTTAAAGAGTGTCTGTCTGAGATTCTCACCCCATCTTGTCCTGGCTTCTTTTTTCCACTCTCTGCTGCAATTAAAGCTCCACTAATAGTTCTAAAGAAAACCTTCCAAAGCAGCACCTTCCACTTGCCCACCTAATATTCTTCCTTGCCAACCCCAGCAGCTCCTCTATCTTTCTAAGCATAACACACATTTTATTCAAAGCCCAGAATCTCACATTTTCCAGAAAGGGGTCTTAATTCATGAGCTTTTGAGTGCACTTGGGGGTACTCTAAAACTACTTTTCATAAAATACTTCCCATGTAAATCAAAGTCCCTGATTGTCTCTGAAATTTAGACAGCTACATTGCAAAAAAGCTGAATTGTTATTTTGGAGAAATAGCTTTTTTACCTAACAAACCTTTTATAAAACACTAAAAGCATTTTTGTGGTGATAAGCATTACTGTAGAGTGATGCAGTTAAGAATTAGATCAAGACAGTTTAAAGTTGACTTAAAAATACAATCTTCTAAGGCAGGAAAAAATTAGAAAAAGATAATTTTTTCTTGTTTTACATTAAACTCGTAAGTATCGGGAGTATCTTTATAAATACATTATGTTATGGAACAAATCTATCATTAAGTATTTGGTAGCTTTTTGTTGTACTAAGTAAGGCTGATCTCAGGAAATGTGTTTTGCTCCTTGTGTCTCAGTCCCTACCCCACCTCCCTCTTGGAAAATATTTACAATAGGATCCTATTCACTTATTACTTCATGAGGACACTGTGTATTTATTTTTGCCAAGAGAAATCCTAAAGTATGTCTTTATTTCCTAAGAACAATCTTTTCAACAGCAACAAAGAGGAAGGAATACTAGATCAGCAGCAATGAAAAGAGCTGTCAGAACATATCAAGGAAAATATTCCAGGAACCGCTGTACTCTAAACTATGCACTTCCATGTTTAAGCAATTGTTTAAAAAAAAAAACAACTCTTCATCTGTTTGATATTCACGTTTTGTTAATAATTCAAGAGAGCTAGAGAGCTGTCTGTGCTGTGATGGCATCAGTGCCATCACTGCAGTGATGCCCTCAGCTGCAGAGTCTGAAGGAAGAGAGTCAGCTGTGGGCTGCTGGTATCAGCTTGGCTCTCCAGCTGAGAACATTTCTGTGCAGGATTCCTCTCCTCCTTGCAGAAGTATCATTTCCTTTGCAGGGCAAAACAGTCCCCAGCTGTTCAGACAGCTAGTATACAGCTAGTATAAAATACCAGATTATGAAAATTGACTAATTCTTCATTCTGCAAATCCTCTCCAAAAGAAGGCAAAACATATTCAGATGAAAAAAAAAAAATGTTAGAATCAGTGAATGCTACAACCAGTCACTTCAACTCGGCAATAAGACCTGTTTGCAAGCTTTATTTCCTTGCCCAATAGCCTAAAGATTCTCTAAGTGTTTTCAATTTATTTTCTTTTAGATTATTTTCAAACCTCTAATTTAGATGATTCTCAGTCTCTCTAGCTGATTAATTGTTACCTCTTACCACACTGCATGAAAACCTCACCATTTACACTGGAGGCCCTTCTGTGAGAGCAATCAGGCCCCCCAGCACTGCTGCCTGCTTATTGTGATCCTTCTCAAGCCTCGCAGCCCTTCTGAAATCTGCAGTCATTTGCAACCCATCCAACCCCATTCATGTTCTCATAATTCCCAGCACTTCTGTGAAGGAGCGATGATCCCCAAATTATCAGCTTCCCAGTGCTCAGAGCCAATCAGATGATGAAAACAGCAGGCTGAGCACCAAAGGGCATCATTTCCTAGCTCTGAAATATGATTAAAAACTAACAAATGGTACATAACCCCTGCTGCAAACCAGACTGACTGACACCCCCCTTTCCAAAGGACCCAGGCTTTAATCTGGTGTGCTAGAAATCCTGACACGCCAAGTGTAACACTTACAAATGGCGTTAGAGCTCAAACAGGGTGCACTTAAAATAGGTTACACGCAGACATGTAGGGAGAGAGAGCCAGAGGGAGAGATGGCTCATAAAACAGGCTCAAAGCACTTCGTTTTGCTGCCTCAGACAATTCCTTTAATAGAAAGTATTTCTGCTTCAAGAAAGAGGCTTGACGAAGGCCTGACATAGAATAGTCCTTTTAATGTGTGCATTGATTACTTTCCCAGTATAACCTCAGGAAGAATTGTGACTGGCTCTGCCAATCCCTCCAAGGATGCCTCCTTCCTCACATGTTCCCAACTACTTCCGCAGCCCTTGGCTTGTACCATTAAAAAAAAATAAAGAAATAAAAGGAAATTTTGGAGTTATACCAAGCTTCCCTTCTCCCTGTCCACTTCTTTACCCCAGTGCACTGGAAAAAGCTCCTTGCCACACACTGGCAGCTAAAAATAGTTTGAACTAAGATGTTTTTTTCCCCTTCCCCTGTATTTGTTCATGGGATTTAAATGACTGTGAGAAGACAAATGACATATTAGGATATATTCAGCTTTTGGTAGGTTACCTAACAAGATTTTTCAGCAGAGTTTATGTCCTGTCAGATCCTATGCCTGGTAACTATTGAATATTTATGTAATAATATTTATTCATTAAGACCTTTACTTCATCTTTCAAATTTCCTTCTCTTTTTACCTAAAAATACTCCTATGAGTTAAGAGAAGTCACATGACTAGATGTCTCTCAGCTCCTGTGAAAATACCTGAGTCACAGCACTGAGCAGCAATAGTCTTCTTGGAAACATTGCTACAACTGAATTATGGCTCTAAACATTGAATCTGATTAATTAGAGGCTTTGGGAACATTTCTAATAAAGGTTGTAAATAGTCACATCTCTTCTTCACTTGGGCTCAATGCAACATTTTTACCCCTCTTGATTTCATTTTAAATTACCTACCATTAACTATACCTCTCAAATACATAAATAAAAAATTAACAAATCTTACTCTAAGATTAATCCATCAAATTATCTTAGAGAAAATATTTTGTTTTCTCCTGCACCTCACACTCTTCACCTGAGCCTTTCTGGCTATGTGTAACTCTACCCCAGCATGATCCCACCACACCATTTCACTAAATAACTTAATTTTCAGTTCCTCAATAGCCAGGGCCAAACACAGGTTCAATAAAAAAAAAAACCATATTTCATCTTTACCTGGTGTTTTAGCCACTTTCAGCAGGGTGGGAATCCTGACCACCAGAACAGCTGTAGAACAGGAGAGAAAGAGGAAGGGAATAGCATCACCAGCCAATACATTCTCCACCTGGAAGAGATGACAAAAATCACCATGAGAAACACCTGTGCTCAAGCAGCTCCTGGTGGGGCTCTGGTGGATAATTACTGTACAAGTGTATCCCACACCCCTCAGGATCTACTTTAAACACACCCCAGAACATCTGATGGATAATTACTGTACAAGTGTATCCCACACCCCTCAGGATCTACTTTAAACATTCCACAGAGCTCCTGGCAATGACTATTTTTTATTTCCCTCTCCACATACAAACATAACCCTGCCATATGCTCTACACACAGAAAACACAGAGCTGCCCATGGACTCAGAATTGGTGACAAGGACACAGTTTAACAGCAGCTCTGCAGTGTGCTCAGAGATTCCAAAAGGAATCCTAGAATCCAAGTGTGCCATACAAGACTTTGAAAGAATCCATCCAAAATCTTAATAAGAATATTTAAAAAAAAAATCAAAACAACATGGCATAAACCACTAATTATTGTCCTGTAGCAATGAGAAATCTTTACTGAAAGGGATGCAGACCCTCCACTCTCTCCTTGCCTGTTGCTGGAGCTCCTAAGCGGGGACAATGTCTCTGACTGAAAACACCTATCAGCTGCCCAGAATTTATCTGTGAGACGTACTGCTTAAGTATAACTTAGAGTTTCAAAAACCTGAAGTGAAAAGATAGAAAACCTAGCCATCTTCTGATAAAGAGAAATCACTCTACAGAACAACTGCCCTCCCCTGTTTCCCTGCACGGCCATTTGTGAACACCATCCACTGGTTCTCATCACCACTTGTGAACTGCTTTTAGAGGATTTGGCAAAGGCAAACCTAAGAAGAAAGCAAGTATAATGCGGCTTCAATTCTCTGTAAAAGTGTCCATCCCAGCAACAGGAAATGTTTCCATCTGTATGCTCTTATTTAATTTCTAAGTTTCCTCACCTCTGTGATCAGGTATAATCTTTCCAATTCATTCTGTAAATTCCACTATTTCCCTGTTTCCCCTCCAAGCAAACAAATCTTCTCTCTTGTAGCAGTGGTGGTGGGGCCAAGGCACACTGACAGTTCTAACACTCACCAAAGGGATTCTCTGAGCCAGGCACTTTTTAGAGAAAATTCAAGGGAAGGTGACAGGCAGGGTTAGTCTGGGTGACATTTAACACATTCCTGGTCACCTCTCTTCCATAGGTAAACAGGAAAGTCTTCCACATGGGTTTAACTTCCCAGGAGTAAAAACAATAATCCCAGTGGAAACACTGACTACTTGCTGCTGAAGTCACCTCCCTGAAGTGAGGAGAGTTTTGCTGATATAATGCAGTGTAATTTATGAACCACTTCAGACACAGTTTGTCCAAATGTCTTTTGAAAACTTGGTCTGGCAACAATAAGAGCTACATTAGCACTATGCTGCTAAAACTGCCTCGAGGGTTATCAAACTATCCATCTATCTTTCATGGAAACTGGGGGTGGAAAAGAGCTCGTAGGTGCTTAGCTCATATCTCTGCCAGCACAAAACCGCTCCATGCTGTGTTCCGAGAGGCTTGTCCAGTTTTTAATTGAGTAAAGAAGCTCCCACCATTTCTCCCAGTGGAGAAACTATTCTCTATCATAAAAGATTTCACTGCAAAGAAACAATTCCTGACACTTGGCCTAAAATATTCCCTTGCTGACATTTTTACATTCATCTCTATTACATACATAAATATATTTATATACACATGCTATACAACAAAAGCCAAACTGCTCCCACTTACATCATACAGGCTCTGAAAAGTCAGTCCCACTGCCTTGGTGTAAGGCTGGAAAGAATTTGTTCTCACACTTTGTTCTTTGGGAAATCTTGGTGACACAATTTTCACGACACACATTAAAAGAAAAAACAATATAAACTGTCAGAAAACCTCATGTCAAATGAAAATCTGCGATTCTGCATTAGCTGTTGAAATTAGCTGCATTGTTGAAAGCTATTTCAAAAAGCACTGCTGGGCAGTGTGTAGGTAGTAGGATGATGTCATTTATCAGCAAACAGATGCACTCTCTGCAAATTTTTCTCATTGCAAGTTCATTTCTGTGCAAAGCTGCTGCTTCTTGGTTCTTCAAATCCATTAAAAGGTACCATAAGCAAAACCAGCAACAACCACATTGTAGATACATAGATCCCTTGGCTCCTTACAGTAGTGTTTAATCAGGGGATGTTCTGTATTTACATTCTTGATTTCTGACCAACCATCTTTAAGGATATGGAACTGCTACAACTCCATGGCACATGTGACCCAGGGAATAATAAATCCTACATTACCAGTTGCATAATGGTTTTGCTAATCTTGCTTTCCTAGATATCCCCTAAAAAAATCTTTTTAAGAAAAGCCTGCTCCTTTCAAAAGTTAAAAATTCCTTTCAAAGCAGGAACTAGCAAAGCAATTTTTCTTTAAGTTTTAATCTGAATCACTTTGATTATGTTCAATGCAATATTCTGAAAAATTGTACCATAAGTATTTCTAGAAAGGGGTGTGTATGCTTCAGAGTTAACATTTTTATATGGGAAGTAAAAGCTGAATTTGAGCCCTGGTAGATATTAAAAACAGATGATTTTTTTCTGACTTTCACTGACAAGTCCTTCAATTAGTTTACTCTTTAGGTTTGCCAAAATTACTTGTGACATTTTATTCATTGGCACAATAACTATAGGTCATTTTCAATAACCCATATGGCTAGCCCCATACAAAGAGATTAAATAAATTCCCTTATTTCTCATGGGAAACATTAAGGTCAGTGCTAAGGCTCTAGAAAGATGGAAGGGTTAAAATTCCACCACCAGAGCTTCTCCAGCAATTACAGATGGAAAGCAAAAGAAATCAATGTTAATTACACCAGTCCTTCAGGAAGGGGGAACAAAAATTTGCACAATGAAAAAATATCTTTCTCTGTCTCCTTTTTGACCTGGACAACTGAAGTACTTTATTATCCTCTTTTAGTCACAGCTCCTGTGAGGAAGGAATGCCACAGAGACCTCAAAACCAGAACACCTGATATGGTACTCCCAACCCAGTTTTGGTCATCCTTACCTCCTGCCATCACTTTGATTTTCTAGAGAAATGTTACTATGGTTGAAGATGTAGGAATATTGTGAGAAGCCTACAAAAGTCTCACGGGAGGTTCACTGGCCTTGGTCTCTTGATCTCTCACAAATCATTGTTACAGCTGAGACCAAGACCTAGGCTGAGCTCATCTCCTGATGGTTCAGGTGTCACTAATTAAGGACATGGAATTTACAATAGATAAGAAATTTGGGCAGTTTCTACTGAGAGGCAGCACCTGGTACCACAGGGCAGCTGCCAGCTCACCCCAGTTCCACCCTTTGGATCTGTTAGCCCATTCATCAGCCCCCAGGTGACACCAGTGCAGAACAAGCCACATCAGCTGAGCTGCAAGGACGGAAAGTTTTGGATATGAGGAATTCCTTTTACACAGCTCCATACGTCTCCAGATCCCCTAAAGAAAAGCAGGCCAGCAGTCTGACAAAAGCCATGCTGCCTGAGCTACTACATTTTGAGTTTGCAGTGCCACAGAGATTATGAATGCCTAAATCAGCACTTTTTTTTTTTCCTCCTGTTTTTTAAACCTAAAATACTTTCCCTTATGGACCTAGCTTGTCCTTGTGACCTGCAGAGCGTGGCAGTTCTGCAAAAACAGGCCTTCAACAGTGGCTTTGTGAGAGTCTAGGTATGGCTCATTGAATCAAGCCAGAAGTTCCTCTGTTTATTTATTTAACTCTGCTAATGCAAACTAGCCCCCTCAGAGCTTACCTGCAACTGGAGGCTAGGATTTTTCTTGGTTTTGGTTGTGTTGGATTTCTTTTTCTTTTCTGGTTTTAAAAAAAGCCATAAACCTCAGATAAAATTAATCCCTTGGTAATACTGCTATAATTCATTGTACAGATGATAGCTAGATGCCGTTGCAACCAGAAATTATGATGACATGGTAATTATATTAACAGTTATCTCATTCAAACTACCTTCTCTTAGAATGGAACCTGAAAATCTGAATAATGAAATCCTGGAGAAAGGTCTCTGTTATTCTTGCAAAAGTGAACTGCTTTGCTTGCAGATAAGGGATAAGTTAGCTAAAAAGGACTGTCTGAAATAGTAAAAAAGCAAAACCACAAAGATACCTTGTTAAAACAGAAACGTGGGATAAAATGACTTTTTTTTTGACTACAAAAAGCTTTAGCATGCCTGCTTGAGAAAAAACATTTTAAAGATAAATATCTGAGATCAGGTAGACAGGAAGGTGTTATCTATGGGAAGGATTGTCCAGCAAGTCACACGCATTTTGAAATTATTAAAGTAAATCTGAAATGTAACGGTGAAATAACATTATGTACTTCTGCCACTGCTGCTGCAAGTGAAGGAAAAAAATAACAGTAGCAGAATTGTTCTCCCAAGTACTGTTACAGGTATATCAGAGAGAGTTTTACCAGTAAATCTGTATGTGCTCCATATTGCTACCTTATCATCTCTATCTGTGAAATTAGATATTGTAGAAGAAACTGGATAATGAAAAGAGTACAGAAAACCCATCTCATAGCATTCAAGTGCATGGTGGCAAGGGTTTGGTTTGTTACCATTTCTCATGCTTTGAAAGAAAACCACCAGGGGCATGCTTTGCAATGCAAACTTTTTTGAGATTTTTGTGGTAACTGTAACTTTAGGAGACAAATTGCATTTATGAAGGAGGAGGGTCCAAGACAAAATATGAGTCTATTCCCAGGCAACTGAAACTTCCATTCCTATTGAAAGCTTTTGGCAAGAAATTTCAAAGTTTTGCCGAAAATTAAAAGAGAGCTTGCTGCAGATTCTGAGGGAAAAGCAAACGGCTGATGAATGACCAGGCTGCAGGAGTAGCACTCTTCCAGTAAGAGTGCTTGGCAGGTGTCTGCAATTCTGAGGGGCATGAGGTTGGAGCAGGGATCCAAGTGCTGCTTATCCACGTCCCTGCAAAGCACTCTTACTGTAAGGCTTCTAATTCTCAGCTCCGGCTGCCTACACAGCTGGAATATTTGCCCTAGTCTAATAGGAGAAGCATACTATGGTGGATTCCCCATCCCTGGAAGTGTTCAAGGCCAGACTGGATGGGGCTGTAAGTGATCTGGCCTAGGGGAATATGCCCCTGCCCATAGCAGGAGGGTTGGAACAAAATGGTCTTTGAGGTTCCTTCCAAGCCAAACCATTCTGTGATTTGGGGATATTACATGAAATATGATGAATGGTTATTGGGGATTGTTTAAAAGAGCAAGAGACTTCAAGTGGATGGTCTCAAAGTGGTCCACAATTCTCATATGGAGGCAACAACATCAGCGACAGTGACAAAAAGAGTGACATAAATTTCCAGGTTGTAAGATTTTAGCCCATATTAGTAATGGTAAGTATGGGGATCTTCTGATGTCACTGAACATCATTGTAATGATTCAGTTCCTATTGGGAGAGATGCTATCACCTAGCACCAATGTTATAATTCAGGGTTAGTTTGACAGCTTAGGGAAATCCCTAATTCATTTCACACATACAAGGAAGCATTTTGAAAAGTGACAACCTGGCTAGTTTTGTCATTTTTGCATATCTTCCTTGTAGCCTTCCTTAATTATTACTTTATCTTACAGCTGAAAAAGTTGAATTTGCTTTTCATCTTCTGCAGCCTAAACATTTCAGGAAGCATGAGCAGAAAGACATTGATTTTTTCATATTAGACGGCTTCAGCTGAGCTCCAATTTTAGATCTATGTGCTGGCAAATGCCCCACTCCACTCCAAATTTATTTTTTTAATGAGATACCCAGAGTAAGTGCTTTCTCAGATTATTGCCTCCCAACTTGCATGATTTAATCATGATATATGTGTTCAGTTTGGAGCCTATATTTGAATTCTAAACTTGGAAGTTTCACCCTCCAAGTCCTTAGAATACTGACAAGTATGAATTACTCACTGTATCTGAATTTTTCTCTCAAATTGCACAGGGCTGGTGTTCAGATCAACATTTCTAATCAAGGTTTTTGTGATCCCCCTAGTACTCTGAAGAAACTACAGTGGCTGTATGAGGGACTGAAGATGGCTGTATCTGCCTTCTCCTCTCTTAGATCTCTGACCTTGGATTAATACCTTGGCTGCAAAAATGAAACTTGCTCATGTGCAAGCACATGGGTTGCAAGTCACTTTCACAGCCTGGGATAAAACCCATACATTTTACACCAAATTTGGTGAGGACTTCCCTAGTATCTTTATCACTGTGCACTTCCAGAAGGGGCTCTGCACCCTTTTAAGGGCTTCAAGGAATGGTGAGAAGAGGTCAACCAGGCAGCACATCTGATCAGGGTTCAGGTTGTACCAGAGTCTTCCAGGCATCCATCAGAATGTCACAGAATGTGTGCAAAGGAACGAGGGACATGACACCAGAAACTAAGGACAAAAATAATTTTACAGAAATACAGCCCTGACAACAGTGCAAGAAAAGCCATCATCTCCTCCAGGTTCCAGTACATCTGAATGCTGAAACCATATTTGTCTTTGGCATCTGGCAATGTCATTTAATACATTCTTATGGCCCTGCATGCAGTTAAGCATGCACTGTATATTATTTTATGATGTTTGGATTGGAATCATACTTTCTGGGTACAATATTCATGTTTTTGCAGATTCTTGTGTAAAGCTGGGAGAAGCTGTTTCCAATTTCATGACCGTTTATCGCTAATCCAAAATGACTGCAGCATTACCTACAGTCAGGAAGCTGGATGAGGTCTTGTGTGTTTTGGATTCATCATGCTCTTCCCAGGAAACTCTGTTAAACTAGTTTTATGCTTACATGAGAGGAAGAGAGAAATTACTAATGGACATGACTGTGCCTAATCTATATATAGTTTTACAAAATAGAGTTAAAACTGAGATAGGTCTTGTAGGAGCTCTTCATCCATATGAGCTCAAATAATCATTTCAGCATTCCATTCAGGTTTCTGCTTTTGCTTTCTGAAAGCTCAAATGGCATAAAAGTACCTGCACTCACTAGTCCAGCCAACCTTCAAGAATTTTACTGGTTTTAGTCCTTAGGCCTAATGGTTAAATCAAAACCTTGCAACAAAACAATTCTTCTGTGTAATTCACACTATCATCTGGCAAGATATTATGGTGGACTGTAGTCATATTACATGTCAAAGAAAACATATTGTAGAATATTCCCTTGAGGAACAAAAACCAATGTTGACAAGACAACAGATTAAACTGTCCTCCAGAACAACTGGGAACTGCCTAAGAAAGATGCACTTGGCATTTCATAAACTTCTAAAACTTTAGAGGCTCATTTTGGCCAACAGCTGATATAGAATTCCTCTAATAATTCTTGTCAGAAAAGGATTCTTGCTGATTTATAGCAGTCCAAGATTTTGATGGATAGAAATACCTGTCAGATTACTTTCTTAATAATTCTGGAATTTTATGTTTAATCATAATCATACAGCAAAAGCGTGCATATTTTTTCCCTCTTTGAAAATTAATAATTTCATTGAAACTTTGCAAGTTTCATTGGGACTTTGTGAAAAGTATTAGAATCCCATTTGCTTGAAAAGGATTTGAACTGATTGGATTGTTTATTATTCTGTTCAAATACTTTGCTCATTATGTTACTCAAGAAAGGTTTTCAAGGAGCATGTATCATTAGCCAGTTAGAAAAATTACTCTAAGTTTAGCTTTCAATTAATTGAACCTGTAGTTAGTTAGTGATAAGCTTAAATAAGAGCAAGCAACCCTCAAAGTTGCATTTTCATTAGATAGTATTTAATATTAAGGAACATGTACATGACCCACTCAGCATTGCAGGGAGAAATGAAAACCAGAACTTAAAAACCATTGTACATAACAGGAAGAAAACAATAAAAGACATTAGTAAGGCTCTGAATAAAAATCCATTTGCAGAAACCATTTAAAACTATTTGATGCAGTAGTGTCATAAATTTTTTAGGTCTTTTGTTGTCTTTTACAAACTTTCCTAAAGAACAGGACATTTCAGTCAACCAAGGCCAAACATCTGCATCTAACCCCTTCCCTCATAACAATTCCATACCTAGATTTTATCTCCGGAGAAAAAGCTGTACCTACACTTGCTCCTTTTCTCTTGTGAGAAAGTTAAAGAAGGAAACCCCTTTTATGAAGGTTACTGCTGTCAGTGCTTCTGAGCATGATGGAGATCTCTGAACACAATGTTTCCTAGTGCTTGCTTAGTCTATAGGATAAAATTTGGCGCTTTTTTTTCTATTGAAAAAAACTCATGCTTATTTGACTAACAATCATGAATTACACCATGCTTTGGTGTTTCTTTAAATTATTTACATTTTTCTACACTACTTTATAAGTGTCTTCAGGGTTTTTCTCAATAATTTTATTATTGGATTTTTATGTATTTAGTTACAGTAGATTATGATTTCCCTGGCTAGCTTTTTAACTGTCCAGCCACTGAAAAGACTGCAAACATAAAAATCAACAAAGAATATATGTCAAAGTATGTTCACAATCGATTTGTAAACCCCTAGAAATAATTACATTTGTAGGAAGCTAAGAACAAAGCCATGTTTGTCCCTTGCCACTTGAGCTCTGGAGTGTGAAGCCCACCAGAATTCAATAGCTGTGAAGCCACAGGCATCACTCACTATCCTGAAGGGAAAATAACCTGAGGCAATTCCAACAACTCCCCATATCCATTCAGCACAACCTCCCCTCTCCTCAGAGATACTCTATCACTCAGGCTCAGTATTTTTCAGGCAGGTTCTGGGTGATTTTGTCAAGGAAAACAGATGAGAACCATGTCTACTTGACTAGAAGGCACTGACAGAAGTCAAGCACCTCAAAAGGGAAAAGTATTGTCCATCACCTTCCCCAAAGGAAAAAGTACTTCAGCATGAAAGGGAAGTGCAAATTGGGAATTTGTGGGGTGTACAAGAATGAATTACCTTGACAAGCTGGGGAGGCACATGAGGATCCAGAAATCACGAGAATGGCTGTGCCCAATATGTAGCAAGTCATAAAATGCTCCACACCTTCTGTCTTCTCTTCCTGCAGAGAAAGGGACTTGGTTGATGAACACAGTCACCTAATGTTAGGTGTCACATCCAGAGGAAAGGAGGAGAGAAAATGCTCAGTTCATGGGAAAATATCACAGTTCAAAATACTTACAGGACTATCAAGGACCCAGAAACCAGTTGCTGAAATGCAGGATGAAATGCAGGAAGAAGCATCAAAAGGTGCCTGTTCCATTTCCAGCTTCCCAGACCTCTTGGTGAGTCTTTAAAGAAGGTCATTAACTTCGCTGTGCCCTAATATCCACAAGATGTTTTTACATTCCAAATTATTCTACAGCTTGTTGAGAAATAGGCTCAGTCCTTTCTGATAAATATTTCACATGGAGTAGTTAAATAACCAGCAGAGAAAAAAGTGTGTGTGAAATCATCAGGCACCTTCCCAACTGTTCAGATTTTTAAATTTATTATTATTATTATTGAAAAGTTTATCTTCAAATAGCACGGATTTGTCAAAAGAAAACCATTTGTGTGAATGTATCAATTTAAACTTAAAGTGTTCCATGTCTAAAACACAAATTGTATTGCAACCCCAAGATTTTTTACTACTACCCATCTCTCCTATATGTTATAGGTGAGAGATTCATCTCAGGAATGCAGATTCAAGTCCTGGTTTAACTCCGAGATAAGAGGTCTTGAATCCATGTCACGCAAACCAGAAGTCATCTATGACTTTAACCAAAGGATAGAATGGTCTTGTTCATAATTATTTTTTCTTAATTACTATTATTATCCAGACACAAAGTAGGAAAACTTTTACATCCCCATTTTATTTTTACTATTTTTTTCCCTGTGGGCTGGGAAATCTATTTCCTGTTCAGCTTTAGGCACAACTTACTCGCCCCCGCACCATTTGTCCATCATTGGACTTTCTGTACCTTCAGTTATTCTTTCTCTTTTCCTGAAGCTGCCATGAGGAAATTAGTGTTCCAGGTTCATTTTTGAGCAACTTCCAGGGATAAAATGTGTCTGTCAAAGCAAGTGCAGGGCTCCCTGTTAGCTATGCTCAACCTGTGAAGACAGACCTTGGCCCAAGTATATGGGTTGCATATCCAGGAGCTCTGGGTTCTGAACCTCGTTGGCTTCTCATTTCACGAGACCAACCAGCCTTTCCCACAGCAACCTGCTGTATGTTTAAACAACAAAAAAATCCAACCAAACACATGGGTTTCTGAATGCACTGAAAAGATACAAGACCAGATTTACCAATAAGTTCCAGCTGCTTTGCACTCCTTTGACAGCAGAAAACAGCTGTAAAACTGGTTTATCTATGTTTAGCCAAGTTCATGGATACTCTGCATTATTGGAGTATGGAAAAGTCAGGACTTTGTACTGAATCTGGCCAGTAGAAAATATTATACTACACAAAGCACAGGCAGATAAGACACAAAGATACCTTCAGCCTGCCGTACACTATTATTTTGGACTAAATCTTGTCACAGGTTGCCCAGAAGGTGAGGGGGAATTTCCATTTTGTTCTTCTCAGTTATGTATCCGAAAAATGCTCCGCACACATGCTTCTTTAAAGATACTTAAGACAACAAATAACCACATTTAAATGTTCCTAAAGTATCCATTCTTAATGATACTTTGAATGCATTTTGTTATACCACATATTTGAAATATTATGAAAATTGGCAAAGTTGTCCTATTTTAAACAGACAGTATTTTATACAGGGGATATATATTTTAAATACATGTGCAATAAATTTTAAGCAAATGCATTACCAGTATATAGAAAACCTATATTTTTTTCCATGTGCGAAGCAATGATCCCTGTTACAGCCATTTTATTGCTCACTGCAGACAGTTATGCGAAGCAGACTCCATTAATTTTGTTTTTTCTCCTAGAAATCTGGAAAATTTTTGCAGATCCCTCACTTACCGTTAGCACGATAACCGAACCCTATTACAGACACCATGTAGCTGCAATGTAAAAGCTACCTCTTGAGCTCTATTGACAGAGCTGTGTGTTTTAACATGAGCCCTTAAAAAGCTGGAAAGCAAATCAGTCCTACTTGGGTTCATGTCCTTGCTCCTCAGAGATCCATATCTTTATATCCTTGACTTAATCATGCTGTATCTGAAAGCTTTCACTCACAGTTTCCTCTCAGTACTGGAAATATCTGCATCAGAAGCAGAGTGCCACAGTTAAAATAACCTGGTGACTAAACCAAGGATTACTTGCAAAATCCCTCTGATGTTGGTGGAGTGATTTCATTTCACAACCAATTTGTTGTCGCTTCCAAATTTTCGAGCGTTTCGAGCACTGAGAGAACTGGCGTTCGGGGTTTAGCACTTGGGATCACAGACCTTTCTTGGCTGTAAAACGGCTTTTGTTTGTTAAGAATGAATTCCCAGCTGAAAGCAAATGTATTCATATACTACAGTAAAACCAAACAATTGATCTGCCTGGGATGCAGAGTTCCAAGCCATTCTGTGGCACTTCTCAGGTGCCCAAACAATAAGAAATTAGGAATCAGAAGAAAGACAGATCTGTTCTCCAATCGCGCAAACTTTTGATCTCACTTGTAAAGAAAACTATTCTGTTCAGGGGCAAATCTATTTCTGGAACTTTGAAAGATTTTTGATTGTCATCTCAACCTGTTACTGTTATTTTATTTCAACAGCCAGCTATTTTAGTATTTCAGTTTCTACATCACTGCAGACTAGATCTGTCCTCTTTTGACAGATCTGAAATACCAGGGTGTGCAGAACATGCAGTCATTTTACGGCTTTTTCAGATAATAAATTTTACTCTCCACACAAGAAATTGTTTAAATCATATCCAGACACAAGCTCACTTAGGAGGCTCCTGCCTTGAGCCTTTAAACAGTATCTTCCCCACTGCTGGGGAAAGAACAATGATCAGTTTCCCCCATCAAACCCCATCCTGACCACAGCCAGTAGATGACACCTCAGACTTACTGAGGAATCCTTCTGAGGCTTCAGGCTCTTTCCAACCATTTCTGCACCCTGTATATGTGTACCAGCTGAAAATGAACAGTCTGGCATCTGAACACACACAGAAAATTGTGTTGCTTCATAAACAGTCACAAAGACACAAATGTGGTCCTGGAATCACCAGCTCAATAGGTGACAGGATCTTTAATTGCTTACATGGCTAACTATTTCATTACTTAATAATTCATGAGTTACACAGTAATCACCAGCTCTGAGCCACAGCAATTTCCCTCCAGCTCTCAAGAAATGCTGTTTTCTAAGAGAAATTACGAAAGCTGGTATTCTCTCTTTCTTCTTCTTATTTCAGTAGTGTGATAAAGGATTTACGAAAGTCCTACAGTGACTTTAGATGTAATCCAAGAAAAAAAAAGATACTTAAATGGTGACTACAGCACACATGATGATAAACATCCCAGCTTAAACTAAGCCAGGTAACAACAGCAAGAGAATGCACAGATTTAGGGGTCTGTGACTCCTGCACATAACCACAGGTGGGGAAGGGTTTGCACTCCCTTTTGAGTGCCATCTCTGCTCCACTGTTAGTTTATCATGCTAAGCAGGATGAGTTTAGACAGGGATGCAAGCACATGCCAAATGCCTCCAGTTTTATACATGGATTTACTTTTATAATTACATGTCACACCCTGATTGTGGTGCTGGAAGCCAATGCATCCCAGTGGGTATGAGATTCCTTGGAAACACTTCCCAAAATGGGAAAGTTCTATAAAGTTCATGTATCTTTGTGCATTTAAATGACAGGTATGATACACAAAACCATGCATATTTATATATACTTAGAGAGAGAATGCATGTCTGCAACTGTACAGACATACACAATCAGTCATCATATAAATTTCAGATATATATGTTAGTCATAAGATTGAATGTCACCATTGTTAATGAGTAAATCAGGCTGCAAAACTTACATTAATCTATATCAGCATTGCATAAATATTCATGGATCAGTGTTAAGGTCATGTGTGCATCTTTATTTCTCATTTGAAAATCAAATGTCTTTAGGATTTTCTTTTTTTCTTCTTTTTTTTCTTTGAGGGATAAATGGCTCTGCCCAATTATCTTGGGCAGCTTTACTTAATGGTACGTTTCCTAAATTTCTCTGAGCACAATGAGACTAATTTTTACTCTTCCTCAACTGTCTCCAAAAAAACGAGCCGGTTGCGCCCACATCTCTGAAGATGCTTCAGTACAACTCTTCTGGAATGAACCATCTTCTTATGCACTAAAAACAAACCAGGGCCAAAAACTAGTGTGTATCTGTGCTTCCACTTATCATCTCCCCAGTTACCCAGAGGCTGCAGCAGAATCCAAGTTCACAATTAAATTCCAAGAAAGTCATATGATGGTATTTCCATCCAACATCAGAAGAATGTCTACCTCTCACACACTGCCAACTGACTCTGAAGAAAACAAGAAAGAATTCAAAATTTTTTTCTAGTGGGTCAAACCAACTCTTTCTTTATCATTACCTGCAGTGAAAGATCTCACAAACATCCGGGAACATAATCTAAGCAATGCTAAGCACTTTGAGAATTCCCTCCTGTATTATTAAACATGTATTCATTTTGGCTTGCTCTTCCAGGAATATTTCTGCAATATCTGTGTACATCAATTTTTGTGTACATCAATTTTTGCGAGGGAGCAAGTGTTCCTCTGAATGCAGCACCTGAACAAACACTTTTGCATATACATCTGTAATTATCTAAATTAATGTGAATCGGCAGTGGAACTGCTGCTCTGACCACCCTGTCTGTAAAGCAGGCCCTGTCTTCAAGAAATGTGACCAGAAAGAAATTAAATGAGAAGCCTATAGGTCAGCCAAAAAATCTGGCTTGTGTCTTTCTCTCATCCTCAGGCAGGAAGGAGCCCACATATTTCTAAGTCTGGTGTCCAGGTACATAGCCAAAACTGAACGCTACTTCTGCTGGAGATGAAGACAAGAAAAGGTTTTATACATTCTAAAGATTTCAGAAGGTTTGGTAGTCTCCTCTCTCTTCGTCTTTGGTGTGTCAAACGCTCTTACCTTAGGATAATTTACTTTCCACTATTTTTTTTTCAGGCGCTGCCTTATCCAGTTAGCAAACAAATATGACACTGTGCTATTTGGAGTACAGGCTTAAGAAAAAACAAACAAAAAAAACAAACTCCCCCAGGTCTGCTTAATTCTGTATCTGCAGAAGTCAGAGTAATAAACTAACATTTTGCTTCAGAACATTTACAAACCATTCCATAACCCAAGCCTTTTCAAAGTATTTACTGTTATAATTTCAAAGAGTATACACTATCATTGGCATTACAATCAAAAGGAAATCTCTATGAAGATTTTTTTAGGAGTTTTTTGTTTTCTTATGTTAAAAAATTGTTCAGAAAAATAACTTGATTTCCCCTCATTACCGCACAATTTAGGTTTATATACATAATGTACCATTAGAAAGTCTCCTGGACATTCACAAAATCATAGAAACTTCTGGATTTGTTGCAACTATCTCCCATAATTCATCACTATTTACACTTTATCTTTCTTGATAGTCAGTTAAAGAGCGTTTTAACTAGTCTTTAAACCAAAATCAAATTTTCTTCATCACTTCTCTGTTTTTACTTCTCTCCCTCTCCCCTTGATTTCTTTTTTTTTTACCATCCTTTAAGGCCTGACCAGAGCTTTTGGAAATTACATTAACAAGTATGTTTCCTAAAAAGTACACGTGATTTATTCAACACTGCATCTCTACAGGAAGTCTATGCCATAAATTGAGATCCAGTTGCAGCTATTCTTCTGAGTGTTTCAGATGGCAGGCAGCTCCAAACATGGGCAGGTAGCATTTCAAGTTGAGTGTGAGCTGCCTACAACAGAAATATCTCACATCCAGTCAGGATCTAATCCAGATCGAACTGATGCAACTCTTGAACCTCTTCCCACACAGTCAGCTTGCCAATTTCAATAAATTAATAAGAAGATATAGTTGCCAAAGGAGGTTTTAAGACATGAAACAATATAATTCTCTTTTAATCATGCAGCAAAAGGGCATGTGTACTCCAACGTTTTTGTGATGGATACAGCTGTATAGTAATAAAACAGAGAAAAACATTGTGTGAGTGCATCTTTCAAGCCTGTGGGGAGCTCAAGTGACAGAATTCTGTGTACATAACAAATGTGTGGATTCCCTGGGCAACAGACCTAAACAATACTTTACTGCAGACCCTTTCCTTTGAAAATTACAAAATTTCTTAACCATTCCAGCAAAATCATTGTGTTTGAAACTCATGATGACCGTTCCACAGCCAGGTTTTCAATAATTGTCAAGAAAAAATTCTGGAACTCAATTGAATTCCAAGGAGCATATGACCCAATAGAAACAGCAAAATACTCCCCTTCATCATCACAGATTGATTTTGAAGGTTGTGTTTGGGTTGTTTAGCTAAAAGCAGTCCAGGAGGGCCATGCTGCATCCTCACTCATCATCAGGAGTGCACAAGGTGATCATGTTTGAAGGGTTGGAAAGAGCAGACTGAAGCTCAAATGGATCAATTAAGATGTTTATAGGAAAAGGCTTTATGACCCAGTGTTCTCTAATAAACTTTTCTTATTATAAAAAGGCAATGAAATTATTCAGCTTAATAAATCCTCTGGAGTTTTATATAAAATATAATACTAAATAATGAGAAAAGAAATATTCTTCTGGGGGGTTTTTTTGGTTTGGTTTTTTTTTTTTTTTTTCTCCACTAAACAGATGGTTCCAGAAAACTGCTGGAAGAAATGCATTCAAAATATTCTTTACTTTTGTGAAAAAAGTGAAAATGCCTCATCTAAACCACTTTCTACCGGGGGTTCAATGAACAAAAATCCAGAGCCTGAATGGGAAAATGAGCATGGAAAAAGTCTGCACTGTCCTGGCAGGACAGTGTGGAAAAGTATATCACAAACTCCCCTGTCATAACTTCACCTGGCCTGCAGTTCAGCCAAGAGGTCTTCTGGCTGCACTGCTATGAAACCTTCATTTCATCACTAACACTCAGGAGCATCACTGCAGTCATTTTACAGGGTCTGTAGAAAGAACTGAGGGAAGACAGGAGCAAAGGTAGAGATGGGGAACACAACAGTAAAGACTGATGAGATTTGTTTTCCCCAGAAAGCTGGTGTTTTGTGTGTGTCAGTAACATTTCCTAGTGAGATAAATTTTCAAAAGGAATGTAAGAAAAAGTCAACAAGTGGAATGATGAAACAAGACATTTCCCCATTGCTGTGGTAGAAGGGGAAACATAAA
This sequence comes from Hylia prasina, assembly GCA_013397195.1. NCBI lineage: Eukaryota > Metazoa > Chordata > Aves > Passeriformes > Sylviidae > Hylia > Hylia prasina. The sequence continues at coordinate 270,059 of VYXD01013661.1, read as the reverse complement.
GAGTTTGACTCACACCAGGATGTTTCAGGATGTAGTCATAAAAAAAGAGTACTCCAGGGGAGCAACAGCATTTTCAGGGCTAAAAAACTTAGTGGCTTTATTCCAACATATCTGCAAACAATGTGTTCTCTTACCATTTTTTCATCTTTCAACTCCAAGGAAAATGCTCAGATGGTGGTTTACCTATCAGTGACTCCACTTTGGAGCTACAACTACCAAAATCCTATTGGCAGCAACTAGCTTCCATTCACTGTGTTGTTGACCATTTCCCTTGCACTGTTGCTTTCTTATGGCAAAGTTTGGTTCAATAAGGATTAGGAGCTTAGGCTATCTTAGACTGAGGCATCTAATTTAGGGCAGGTAAATCTCACCTTGCCTAAGATGATCTCTGTGTTTAAACGCCCATCTGTTTCCTGCATGCACATACCCCACCACAATTCTGCAGGCCAGGATACGAAATATTGTGTTATGACAGCTTCAGCCACATAATCTACATTTTCCACACACACCTGACACGCTGGATCTTTTGATGGCAAGAGTCTTCCACAGCCCTCTCTCAAAGGCAATGTTCAAGTTATCCCTCATAACTTGGGATAGTCTTTAGAACATGCACTGTATTCCCATCTCATATGTTAATTTAACCAAGGTATTTCTACAGCATCACTATATTTCTGTATTATTGCTGGGACCTGTTGAACTGGATACATGCAGAATTACAGAAAAGGACTATTTAACAACATCAAAATCAAAACAGACATTGTTTGGGCCAGATCCCGATTGTCTCTACTTCCTGGGTGAGCTGCTCACAAAACATCCTTTGAAATGCACTGTAGGAATAAAATGTACACTGTAATCCTTCCTTTTTAATTTTTTTTTTTTTTTTTTTTTGCAGAAAGAAGTATTTAAGCAAGCCCTGGAGCTCTGCATACCATTTTCACCACTGATTTACATTCTCTATCACAGGTGGAATGTTGTGGTTGCTCCCCCTTTCAATTAACCCATTTTCTCCTGAACATAAAGGGCAAGTCATCTCACTGCAATTTCACAGTTTGGGCCATTATTTAATGTTTCCCATTTGCTCCTAAGGCTTTTATCTACCTGAGAAAAACTACTTGTCAAGCCACTTGTTTTATTTGGCTATTAATGGGGGAATTTTTTGTTTTGTTTTGCCTCCAGACAAGTATTCCATCAAACTCCTGCAAAAAGATTCCAAGCATAGAGGTGAGCCCTCTCTGTTCATCATACTTGGTCTGGGCACAGTACTTCCACTGGAAGAGATTTTGTACCTAGCTTCAGCGACTTGATGAAAACATCCATAATTTTTCCAGCAGATTCCTTCTAGGTTGCCTAAAATTTGGGGGAAAATACAGAAGAGATCTGTCTTTTATTGCCAATCATAGCAACCGGTTTTTTTTAATCCCAAATCATCTCTATTTCCTAACACACATCTACACACACTTTTGCTTGCAGACATATTTGAAGTTACAAGACAAAAAGTCAAGAGCCTCTTTCATTCATGCAGCTGAAAGGAACCAGTCTGTCTTCCCAACATGACCTTCTCCAAAAGACAGACCACTAAACACGACCCCGAGTTCTTGTTCAAGATCGTAGATTCCCTTTGAGTTACATTCTTCAGAAAGCACTCTGCTTCTGGTTTAAAAACTTAAAACATGAAGAAAATTCTATAGTTTTTCTGCCCTTCTCTAGCTATGTATATGTATGTACAGATGTATTTCTTCTTCTTTTGAATATATACATAGATGCATTTCATTTTTAGCTTTAAACCCCTGATATTCACTGAGATTTGAAATCTCTCTATTTTCTTTTTACTCTTGTCTATCTCTGAAAGTTCAGAACACATATAGGAAAACCATATCCATTAAGGATCCAAGGTGGTATGATGTATTTCCTCACCAAATTCTAAATTTACACATAATATTTTTCTAGCCACTCTCACTGCCCTCACGCTCCAAGCGTACCAGCTTACCGCCTCTGGGAATTGTGCCACCACTGGCTCTATCAATTCACAGTTTCATAAATCCAGCATGAAAAGGACATCTAAGTGACCAAGGACAAAACACTCCCTGGAGAAAGAGGATTCATTTCCTGAGACTTCCTTTGAGACGAGCATTCTAAAGACTGTATTTCTCAGCTTACTCATCTCTCAGGCAGCACACACTGCATCCACAGCATAATCCACATGATTATTTGTGAAGTATTTAGAGATGTCATCCTCTGCCAAGTTGGCATTTGGGATACCAGTACTTTTAGTGTGAATTTAAACAAGTCTGGCCTTCTTTGTGCCTCAGTCCTTCAGCTTTAAAATGGAAATTATTCTCTTTATCCTCTTCTAATTAGTAAGATACATAGTGATGAAACAATATCTCAGAAGCTACATGGAACTTCCTCTACTTCCTGAAAAAAAATAAAGCTTTGAGGCCTCATTTGTCTGATTCATTACTCTGTCATGATTTTGCTAAAACAACTATTGCAATGAAATACACATTTTAAAAACCAAGTGAATATTTAATGGCTATCCTAGTTTAAGAGGCAGCTGAAACTCCTTGTCCCTGAAGGAGCTACTGAAGACCACTTAACACCAGCAGAAGTCCTCCTGTAAACCTTTTATGGACCACCACCTTTAACTAGTGTCCCACTCTTCCATTGTCTCCTTGTAATAATCTACATCCCAAATATTGTATCTAACCCAGAAGAAGAAATATGGAGAGGCAGTAATCTCCAAGTCCAACATTTATGGCTGTGCTCACACAATGTGTTTTCTGCAGTAAAGCAGAATCAGAAGCTCTCCCCACAGGCTCAACCTCGTGCCACTGTTTGCTGTTCTCTGAATGCTGTCAATAGCTGCATTCCCTGAATTAATTCACACTGTAAATAAGAAGCATAAAGTGAGATGGGATCACTGCTTCCTCTCCCAAAGAGCAAGAAACCTCTGGCCCAGTAAATAAAGTTTCTGAAAAGGTTTGTAAATCAGAGTTCTGGAGACATGAGCTTTTACTATTACAGCCTGTTACATTTTAAACACATAGTTTTAAGGCAATACTTTCATACCATAAGAATGGGAGTCTTCTGGCTGAGCAATTTCAAGCTAAAGGGGGACTGAATCAGCTCTGGAGAGCTCAGCCTCAAATAAGAGGTTACTCAAGCCTCTTTAACTCTCTATTTTGAGCAGACCTAGGCGTTAATAAGTATTTTCTTGCAGTGGTGTTTGAGGACTATTGTTGTTATAGAAACTTGTAGATATTTATTGCTGGTTTTTGAGATATTTGCAGTTTCCCAGTTAGAGGATGGCTCGTTGCAGCTGCATACGGCAGAGTTTTTAAATTCTCAGTTACTAACAGCTCAGATTATAAGAAACACCCACCTGACATAATTAACTAGTTCTTCCTACAGCTGTTGATGGCCTAAGCGAAAAGTGTGAACTCTGAAAAGCAGTTTTATGTGCTGGGGCCTGAGCACTCCGTAAAGACTCTGTGCTGTGTGACAGAAGTGCAGGAGCACAGCTGCTCCTTCCCACTGATGCAGCAGCCCCTGGGGACCTCAGCTGAGTGAGGGGGCTGTCAGTCACCTCTGAAGCCTCCTGGCCACCTTTCCTAATTCTTCCAACCTTCCAGTTACCACAGGGTCTCTCTTGTTCCTTAGTAATCGGGGTTATACCACAGCATTCCATTCCTAAACTTTGAACTATACCTGTGGACATCCAAATTCTTCTCCCACTTTCACTCCCTGAATTTGAAGCCATCCTGGATTTGAAATGGAGAGCACATCTGTAGAAGTCTCCATCTGGGTTTTGGTGATGACAATATAGAGAAGGGAGAGATCAGGTAAGAATACTCAGAAATTAATCGAAAGCATAAGTTGCCTTCTTCATGGTTATTCAAAGCCTGAAGGCCATTTTTGAGTAATTTTTCTGCAATCACTTGGTGATTACATTTTTGGCCCTCTGTGGCTGTCATTCATTTTTGTACTTAACTGCATATTAGTGATGGAACAAATCTATCCTATCACATATTCATCTTTGGTGAGCTTATCTTCATGAAATAGAAATTATTCCAGCGATAACAACGATCCTAAGAAAATTCTGATGGTTTTGGGTTATTCCCTTGGGCCTGACAAATACTGAAAATGCTCATTTCCACTCTATATGCTGTGTGGGGAAAAGAATGCAAAAGGAATTTTCACTGTGACCCTGGGAATGAAGCCACAAGTCACGTGCTCTTGAACATGTAGACTGAGGGCATTTTTGAACAATCAAATCCATTAATGTTCATACAGAAACAGCCCCAGTCATAGTTCCAGTCCTGAAAGATCTGAGTAAAACCTTCAAGTCTATTTGAGATTCAGGAAGAGCTCATGAAAGCTGTAGGGATATTTTTTTTTTTTTCCTTTTTTTTCTGGAACTTTGAAGGTGGGAATATGCCTTTTGACAGTCATTCATTTTTCAGACAAAAGCTATCTTCATTACTATTTGCCCAGCACTGTTGTAAGGCAGCTTAGAACAGCACAAAGGACCTGTTCTCATGTACAAACTCCTTAAGTAAAATCGAGAGAGAGGGGGAGTCAGTGTAGCCTCACAAGAGGCAGCTGTCTCCCTTACTGACAGCAGGAGCCTTCAGGGCTCACAGCTCTCCAAAAGCTGTGGCTAACACTGCTGTTTTACTTTCTTTTTACAAGCATAACAATGTGGGAGATGATGTTGCTGAAGAATCGTGGTTAATTCCTTTTTTCATTAAGTCCTGCCTAACTGAGGCAAGAGCAGCTGTTTCGGGATCAAGCAGGAGCAAACAGAAGCTGTTCTGGGCGCAGCTTTGAATGGCACTTTATCCACCCTTTCACAGCAATCCAACCAGCTTCCACTGAGAGAGAGAGCTTCAGGTTTTCCTCCTGAACCTGCATACAAGGAATAAACAGGTATGGAAAACCTGTTCTGGCTGAAGGGAGACACCCATCTTACTGATCACTTGAGTTTCAGAGATCCAGTACTTTTGTTTATCTCCTCCAGTGTCTCAGAAGAGTTTGGCCAGTGGTCTACCCATTTATGGACCCATCAGCTACATCCTTGCACAGCTCCCCAATCCTTATTACCTCCATGCATCATCCTCTGACCTTCCTCCTGCTGTGTGCAAAAGGAAGCTACCACATGACACTGAGCTTGTAGAACTGCAAATGTTCAGTTTTCCTCTTGTAAGGGAATTCTCTGTAAGTAAAGAGAGCTCTTCACATCTCCTTCACTGCCTTTCACAGTTTCTAGAGGTGTAACAGTTTATGTGATTGGATGCCTCATCCATTTTTATACATGATGACAGAAAGATTCTTCCCTTTACAGCAATATATACATAATTAAGAAGTTCTGGATTCAGCTATAGGAAAAAAATGGATGGGTGCCCACACCCATTTTTCATGATTTGTCCACATTCCAAAATGGTGCAGTAGGACTGACAGAACAAATATGATACCAACCATTACTTGGCAGTTGGGATAGACCAGGACAAATCAAGTGAAACATCTTTCCATTTCACTGCAATTAAAATCTGCTGGAACCAGAATTGGTGCTGTATTAATGAATCCAAATCTTTACTGTTGTGGTATTGGAACAGACAGCTTCCAGAAGAGGAAATGGGAAGGCAGCCATCAACCTCAAGATGACAAGAGAAGAAATATTTCTTCTGTAGAATCCTTATGAGGACACTGAAACAGTGCTCTGTCACAAAAAGATCTGCCAATAAGAAAAAACCAAAAAAGGTGAGGACAATAGAAAAGGACAAGTTTCAGGAGCCTTTCCATCAGATTCCGAACATCTTCTATTTTCTTAAACTAAGAGCAAGTGATAATTTTCTGTACAGGAAAATTAATTTTTTCCTCCCCCACAAATACACAATACAAATCCCTGTTTAGTGACACTTCTTATTAATGCTCTTTTAAGGACACTTTGGAATGAGATTGTGAGAAAGGAACAATGCACATTGTAGACATGAATGATACATGTCTAACAAATAGCTTAAAATCTAAAAATTGGAAGGTTGGATAGCTAAGTGATGAATTATGTAACTATTTAAAGCCATTGATTAACCAATTATTGACAATTTATTAAACCCTGAAGTACCTCAAGAAAGCAACTGCCACGCAAATGTTAACTAGAAAAAGACATGTACCAAAAGTGAGGGAAAAGGACAACAGCTAATCCATACAGTCTGCTGGAAATTTGTAAGACCTGTGTGTTGGCAGGTTGTCAAGGGGAGAGAAGGGAGGAAGGGTAAGGGCCAAATTCCTGAAATGAGAAGCTTTCTAATAGGAATTCTCTACAACCTCCCATGGAAATCTTTACCTGAGGAACAAACAGCCATTTGTGTGCCCCACATCTTAGTATGGGATGAGAGGCCATGTCTTACATAACGGGTCCCAGACGTGGTAGGATTTAGAGATAATCACCAACAGCTTGAGTTGCACCTGGATGAGGACAGGAAACTAGTGCAGAAGCATGAGCACAAGCATTATCCTCTCTCAGAAGCTCACCTCACAGATGGGAGTGCTCTGTAATAGTTGTAAATTCCTCAAAGACTGGCTTTAATTAGAGCCCAGCCTTGCTGTGAGGGGGATGGAGAGCCATCACCCACTGGGCAGGAGTGACCCCAGTCTCCTGCCTGGCTGTAGATGATGAAAGGCACTACTGCTCACTGCTGCTACTCCAGATTGCAAGGCTAGCGACAGACTCCAAGGACAAGGCTGCAAAACTTCATCATGGTGAGAAGAATGATTATGCCATAAGAAGGATGACAAGTCTTACAATCAGCCTGAGCTGGCCTACCCTAATTCCTCTCTGGCAAATCACCACAGGCATTTAAACTCTTTCCTCATTCATGGTCGCAGGATTTTATCATGCAACATAAAGACTACAGCAATGCAAGAGCCACATCTTATGGACACTTAGGTTATATCTGTACTACAAAAACCCTCAGCAATACTTTGTTTCCATTTCTGCATCCTAATTGCAACCCACCTACATCAAGGGCAAGGCTCATCTGTGCACCAGAGCTGTCTTCCATGTCCTGGTTTCAAGGGAGCCTCAGGTGCAAAGCCCATAAAGGAGACAGAATGCCCCTCAGCAGGCACCCTCTCTGAATGGCTGCCATGAGAACACCATAAAGCAACCCCTGGCATCCCTCAGCCTGCTGCTGTAGACACAGCACCAGAGCTAGAAGTTGTTTTGTTACTACAGGACGTGTAAAGTGATTTCACAGTCCACATTTTTGAAGCCCACAGAATACCATAGTAAGAGGTTTAGGCATAAAACCAAATCTAAATACCAAATGCACGAACTATCTACCCTTTAACTCACGGCACACGAAGTTGCACCCAGCCCTGCGCCCTTCAAGGTGCTGCACCAACTTCCATTCCCAGCAGGGGTGAATCACACCCCAGCTCTGCACATTCTTCAAATGCCTCTCCAAGCAAACCAAGCAAAGCAGGGCTGCTAGTTTACCAGTGTTGAATCACAGACAGTTGAATCTCAGCTGGATCCTCACCTGGTCACAAAATAATGCCCAAATTTAACCCTAGGCACATAAACTTCATGTAGTATAACTGAGACCATAATTTTATTCAGGAAAAACACTGAGTGAAGAATTTCTGTTATGAAAAGACAAAAATTGAAATATTAGTTTAATGACTCTGCAGTTTAAAATCTTCCCCAGAGTTTCCTGGAAAGTCTACATGAAAAAAAGGAAAGCGAACAAGGAAAAGACGATCAAAACCCAAAGGGGAAAAAAAAAAGAAGATACAAAAAGCCAAAAAAGGTTTTGGTTTTGTCCTGAAGAAGAGCTTCATGAAAATCTGGAAAGGAGAACCCTTAGGAAAGCTAGGGTCACTGCTCAACTATAATGTGTATTTCAGCAAATGGAACTCTTTGCCTTCTTCTCACATATACAGATTACATGAAAACAAAATAGACCTCCAGGTACCTTATAGATATAAATGGCAAACCTTGGGTAAAAAAACAATAAAATGAGAAGGCCAGTTAGTGTCTCAGTGAGGGTCAGGTCCAGAACTGAATCCCTAAAATGGAAACTGCCTCCCAATTACCATTAGTAGGATTGGAACTGGCTCTTCCCAAGGTGTCGTTGACATTAATATGGAGCAGTGAGGTAGCTGAGCCCTGAATGTGGCTTTATCTCTGCTCCAGGGATGGCTGTCTCCAGCAGGAGGGTGAAGCAGAGCTCTGGGGGTAATTTCTTAACTTCTGCAGACAGCTTAGTCTGCACTTTCACCGTGAATTACTTTATAAGACAAGCCCACTTTGATTTCTCTTGGAAACTTACCATTTCTGCTTTCTTCCTACTGTTTTCTGGGAGAAAGCAACTTATTTTATATTAAGGATGTACAGAGTTGCTCTATTTGCAAGGGAAATGTGTTGGAACCCCAGAGCTTGGGAGGAATGCAGGAAGAGGAAGAAAACCTTTGCACTTATTCTATCACAATGTAAATAACCTAGAAAAGAAGGGCTTGTCCAAATCAAGTGAAAGCTCAAATGCACTGCAGAGAAAATGGAGAAATGGCCAAAAGTCAACATACTTGGAGAGAGAGATGCTTCAAGCACATTTCTGAGACTTTGCCACGACATTTGTCAGACAGTTACCCTGCAAATCCAAATTTACCCAGAGCACTTTAGGTCCTGTGCTCTGCCACATAATTGCATCCTACCCACCACAAGGCCCATGGCTGCTTCAGCAACAAGCATTTGAGCTAATTAGGGTGCACGCTGGAAAAAAAAATGAAAGTTTTTTTGCATTATTTCCAAACATTTCCAAACACAAACCTTTCACAAAGGTAACTTGTGACTGCTTTATGTTGTGTTCTCCAGTAAGAATGTGTCCTCACTCTGTAGGCAAAGCTATTAGGGAAGAAAAAATAACACAATAGTTTGAATTTAAAATGTATAATTTTAAGTTCATGCAGAGATGGGTTTTTTGGTTGGTTTTGTGGGTTTTTTTTCCTCCTTTCAAACTGTTGCAAGTTTTCGGAGGAGCAAACTGAGGAGCAAAGAGCAGAAGGCAGCTTTGCTGTGTATCGCTGCCATCTAGTGACTTGTCTCTGAGAACGGGACTCCAGCAGCAGCGTCACCGTGTCAGTACTGTCCCAGTTATACTCTTTATTTCACCTTTAAAAGACCCTTAAAAGATTATTTCAGCTCACACCTACTATTGTACCGTATCGGTCTTCAAAGCAAAGAATAAATTTCAGTTAATGGTCGTGGTATATGTGTGATCACATCACAGTAGTGGAACGTTTATTCACTTTGCATAAATTCCCCATAGGACAATGGTGCTTTTAGAGAGATTTTTTTTTTTTCCGTGAAGGCAAAGTTAACGGAGAAAAAAATCAATTGTATTATTAAAACATAATTAACATCCACAGACATCATTATTTGCCTATGACATTGCATTAAATAAGCTTCAATGGCACGCACAAGAGCAGACATCACGGTCATGCGTTTCTTTCAGCTGCTTGTGATAAGCTCTCCATGAAGACTCAATTTTGAAAAGCTTCTGGCAACGACAGTGATTTAGGAAATGCAAGGGCAAGTTGTGCCACAATATGATTAAGAGTGTCTGAGCTGCTTAGGAGAGGTCCCACGAAACATCACAGTGACACTGCTGGCTCCTCTGAGTACTGGGGCTAACTCAGCCGTGTCAGCCCTCCCTGTCCCAGAACTCAGGCTGTGGGTCTGAATTAACAAGGATTAGAGATGATGCCCTAAGTTTTAGCTTGCATGGTTTCCAGATTCTGTGCTGCTTAAATGTGTAGTTCTGAGCCTCATATTAAGGGTCAGTCAGCTCTCTTCACAGAGTAGGTAGACAAAACAAATCCTTTCCTGCTGGAGACCAAGGACAATGAGTACAACTTTCAGGCCCAAAAGCACAAACAACAGTGGACTGAAGAGAGAAAACAAGAAGGATGGGACCTAATAATCTGAAGCTGTCATTGGACAATTAAACCCCAATATGCAAATAGACCCAAACTTACAAAAGTGTGAGACCTTGTGACTGTGCATTTTGTGACCATTCTGGGTCCAGCTTGGGTGTAGCCTTGGCCAGGCTCTTGTCCTGCCCAAGGCCTTTTAATAAATATCTACTTTATTCTTTCAGCTCTGTCCAGTCTCTGTTCCAGGTCAGCCTTCCCAAGGCATCAGAGAGACCCTGATATTTCATCTCTACAAGTAAAAGGTAGATGTGGGAGAAGGGGCACAAGAAGCAGGCTGCTAACATACAAGAGCAATAAATGTAATAGCTATAGCCTAATACCACAGCCCAGACTGTATCTTCATTTCTTTTATGCTCTAGACTTCTGGGAGGTATCACACAGTCCCATATGTGGCTGAAAGTAATTTACAAGCCCATGGCAAGGGCCAAAATCAAGTAAACCTATATCAGAGTGTTCCTAACAGGGCAACTCATAAAGGTATAGTGGCGGGGGCGGGGGAAGCTATTCAGCAAATTACACAGCCCATTCTCTAAGGAGGTCATTGAAGTCAAATAAATTTTCTAGGTCTTTCCTTATGCAATAATTTACATGCAGTTAATATGCCCCAGAATACCAATAACAGCTAGATGCAGAGGTCATTTATTCACATTCTATCAATAGGATCTTTATGAGATGCAGCCTCCTTCTTCAAGATCCACCCCATGCCAACAACCCAGAACATCAATGCTGTCCAGAAGCCCACCTCAGTGCAATCATCCATTTCAGACTGCTGACTGAGCAATATGAAGCTAGAAAATGTCTTTGGGAGATACTCAACCCTCTGCTCCACCTCAAGCCAAGACTAACTTCAGACTTGCTGGGAGAAGGAAAAGCTGCCGTCCCCCAGACATGAGAGGTTTTCATATGAAGCATGATAGCATCGTGCTTCCTCTGAATAATAACTTACTTCAGCTTAATGCTTGTTTCTTCCTTGCCTGGGGTTCATCATTTCGGTAACGCAATGAAGGTTTTTGTTCTATATACCCTGGACCAAACAGAGATTTCTAATGCTTCACTACACAGGATGCACGCAGATCAAAAATTAGTTTAACAAAACACATAATTGGCTAATTGACTATATCCCCTTCCAGTAACATGGGCTTTACTACAATTCCAACTGGGGTGGCTTTTCAATGGACTTAAGACAATATTGTTTGTGTACGCAAGATGAAAATATTGCCACACCACTGAAAACAGTCAAGTCAAGCTCACTTGCTGAAATATATCCATGCAGAGCAGTGGAGCATGAAAGTCTAAAGGCCTCATATAATCAGCTTATGAGTGCTCCATTGTTCCAGGTTTAGAAAGAAGCAGATTTCCTCAAGGGTCCACCTGCACAACAAATATTCAGAGCAGTCATTTTGGTGAGTTCTGCTGATCCCACTGCTTCAATAACCAGATGAGAAAAATTTCTTTCAGAAATCACATAGCTCATAATGGAGAGTTCTGTTTAAAAAGTCAGTAATGTGATTGATCCAGCTGGACAAAAAGCTTGAGAAAAATCAAACAGGATTTGGCCTGAAGATCTAAAACATTTATATTTCTCAGTTTTCATTTGTAAGCGTTAAAATCGTTTTCTCGGGGCATTCAGAAATTCTGCTTATATAAATATGTTAGGTTTTAAGGAACACTTTTCAGTTATTCTGCTTATAAAAACATCACCTCCTCCCTGTCCCCCCAGCAATTTCCAGGGAGCTGCTACAGCTTGTTTCCTCCAAACTACCATCATCCTCCACCCCCGCCTACCACCCATTAGGAGCCTGATACAGATATCAAATATGGGGCATAATGGGCATTAAATGAAGACCTCCCAGCTGTCTCCTGACAGTTTCATTGCATAATGGTGGCCTCTGCATGTCTTATTCACCAAATAAAAGAAGACAAAATTATACAGTTGCAAGCTGCAGATTAAAAAAAGAAAAGGTCCTATGATATATTTGGGGGGCAGGTTGGGGTCTTCATTTACTTGCATATATAGATGGTCTTATAAAGCTTGCCTTGGTACTTCCTAGATGTGTAATATTTTATTTCTTAATAGTCATTCTTGCTTTCTTCCTTGCTGGAAAGTGATAGTTCACTTTGAAAGCAGAGATTTATACTGCAGACTCTTCATTTAAACCTTATGTAAAGAAATAAAATCTTTATGTCCACACATATTTGAGCTCCTACCTTCATACATTTATAGTGTGTTACATTTCCCAGCTTTCCCATATTTAATGTTTTACAGCCTGTTCTCCAGATTCAGGTAGTAAAAGGCTTGAAGGCCAGAAAGCAGGCAGCAGCTCACCATTTAATTAGAAAAGAACCAGCACAGAGATCTCCAAACCACACAGTTGCACAGGGGTACTAGCAAGACCTCTCACTAGAACAAGAGCAATCTGACCTATGACCTCTACCAAAATATTTTAATTTAGAGAGTTTTAAAATGCTTTAAGTGAATCCTTCTTGGACCCTGTGTTGTCTCATCAGTATTTAGAAATAGCACCAGAGGGGAAAAAAAGAACAGGAAAGGGAAAGAACTACACACTAAATAGAAAAAGGTCTGGATAAGGAAAAAGAACTACTCCTCCATTTCCAGAAGGCTTCACTCCCACTCCATTCAGCTACACATCTCCCAGCCAAGATGTGTGACATTTTCTGTGGGTGGCAGCACAGTTGTATTGGTATTTAGCTTGCATCAGACAAGCCCATGCATTTGGAAGAATCATAGAATCACAGAATATCCAGAGCTGGAAGGGACCCACGGGATCATTGAGTCCAACTCCTGGTCATGCACAGGACCAGCCCCAGGAGTCACACCATGTGCCTGAGAGCACTGTTCAAATGCTTCGTGAGCTCTGTCAGGCTGGTGCTGTGACCACTGCCCTGGGGAGCCTGTTCAGCACCCAACCACCCCTCTGGGGAAAGAAACTTTTCCTGATAATCAACCTAAACCTCCCCAGTTCACTGCATGCCATTTCCTTGAGTCCTGTCCCTGGTCATGACAGTGAAGAGATCTGTACCTGCCCCTCCACTTCCCCTCACAAGGATGTTGAAAACCACAACATCTCCTCTCAGTCTCCTCTTCTCCAGGCTGAGCAGACCAAGTGACCTCAGCCATTCCTCATATGGCTTTTCTTCCAAACCCTCCACCATCCTCACAGCTGTCCTTTGATGGCCTCTGGTTTCTTAATGTATTTGTTATACTGTGGTGCCCAAAACTGCACACGGGGTTCAAGGTGGGGCCACTCTGGTGCTGATAAGAGGGAGTTATCAAGAAGAACTTATTAACAATATTTCACACTTGTGGAGTCTGACCACACCCTTTATATCCTTCTCACTTTCACTCTCCATGTGCTTCAATCTTTTTTCCCCCCACTTCACACTCCATTTCCTAAAACATGAACCAGAGTATAGGAAAATGTCATCAGTTGGGATCTCAGCAAAATTACATGACACCTTTCCCTTGCTCCAGAGGAGGACTAAATATCACTCTGCAGTACATTTCAGATATTTATCTAATCCAGAAGCATACTCTGTCTCAAAAAAACCTCAGAGGCTCCACACAGCCACCTGAGGGTAAATCATGCTGGCATTTCCCCCACTCTATTGGCTCCATGGCAGGAACCTCTTCCAACATGTCCAAGGCTCAACAAATGACTGCCTTGCAGGTTCCCCAGTGCTCCAAAGGGCACACACTGGAAAAAAAAATGGGAAAATGGGCACCACAGCCTGGGTCTCATCCATGAGTTAATGGCTCAGAAAGCGGGTAGGCAACTGCTAAAAGAAAAGTTTTGCCCGCCCACAGCCTGCAGGTTACTCCTTAAAGTACTTTGCTAAAATTTTCCTTTAGTTTTTCCATGTAGATCATGCTTTCCAAACCTCTTATACCTGTTGCTATCCTCACTGTTCTCTCTCTTGTTCTCCCTTTTATCTCTTTTCCTTTTGTTTTGCCCCAATTTAGGTCATTAACACATGTCACCAAGCAACACCAATCTGATGACCATGCCAATGCCTGCCCACAAGTTATTTTTTGAAATAATTCTGAGGACAAGGTTCCTCCTCTGCCACAACATGACAGTAGTGACCATGGCTCAGCCTCCAATCTGCTCTGACTCACTGATCTCCCTCTGTGCTACAGCTCACTGGAATATTATGCAGGTTTATGCATCAGGTTTAAGCATTACTTTTACATTACACTACATTTCTTATGTGAATTCCTCAAGTTCCTGCAGAAATCCAGGCATAAAGCTGGGATGAAATTCCAAATAGTGGAGATTCCAGGCATGACCAGTAGCAGCAGCTGTCTGCAAGCAGCATCTCTGCTATTATTCATGGTGCACAGCACAGGCCAGAGGTTTTGCTGTCCCAAGGCTGTGAGAATGGTAGAAAACAGGACACCTCACTCCCTAACCCTTCATCCAAGGCTCCTTTGAATTGAAAACCAGGGGATAAAGACCACTGGGAAAAAGGAGCTGCTGTCCCCCAAGACATGGGGTTTTCCAGGGACCCCCATTTTAGATATTATCAGCCAGACTCTCCATTAATGCCATCAGTATAATATGAAGTTTAGGAGGTAAAATACCAAACCCACCAACATCTTCAAGTATGACTGAAACCTCTCTTCAGGTACCTCTTGGCAGAACACAATTCCCTGCTCGCAGTGCCTAGCATCTGACAGAGAGAATGGTACCTCATTTCCAAGTAGTTATTTTAGGGTGGAGGGATTTATCCGGTATAGATTTATTTTGACATAAATCCTTACCTCTGACAGTAATAAAAGCTCTTTATGATGACTTTTCACCAAGCAAACTTCTGTCAGAAGTCTTTCAGAATTACAAGCCTCCTTTCCCATGCCCTGCCATGACAAGAGGGAATGGAGGAGAACAGAATTTCTCTTGCTACAGGCAAACTGGCTTTGTGTGCTCCATGTATTTTGGCTTTGAGTTTCTTCACAAAATTCAGCAGTTTTCATGGAAATGCTTATAGGTTTGGAGACAACAACTTACAGTGGCAGCCTGAGGCAGGTCAGCTGTGGATTTGAGGGGCTGCAAGGAAAATCTTTCCTCCATTTGAAAGGAAAATCTTTCCTCCACACTGACTCCTGTATTGAAAAGCTTTACAGAGACACAAGAGGCCACTGAATCCAGCAGAGATGATGCTTAAGCAGTACAGGGAGGAGATGGGTTCTGGCAGGTTTCACTATGCTCTTCCTCCAAAGAGAGAAGTGCCTGGCAGGCTGTGAAGTGAAACCCTTATCTTTGAAAGCACAGATACTCCAGGGAGTCTGATGTGGAAAATCCCTCCATCAAACCCATCCCTGGGAGTTTCCAAGGAGTCCCAAACCTTGCTGGTCTGTCAGAAATGATGCTTAGCTATTGCTAAGGCTTTTCTAGAAGGATGCAGAGAGGCAGCTGTATGACTTTGGCAACAACGAGTGAACCACCACACAAAAGGTTGCCTTTTTTAATGGAGTTAATTTATATGAATATTGTCACTGCTGCTCTCTTCCAAAAGCTCAATTTGCAATAGTGGCTCAATCTCAGCCTAAAAAAAACCGAAAAAGGAACATGTAAATGCACATCATGTGATGAACTCACCCATCACATGAAACCTCCCTCCACATGACAAGCTGTCTGAGACATCCTGCTATGTATACACAATAAAAACTGTGGGAAACTGGGACTCAGAGAAGTGCTTATTTAGTTTACAAAGTTGGAAACTTTGTCTTTATTCAGCTGAGGTTTTACACAGACTAATGTGCCCTCAGCTCCAGACAGAGACTTACACATATTCCCCTGTATAAATTCCTACAAGCTCCAATTACCAGATGTAACTACATGTTAGAATAACCAAAGCAAATTTTTCACAGAGCACAGCTACTGTGTGCTACAGTGAGTAAAACTAGGTCCTTACAATGAAGAAATGCCAGATCTGCAAAGCCAGAAAGGGAAATCATCTTCACAAAACGTTAGTTCACAAATGTAGGTAAAAGGAAGAATGGAAAATCATTGTCATGCATGACAACAGTGCTCAGCTGAGGGATACAGGCAAGCAGTTGAGGTTGCTGGGAAATTCTAATTAAAAGTACATTTTGATCCCAGAAAAACAGATAAAAATATATTACTTTCTAAGAGAAAACAAGCTTTTTGTTCTCATGTAACTTTTACCAGCAAGTATTGGATTTAGCAATAAACACATATATGTTCAGACCCCACACTATTAAGACCACTACCAAAACATTTACAATGTCATATTATAACCATATTGTGTATTATAATATCATATGACTGCCCTAAAACTTCCTGCCTATCCCATTATACATTACAGGAATCCACAAAGCTACAACTTAAAGGCAGTGGTCCAAAACCTACTGTCACTGACAGTAGATTTCTGAATCTGCCTGTAGCAGCTACACTGACAAAACCTAACACAGAATTGCTCCCCAGTTCAAAGGGACAGATCAAGCTTCCCTCATTTATTTTGTCCCTGAGGTCCCTATAAAACAGCAGCTATACTGACTGAGAAACTTGAAATTCATAAGAGACCACCAAAATCACTGCCTCCCCCTGAAATCAGTGTTTTCCTTTGATTCTCAAGAAAAGCAGGCCTTCCAGCCATAGCCTTTAGATTCATATTGAAAAACCACTCAGAACTTCATTAGAGAGAATAAAGCATAAATCCTTTAAAATTTGTTATGAAGTAATCCCTAGGAATAGGTAATTTACTAGAATTCTAAAATAATTTCTGTAAAATTCCATAGAATTAGAAAGCAAGCATCTGTTCTAAATAACTTTTTAATTGTCATGTAGAATTGGAGAAGCAGAATATATTTTCTTGTTCATTTTTATAGGCTGGTACATAATTAATGTAGAAAAATTATCATATTCTATTAAATGCCACAGCATTTTTTCATGCAGGAGTCTTGTTCTTTTCTCTCTCTGATCATGTCTTATTTGAGGAGGGGAACGTGTTCTGCAGCCAAGTCTCCATTATTTGCTTTGGACACTCAATTTTGCAGCTGAGCCCATAAGGTTTCTCCATATAATTATAAACCATGTCTGACTGTTTCAGTGGTGGGTGGACAATTACAGATGTCAAAACTTTTCTTTCAGATACTAACAAAACTGCAAGGATAACAAACCTGTTATATGAACCTCCAAATTAAATACCCAACATCATATCAATTCCTCATCTGAAACACCCTGCTGGGCAGCACACATGGAAATTACCTTATTTGAAAGAAAGAGCTGCTAGGCAGGGTAAATATTAACACTATCTGGCATGAAAATCTTATTTTGGCATAAGTTTTAGGTCAAGAAAGAATAAACAATGACAGAAGAAAACCTCCCAGCTGAATACATTATGCTAGTTAAAGAAAGTAAAAGGTGAAAACTCCTTCCAAGACCTTTTGTTTTTCAGATAACTTGTAAATTACCTGAACCAGATTCTGTTTCAGATATTAACTCAAATATTATCTTAAGTATAATTAAAAAGGATAAACCTCACTCAAAGTATACTTTTATTTCAGATATGCACCCACCAACACACTCAAATGCTCATGAGGTCACTTGCCTGATGTCCTCTGCACTAACTTGCCAGTCAGCTCTTCCACAATTTAATCTTTCTATTAGAGCAATAATAGTTCTGTAAACAAAAAGCATTTTATGATTGTTTCTGTATGTATCAAGATGTGTTTGGCACTGCAGCCTGCAAAAGAGAATTTCCTGTTTACAAGCTTATTTTCTGTTCTGAATTCGAATGCATACTTGAGCAAAACACTTCCACACAACTCCTCATCCTATTTCAAATGAGAAAATATTTTGATGAGCATTTTTTTGCTTTAAGTTAACCATAATTATTGCAACAGTTTGACCTCTTCTTTTCTTAAAAAAAAAAACAACCAAACAAAAATACTGTGAAATTAATAACAAAATATAGATATTACAACATAATATATGACTCTAAACAACTTTATAGATCTGAGAAGTCCTGTTTGGTTCAATGAGGCAACTCTACCACATTGTTGACCATGTGTAAATGCAGCAAAAGCTTTTGTCAAGTTTTTCTCAACAGCTGTTAAGCATCAGCTGCATAAGTCTGACTTTTTGTTATATTTATAATAATCCATACATTATTTCAGACAAAAAACTCATGGAATTATGCAGAGACGATCATTTACCTTATTTTCCCATTTCAAGATACCATAAAAAGATCTTTTTTTCCCCCTTACTTTTTATTTCCCATGTCCTCGTGGAACATGCATTAGTTATGTTCTCACTACAGAATCATGAAAGTTTAAAAGTGTTACGTTCATGAACGTGAGTATTTATTCTGTGAAGGAAAGGCACCAAAGTAACCAGGATAGAAATGAAGGTAAAATAAAGAAATACAAGATGAGGAGTATGATTGTGTCGTCCATTTAACACTCAAAACACTGACCTCGAACTGTTCCTGAGAGTCATGGGAGAACTTAGACCCCACATCATCAATGTTCAGGCTGCTGGGCTAAGATTGCCCAAATTCCCAGCTAATTCGCCTGCAACTTCGCTGTCTTCAAGTTAATTATTTCCAATTCACAACAGAATAAAGGATTCATCATCAGGTTTAAAAGAACACTTGGATGTAAACCAGCCACAAGGCAATCACATAACCCTCGGTCCCTGGTACCCCCTTTCAGGATCATGCTGGAATCCAAAAGTGCTGAATACATTATTCAGGTCCAAAGCCAGCATATTCAGAGAAATGTTGTATTTACTTACATGCACATTATATCACCTGAAATAGCTACCAGGTACAGAGCCTGTTATTTTTCCAGCTAGGAATTTCTAGTCTTAGAAACCTGTTTCATAAAACTGTTAAAAAATACGGGGACAATTGCCAAATGGTGGTAACCTCTGTTTAAGATTCATATTCTAAGGAAGGAAAAAGCCTCAGCTATTAATGGCTTGACTGAACCATTTTCTGTAAGAAAGAGGTTTTGGACAGACTTTTAATTGTGATTCTTATAATAGTCCTTTACACAGAAAAGCAAATAATTTTTGTCTGTGAAAAATAATAAACCCAATGGGCTGAGGCTGCATAAGGAACAGTAAAGCCAACCACAACACAGTAGGGCAGGACAGCTTGGGTCTGTTAGGATCTGGTTGATTTCTCTTTCTTCTTCACTTCTATGACTGAACTTAAGGTTTGCTGTCCCCCTGATTATAAAATACTCAGTCACAAGACAGATGTTATCAGTAGGTCTGAACTTGCTCCACGGGATCCATAACTCCACTAAGAAATACTTAAAGATTTGAAAATTGAAGTCTGATGAAAAACCATGTAACCACGTAACTCCAGACAGGACCAGTTGCTCAATACGTAGGGAGTATAATCCCTAATAATTTAAATTAATTATTCAACAAGTATGGATCTCCATTAGATCATCTACATCTCATCCCTATGTACCCTTCCGTGGGGTGTGCTGGGAGTAATCTGCTGTGGGAAGCACAGTTTAAATACCATAGGGAGGAAAGCAGAGCCACAACCTGGGAATGGTAGGCAGAGCAAGCCAAATTAATAGCTTTTCAAATGCACACGTGTTTGGCAATCAGATTGCACATTAACATTTTCAGGTGCAATTTCTTTCGCTATGCAAATACCTTGGTAACTAGAGTAAAACCTCATGAGCATCTCAGCTCAGGAAGCAGAGATGTGAGGACTGAGCTAATCCTCTGCTAACGTGCTCAGAGGCACAGAGGACACAGCAGAAAGAGGAACCTTTGGCTGTTGCTCCCTGTCACTTTAATTGCACCAACATAAATTGAGGATCTTCACCACTTCCCTGCTGTCTTTTGCACATCTACAGACCATCAGTGTCTGACAACAGCCATGGTCTTTACAAAGACAAACGGGTCAAAGCCTAGCTTACATGAGATCAATCAGGATTTACAAACCAGAAATCAAACTGTCACTACTCAAAGGGTTGATCTAACAAATAAATATACTTAATTTGTAAATATATAAAGCTATGTGTCTAGTCAAGAGGATAAAGCTTCTAGCAAAACATAGCTGTTTTGCTTTAGGTGGTTAAGCTGCGCTTTCATGCAAGAATGTACTTGTCAGAGCACTTACCTTGTTGGAGACCCAGGTGGTTTTCCTTTACATCTGCCACGGCCCATGAGATTGATCTAACTGCCACACTGCACAAAGGGTATTCTTCAGCCCTTTGGTTAAATCGCTGCTGTCTTTCCCTGTAAAATACAAGTCTCACTGATACAGAAAAAAAAAGAACGTGCAAGAGACCATGCTTCTAAAATCTAGTAGTTATCCCACTTACTAAAACAAAGACAGTCCCAGTTTTAGTTCCAAGACTATGCCTGTAATCCCAATCATTGCATAAAACGTATGAACACCACCTCATACCTTCCATCCCTTTTCCTTCAAAAGAAAACAAATTTTTCTGTTCAGTAATTTAAAAGAAAAGGTATTTTCAGAAACACTCAGTGGATATGCACCCACACAAGTCACCTTTCTCCTGAGCAAGGTGCCTACACCTCAGAAGGTTATTAGAACTGGATACAATCTCCTGTATTTTTGTCTTCTGCAATATTTATTAACTGTCTTGGAGCATCTCCTGACTCAACACATCCCCGTTCTGAATTACCTTCCCTGCATACCTCCTCTAGGATGCCAAGGCTCTCAACATTGGGATTCTGGACTCCAACTTGCAACCAGGTGCTCAAAGGTTAAAATCCTTGCCTCTGTAGCAGATGTCTGCTACGTTTTGCACCCTCCAGAAAAAAAAAACTAACATGCACATTTTTAGCAGCCAAGGTCTGGAAGCAAGTTCTCATCTAGATTTCCATCTTCCGTCTTTTTCTACTGTCTCCTGTTCCCTACAGCTTCCCTCCTCTTCCAGTCAGTCCTCCCAGTATTTTATCAGATGGGCAAGCAGCAGTTGCTCATCAGTGTAGCTGTGCTGAAGAGCCAGGATATGCTTATCTTATGACTGCTTCCATCATGAGAAGCGAGGATTTCCTGCCTTCTCTTGGTGGAAGAATTCATTGGGAGTCCACATCCTCACCAGATACTGTTTTTTTCACCATGCATCCAGCAATTTAAAACCTCTAAACCATGAACTCTTGCCAAATGTAACTGAGTTCACCAGCAGATTCTGAAGTTTTTGGACAATAACACATAAATGTACATGTGGACAAAGACTTTGACTTCTAGACAATCAAGCTTAATGAGGAGATGAGACTGGGGTAGAGAAAGAGAGAAATACGAATTAAGCAAATAGCTGGACATTTCTAAAAATGTGATTCACCCATCATTTCCACTGCAATCCTTTTGAGCACGTGCTCAAGCAACCACCAATACAGCAGCCAGGTCTCCACCGATAGAGACTGTGTGAGCAAACAGGGCCAGGGAGCCAGCCCAAGGCCTGACACATCCTCCAGGACACTCAAATCCCAGCAGTGACCCCACTTTGGGCTGAGCACTCTGCAGGACAGGGCTGAGAGGACAGGAGCTGAGTCCCAGGAGTACTTTGGATGCTGTCCCTCTCTTGGGTGAGGGTGACTTTGCTGTACTGGTGCAAGCTAGGCTGGGCCAGTTGGCCTCAGGAGCAGAAAGCAAATCCTGCAGGAGGAGCCAGAGAAACTGGAACGACGTCATATGTTGATGTTGGCCCAGCTTATTGCTCACAGAGGGTGGATGCACAAGTAGGGGAGTGTAGCTCTGTCCGCTGCTGGAGCTC
Source organism: Hylia prasina (assembly GCA_013397195.1). NCBI lineage: Eukaryota > Metazoa > Chordata > Aves > Passeriformes > Sylviidae > Hylia > Hylia prasina. Next base: position 248,302 of record VYXD01013661.1, on the reverse strand, counting down.
TTTGGCTCTTCCCACATGAGCAGCTCTGAGCCTGCATTGCTGGGAGGACAGACAGCATTCACAGCTCCAGGAGCTTGGTGCTCCCACATCCTGGGCTGGTATGCTCACAGTACAAAGTGCATTCAAGATATCCCTCTTAGACAATGACCTAATGTCTTTCCGTAATACAAGGAATGCTAAATCCTCTTTTTTCAATCCTTCTGTGAGTAACTGAGATTCAAAAACTTGAAGACAACATTGACAGGCCTCATAAACAGCATTTTCACTTGCTCATAGGGGTTAAATCAGTGCTCAGTGACTTCAGTAACAAACTGGAAGACAAGAGTAGTAACAGGAATTAGTCAGAGATCCTTAGCCCTGGACTTGAACCTTTCTCTCCCCATATTTGCACTGTTGGCAAAATATGGATACAGAAACACACATGCACACAAAAATTTCCATAAATATCAATACACACATATAGGCATCCATTAATACATTCACACAATAGGTGTACTTGTATCTACTCAATTTCTTAAACATATGCTGAGTATAAATATCTAAATACGTATGAGTATTTCTGAAATTTGCTTAAGCATACACTCGTATGCACATACACAATACAGATAAGATACATTAAATACTGGTTGAGAAGCAGTTCACGACATTCACCCTGAAATATTTTGGTAAATGTACTCTGAAAGATGGAACTAAAAGAGTGATCTACTAGAGAAGTGCCCACAAGTGCTGGCCTGATCTCATGTTTCCCTGTGCTAGCCTGTATCGCACGCAAAAACTCCCACAAAAGCCAATACGAGCTTTGATGCAGAAGCAGCCCTTTATAAGCATTTCAGCAAAAATAGAGCAGGTTTTGGGTCATTTTGGTGAGTGACAGAATAACCACTCTAGCTAACATGAAGAATTCTATTCTAATTCTTCTTGGATTTTTATAAATAAGACTTTCCCAGATTAAAAAGTAGAACATAGAGTCAGGTAATCACATTCTCCAGCCCTGAGTCACATATTCAGAAACGAAAAGAATACACCTTATTTCAAGACCTTCCTGTTTGTTTGACAGTATCCATTTTTTAAAGCTGACCTTTTTCTTTAGGCTTCTATTTCCAGGTAGGCTGGAAATATGCTTCCAGATACTGTTTCCAATATACTCCATGTTTTATAGAGATGAAGTCAGGAGCATATTGCTTTTCTGGAAGTTGCTCTCTCTTAATACTATCTATCCTGGTACCAGGTTAGCATTGGAAATACTTCCCTTTCATTTGGTCACACACAGTTTTGTATCCTGTAGCATGTTTGCTACAAGGACAATGAAACCAATTCCCTTCCCTGCAGGTAAAAGTCTAGCTTAAAAATTTGGGTCCACTGCTATAAGGTCTCTTCTCCTCTCTTCTTATACCCCGGACTCCAGCTGTCATTCTCATAGCAATGCTGGTATTTGCATTAATGTCAGTGATAGCATCAGCCATTAATATTAAGATTAATACCTCTGGGTTCATTCTTACTGAGCCCCCAGAATATTGCTATTTTATGAGCAAGATTTTTGATTCTCAGTTATACACAGTTCTACTTACTATTATCCTAAAAGGCAATACCTTTCCAAATGTCCTTTTATTTAACTATCATGGACAGATAACAGCAGAGAACTGTTTCCTGCAACTACTTTCTAAACTCTTTGGTCACTGGTGATGATTTCTGTAAGACAGATAAAACCTCCTGTTTTCTCAAAGTCTGTGTTTACTAACTTTTGAAATATGCCCTTACTGCTCCTTTTCAGTCCCTACAACAAGGAAATAAGCTAAATAGTAAAATTCCTCAGGATATTAGGCAGTTAAAAATTATGACAGTGCAATCACGCATGTGCAACTTATGGAAAAATAAATAGTGTTATATTTCTCCTAAAAATAAATAAATAAATGACATAGAACCTCACTACCATTTTGAAATAAACCTGATGACAGCTGAGTCTATAGAATTTTGTTTCCTGACAAGCAGAGCCCTTTTATTTGAGACTTTTAATCAGAAATTTGTAAAGCTGGGGGAAAAGCAGCTGGGCATTTCAGAAAGGGAAGGAGAAGGCTCATAAATTAACCAGTTGGCACAATCCTAACTATAGTATCACGAACAGTGCTGCTATAATATTATTGCTGTAGGTTAATGTGATCCTTTATACAGCCTTTTTTTCCTCCACAGTAGCCCATTTTCAAGAAGTAAAATGGTTTCATTTGAATTGCAAATCCCAACACATATATAGTTTGATTCTTTTGGAGCAGGATGAGTGACAGTGGTACATTAGAGTTAACAAACCTTACCCACTTTTAAATACATTTCTGGTATTGAAAGCTAACAGAGCTGAAATCTGAATGGGTAAAGGCTCTGCTCTGGCATTCATTCCTTTATTGGGGCCTTGAAAGGACCGTATGGAGGGAACCTGATAGAAATTTTGTGTTGCTGCTAAATAGAAATCAGTCCAAGGTAGAAAAATAAAAGCTTAGGTCTGTCGTCTTTTATAACATTCCATTCCTGGGGGCCACTGCTTTCAAAACTGAAACTAGGGGCTGTGCAGCCTCTTTGATTCAACTGGTCCCTCAGCTTAATGGACTACAGGCCTTGCAAAATTGCTGAATCCAGCCTTTTGAAAGATTTTGTGCTTCCTGTACAGAAATCCATTAGCACGTGTGGCAGCAACAGAAGATTTAAAAAAAAAAAAAAAAAAAAAAAAAAAAAAAAAAAAAAAAAAAAAAAAAAAAAAAAAAAAAAAAAAAAGGAAGCTTCAGGAATATGTGCAGTGGGAAGTAGATAATAATCTCCCTCCAACAGTCCTGCACACTTGGGAAGCTGTTTTTAGGTCCAGTACGGAAGCTTAACCTGCATATTGCCATTAGCAACAACCAAAGGCATACCATAGATATGCAGGCACAGAGCAGCCAAACACAAATCTGACAAAGTCATGTCAGACTGAATTCATTTGCTACTCTTAACTTGTTTTTAAAGAAAATTCTGGACCCCAAAGGGATACACAAGCATATTTTTATAGGAGGGAGAAATCAAATTTATAACAGGACAAATAGGAGCCAGCCAAAGCTGTGTTCAGGTGCTCTATCAGAAATACCTGACCAAGCAGGAATTAAAGGCAGAACTGTTGAGTATCACCCTCAATGTGCTTCCAAAACTTAAGGAGAAAATTAGTAGCAGGACAATTGTACAAATAATACAAATATTCTCCTTGTAACCAAGCTACCCATCTGTTTAAAGCATCAAGAAGCAGAGCACTCCACACCAGAGACACAAACTCCAACGCAATGTGTCCCAACAAAGACGTTTCATGTTTTCATAGTTAATCTTCCATTCAGCCATTGTACTTTGATGTGCTCTGAAAGCAGAAGAAATTTACTCAGCCGCCCTTCAGGCTGCAGCAGCTGTGACACTGCAGAGCAACACAAAGGGACTGCTCCGTGGCCAGGGGATGGCAGAGACCTGCCTCCATTTGAGGCAGATAACTCATTCTGCCATTTGGAGCTCCAGTGTTCAACAAAAAACAGACTTACATCCCAAAATGGAATTTATTCGAGTGAGAGACCCACAAAAAGAATGAGTCGCATGCAGGAGCAGACATTAATTTAAATATACCTCAACATCAGCTCAGTTAGAGAGTGTCTGATCCCGTGACATTCTGACACTCATTTCAATAGGTTTCAATGTCTTGGACATAAACAAAGAAATCTTTTCTACTTTTGTCTATTTCTGTCAGACTAACACCAGTAAAATTCTTTGAATTTTACCCCTCACCATCCACGTGATCATAAATGCTGGCTGCAAATGTAGAAACTAACATTTTTAATGCAACGGTCCCTTGCCAAAATAATCCAGAAGACATACCTAATTTCATAAATACATTATTATCTGGGCCATCCTACATTTATTCTACCAGTTACTGTAATAAATATTAACACAAAGAGCAAGAAAGCATCAATTTTGGGTGCTTCAGAAATAATTTTCCAACATTAGGTGAAGGCATATACTCAGTCATGGGTGGACTTTCATGCTTTCTTTACTAGTGGCTTTCTAGCCTAAAAGAGAGCAGTGTCTTTGATTTCTTCATCAACATTAGAACCAGAGAGGAAGCCAAGAAAAATGTGCCTAGGTTGCTACTGCAAATGCTGCACAAATGATTGCATTTTCACACACCTCTTCTTTTAAGCATTGCTTTCATTTTTGTATGTCAGGGGTTTCCAAGAAATGAATGACAGATGTAGCAAGTAGTTTTAGCTGCCAAAACAAACGCTGATCACTTCACTCATTGTCCAAAGCCTTTGACTATACAGATTCAGGATGTGAAGAATGCAAGGAGAAACTCCTCGCTACAAAATGTACTGTGGGTTTTGCAATATCTGAAAAAAAAGACAGTCTGAATATGGAAATCACTTTTTCAAAACTGATCTTAAATCTCTCTCTTTGGCAGCACAGACTGTAGAAGTTAGAGACAGAAAAGACCTTACAAGAAATCCAGGTTTGCTCATGAAGATCGTTCCTTCCAACACAGTTACTCCCAATATACTGTTGTTTCAAATCTATGTTTACTAAAAATTTTGTATGATCCTCATAGAAAGATATATTGGATCACACTTTTCCTCAGTCTCCCTGACCATTCCCAGTTTTGTTATTTAATTCTTTTCACAAATATCCCCAACACAAATGCTTTCATTTTACTAGTTTCTGTTTAAGACTGAACACATATGGACACAGTTAAGCAAACAAGTTTTATGGGACTACCTGTAAATAGCTAGTATTTTTTTAATTTGTACATTTTAAAAAATAAATATTCCTTTCTTTACATCAGAGCTGACTGTGCATGGGGTGGGAATTTGATGGTCAAATTCAAGGACCAGGAAAAAAGTGAAAGCAGCTGACAATAGCAAAGTAATTTACTTTCTTATATTCATTTATTTGCCTACTAGGGACATGTTTAAAGGGGAAAATACCACCTTCCAATTGATCTAGGTACTTTTCACTTGTAGTGCACTATGCCTCCTAAACAGGTAAAAGTTCTTTGTCAGGTAACATGAAAAAGGGAGCTAATTTTCACAGTTTATCAGCCGAGGTATTATACAATCCTATGATAATTCAGCCTGTCCCTTTAGGATTGAAGAATATCAATAGTGGTAGCATGGTAACAGAACCAGCCAATATAATGGAAGAATTGTCAGTGGGATTTCCACACAGGAAGGGTTCCTAAACAACAAGCAAAACAACCAGCTCATTACTTGCATTTGTCATACTACCTGCCAACAAAATGGCAGTGAAATCTGAAAAACTTGGGTTTTGAAGGCATGTTGTAAACATTGCTTCCATCATTCAAGCCAGAACCCTGGAAGCTTTTTTCCTGTGGTGTTCTATAAAATAAATAAATAAATAAATAAATCAGGGAAATCAGAGATTGTTAACAAGACTGCTTCAAAGCAGGCCTCTTATTTTGGCTCCTCTCTAATTCCTAGGCTGACAAGTGAATCTGGTGAATTAATGTTGGAGATTTGAACAATAAACACTCTGCGCCTTGTCTATTGCTTCAGTGATGCAAAGCCTAATTAGATGGTTAACTAAGCATATGGCTACTTTGCATGATTGTAGGAGCAGAAAGCATCTGATGTGTACACTGCTCCTAGAAATTTAAAAGCAGTGTAATTGTTGGAACTTAATCTTCCTAGATGCCAATAACAAATGGTTGGGATTGTAGAAACATGGAGCCCATTATAGGTTTTTCGTTATTTCTTGTATATATCAATAGTATAAGCAGAAAACTGAATCTATATAGTGATTATTTTTTATTGCAGACTCATAAATAAGTCAAACTCAAGCAACAGAAATAGACTGAGTGAAAATCAAATATTTTAGTTCAGTACTTGGCTTAGTTAAGAACTAAGTTAACTATCACATTTTGAAAGCAAAATTCCAACTTTAAAAATTGGTGGTAACCATTGTAAATAATGCTGCAATCTCATCAAATGTTAAAACAAATGAACAAAGATTGAAAGTTTGAGAACAAGATTTTTAGGGTTGAACAATGCTCATCTGTCCTTTGAAAAACAATAGTTGTTTTTCAATACTGAAATTTCCATAAACTAATCACCAAGAGAGTAACAAACCAGAGCAGTTCTTGCAGAACATACGGCTGATCCTTTTTATCCTTTTATTTGAAGCTGTAATCTAAAGGATCAGGATCTTGTCTAATGCCTTTATTATTTAAATTTATTCATCAAATAGGTTTTTTAAAAGTTACTTGGTTTACTGGCAATTTACAATCAAATCTTAGTGAACATTAAATATACAGAACTCAAGCCCTTTTTGAATAATGAATTTGTATGCTTTGCTTCTCGAGTTTTTTTTTCCTCTGAAGAAAGATTATATTCAAAATTGCATTTCCCATTTTGATTCCCTTGGCTACAAACTTGCTAATTTGTGCAGTTTCTTTTCAATCAACCTTATCAGTGAATGTTCCAGCACTCATGTTTGTTTGCTAAGTCACAAGAATCAAAACCAAAGTAGAATATGAAGAAGGATCCTAGAATTTGAATGCCTATGCATCAGGAGTCCTTCTGTCACAAGAAGTATTTTTAACAATTTGGAAACCACGTCTATCCAGAGAATGGGAAAGATACATTAACACATCTAAGTATTGGTTCATGAGGAAGTGCCTCATGGATTCCACATTTTTAACATGCACTCTAAAATTCCATCCAATTTACCACCCTTTCTTATTAGTGTTTACTATTCTTATTAGTGTTTACTATTCTAATAAGGAAAATTAGGCTGGTGTCATTTAGCCACCTATGTGAGTGCTTCCAGTGGAATTTTCTATGTGCATAAGAATGTAATGAGAATGAGTGACACAGGCTTCACATAGTGCTTGTTTCTGCCAAGTCAGCATGATTACACAGCTTGAACTGCCCATGATCTCATTCATTAGACAAGGAAGAGGCTGGCTGTGAAGTCCCACCCAGTACTCCAGCGTCATAGCTGAGTATTTTGGGCAATTTGCTATATTCCATTTACCTTGGCACAAAATCACTTTTCAGAACTGATTGCACTTCCCAAAGCACAGCAGAAGGTTCAGATACATACAGTGGTACAAGTTTTTTCATCCCAAATGGATTTTGTTATTCTCAATACAGATTTTTCCTAAATCTGAGTTATTTTTATAAGGCATGGAATACTTTTTTCTCCCCTATCACTGAAAGCTAAAATAACCTGCATTCTCTTCCTTCACCAAGATTTATAAACTTGGAACATCCTTCAAGTACCACTATAAAAAATATAACCAACCCAACTGTTTGGCTTGCTTGGTCTTTATATTATTAATCAAATTACTGAGTCTCTCAACTTCCTTTAACATCCTGTGCTAACAAGCTCACTGCAAAAATAAACCAAATTACCACAGCCACCAACTTTCTGCATTCAGTAGCTGTCATTTGCACAGTACTGCAGGCATTGCAGAAGTATCTGTGATCTCAGAAGTGTCTGTGATCTCAGGAGGGTTGGGCTAAGCATTATAAAGAAAAAAAAAAAGAAAAAAAAAACCCTGTCCAAAAATAAAATAAAGGAGATTTCAAATTATTTCTTTCAAACATTTGAAATTAAATCAGTCAATATCAAGAGACAGCCAATGGTGGCATGCAAAATAATGGCACTGGGCTGTCTCTGGTTTATCAGTTTATCAGTTAATTCCAGGGAATTCAACTCCCTGATACAAGGCTATCAGCAAGTAACACAGCCCAATAGGAGAAGGTTCCTAGAATAAATAGCTAGTGCTAAAATCTCGTGAATCAAAAAGGAGTCCATATAATTTTTTAGGCAAGGATCATGGACCAGGCATCTTACAGATTTCAGTATACTTTCTGTGACATTAGGACAATCATTCAACAACATCCCTCTGCAGACACCACAGAGTTTGCAACTCCTTTCAATGTTGCTGCACAACGTAACCACTAATGTAAAAACATTCTTTTTCCTTTCAAAATTACACAATGAATAATTGGCCCTGGCCAACTCCTGTCTTCATTACAAAGTGGCTGCTGCCACTTCCTCTCAGTGGGAAGTGATCCATGTGAGATGAAGGCTGTAATTCACATTTTTAAAATAACATCTCTCCTCTTTAATGTGAAGTGATCCTCAATCATTTCATGCAGATGAAAGAGGAAGTTGAAACTTATCCCAGCTTTTTATTCGCTCTTCTATAATTAACATTTACCTATCACCAGCTGACGTGTCTTACATGTAAAATTCAGAACAGGCTGACAGGAATGAACAAGCTTACCTTATAAGAGAGCTGTATATAAGAGAAATGGTGCTAGCTTCCTCCCTGGAAAAGTAGAATCTGCAACATGGAATAAGGAAAAATTTATTTCAGTAGAAACTAGAAGAAATAAATCTTATGTGGCGAAAAGAGAGGATTTGTTCCTAAATTTAAAGAGTGCAGGATGAATGGCAGAAGGCCACCCTGCACTGAAAGATAATAAAAACTTCAAGAACGTAGGTGTTTAGTTGGAAATACCTACTTCTAAATATCTTAGAACAGCGCCAGCCTAAAGCAGGATTTGGATTCAGGAAAAGGGCATTCTGAGCATCAGTGCAGTGACACAGCCAGACAGAGAAGCAGAAGCTCATCCCTGCAGCAGAAAAGAGCAGGAAAAGGTTAGGATGAGAACAAAACCAAGAGCCACAGGAATAATTCTCCAAGGAACAACACAGGCAAACGTTCACAGGAGCCATAAGTAATTCACACTACATCACAGAAAGCACAGTCTGTTCTGTTCTTTGTCAGCCTTCACTCCCAGGACGCAGAGGCCGTGGCCACCCACTCAGGACCTGTCCGCTCCAGCCCTGCCACCACTGTTAGCCCAGCTGTGACAAGTGACTATTGCCTGACATAAGAGGTGACATGCAGGCCATGGATTCACTCAGGCTGGGCAAGTAAGCACAGACCCAGACACAATGCTCTTTGGAGTTGAGGGCAACTTCACAAATAAGAGCTGAACCAAGATAATAGCCTCAGAGCTGAAAAAATATGAATTAAAAGCCCAAACTCTTCCATTTCCATGCTTCTGAAATGAAATATTAATTTATATCCAATATTTCCTTCAAAAATGTGGCCAAGAACACATTTTATGTAAGAAACCCCAAGCCAAAACAATCATCTTAAAACAACTATTTATTTCATTTCAAAGTATGTATCTTTCTTCTCTTTCCTGGAGAAAAAAAAAAAGTTATGAAATTATTTTCCTTGGTTTTTTTCATCTAGTCATAAAATTAAGGGAGGCAAAAAAATAAACCCTTACATTGCTAAAAGCCTCCTAATAAAAGGCTTACACTGTCTCCTTGCAGACATGCACTAGCCCTTTGAATTTCCAACTGGACCACTTGGTCCTGGAAGCCTTCCTGCAATAATGGACTCACTGTATTTTAAGTACTGAAGCAATGGAAGAGCAAAATTGGAAGTGGGCAATAGACATAGCAGTGGGACCCAGATTTCCTCCCGTATCCAGAGAAGTTCACTCTTACTTTTCTCCATTGCAGCTCATCCAAGACCTGCAGAGAACTTTTGACAAGTGGTGTCAGAAGGCAAAATTCTATGTTTAGAACACTGGAAAAATTATTAAAAATATGTTCTCACATTTAAAAACCTCTAACTGCAAGGCATTACCATGTGCCAAAAATGATAATATAAGGCTTTAGAAAACCAAGGCATGAAAAATTGCTTTCTGTTTGCCAGCGCTATCTCATTTTATTTCTTACTTCACGTGTTAGGGCACATGAAAAATAGAAACTCTTTGAAGCCATGAATGAATCTTACAGGTTCAGCTATACCCAATACGTGCACACATACACATAATCACCCATATCCTTGCTCAGAAAACATTCTTCATATTTTTCCCATTTTTAACACATTTAAGTTTTCCTAGATTTATGCATGTGGCTCTATCATGCTCTCCTCTGATTCTTGAGCAGACTGAACTGCTCAAAAACCTCCTAGAAAAATATTTGCAAGGATTGAGAAATAACCTCAGGAAGTTGGACTGACACTCTCGGAATGCAAAGATCAAGGGTTTCTTTGCACTATTTTTATTATAAACAAAGAACCCACTACAATTGCAATGGCATCACTGGGGGGAGGTAGAGGGAGGAGATGAGGAACAGTAGGAAAGCTGGAAAAAAACACAGATAATTATTTGGAAGCCCTGAGTATATTCCTCCTGTACTCCTCACATCATTATGGCAATGAAAACACCCCAGGCCTTTTCACCAAGAGCTTCATTTTAGTCTGAATGAAGTAATAACATTACAAATTTTGGAGGCTGTTTAAAACATCTTTATATGAAGTCAGATGTGAATCACTAAACATTTCCCTGTTAAAAAAAAATACAGAAAAAATATCAAATACCAAAATACAAAGAAAAACAAAAGTAAGAGGAAGAAATAAAATGAGCTCAGTTTTCTGACCATGTAAATCATCAGGAGTTGTTTCATCTTAAACAATAAATCCCCCAGCCATTGCTAGCATGTAGAGATAAGACATTTCCACCTCCACATGACAGCTCATACAAACTGTTTCTTGTTTATATCCCTATTAGGAGTTCACAGCAGTCACTGAGATTATTTCACTTGATTTGATTCCCTCCCTGCTCCCTATGGTTCATTTGCCAAGCCCTTTACAAGGCCATTCATGTCCCTTGGGAAGATCCAAAGGCAGTGTTTGTGCTGACAAAAGCCGCAGATAAGGCTCAGCGGAGCCCCGGCCACCGCAACACCGGTTCTGTCACCCGCGCTCTCACACAGGTCACTTGCCAAGGCAAAGGGCTGGAACAATTCTCCGTGCTGCTCCCATGCCACTGCTTTTCCCACCTCTCTCAATCCACTGAAGACAAAATGGGCTACAGTGACAACTGAGGCGACAACTGGGACAGTTGTGAGGTTGATACTTGTGGTTGTTGAATCCCAGGTTTCCTAGTACAACCTTTCTGTTGCAAATAAAAGTGAGGGTGCTTGAAGTACATCTGGTTAAAACCAAAATACATTCCCAGCATTTGAAACACCTCTTTTCTCATGGACATAAACATGCACAAAGCATGTATGACTGCTGGTGAGGAGTCACTGCTTTTGCTGATATTCTCCTATTGCTCAATCAAAAGCTAAAGAGGATTCCATTGTATTTCACAAGAAATGCATAAAAGCAGTTTCTTCCACAATATAATTATTAAAAAAAGCTCAGCTCCAGTTAACATTCTCTGCTAGCTGAAAAATCAAATTTTCACATTAGTTTCTGTAAATGGTTTTTGGTGAATTATTGCCAGCCTACTGTCCAACCATACACATACTTGTACAGGGTAAAATGTAATTGATACATGAAAGAGCTACCCAAAAGAGGTACTCTAAAACCTGATGTAGCAGAAAAAGCATTTAAAAGAAAAATAAAAACAAGAAAAAGAAAACTTTGTCAGAGTTCCCAAAAAAAAGCTTTTTCCATCATGGAGAACACCATCAACACCACTGAAGAACCACAGCATAATTAATTTTGGCACATGCCCACAGTTTGCAAAACTAAGCAAATATTAGGGACAGTTAAGAAAAGAGTAGTTTGATAACATTAAAAACAAACAAGAAAAAGAATAAAGATAACCCACACAGTAAGGTTGTCTTGCACCCCTTTCTGGTTGAGGGCCACACCCTGTTTGGGCAATAATATAAGAGACTATAACAGCTAGTTGGTAAGAATTGACCCTGATGACAAACTAAAGCAGACACTCTGTACCATAACCAAATCAAATCACTACAGCCAGCCACTTGAAACTTTACAAATATTTTACTAGCTGCAAAACCTGTTACTTACCGTACCCAAAACACAGTGGAAACGTTGAGGGGGGGAGGGTATTTATTCCAATGCAAATTTTTTGTTGAAGTTACAGAACAGACTAATTTTCCCAGTTAAATATTATAGGAAGGAAGATATTACAGCAGGCACAGATTTTTTTATTATTATTATTTAAAGTATTCCCCACATCATAGTAACATTGCATTTTTTTTTGTTTAATATTACAACTTGTAGCTGTTCTAAGTCTCCTGAGTGAGTGTGAAAACACTTTAGTATTACTGTCTTAACTTCATCTGTAAAATATGAAACAAACTGGAATCGTAACACTGAATACTAAGCAACCTTCCAGAACATTCCAACCTTTAACCTCTGGGCCAATCAGAGCTCTGTATTCATATCATCGACTGAAATAGATAATACATGTGAAAAAAATATGCCATACTTGTGAAAAAAAAATTGTGGACCTGCAACTACAACCAATAAATTATTCTTTCACATTTTTTGGATGTGATCAAAGAACAGAGGCTTCTAGAACATCATCCAACAATAAATGACAGAAATAGATATCTGAACTTGGTGTGATTCATTTGCACATGTGACCTGGGAAAGAAATCAAATAAGTATTCTGGAAGGAAATCAAAGACAAAGTCAGTCTGAAAAATTTTTAAATAAGAGCTGGAAACGATAAATGATACTTAATCTAGAGCAAGGCAAGTAAATACAGTAGTAGAGAACCCAGAAGTATTTTCTCAAAGGCAGATGTGCAGATAGAGGCAGTGGTATTTAAAATGGACCATAGCTGAAACAACTGACTCTCTGTACACGATACAGATGTTTTATACAAGCGGCTGTGGCCAAGTCCCAGATGGTCACTCGTGATATCTGTGACTGTTGACCTAAAAATCACTGAACAAGGGAGTTGTAGGAGTTGCTGGGGTTTTTTTGCTAAGCTTTTCATCACTATTATTTGTTCCTGGATGCTTTAGCAGTGAAAAATCAACCTTGTTACAGAGAACCAACAAAAACAATTGACTCAGTTAAGAGGCTGGTGAACAAAGACCAATCTACAAATGCAGAAGTGCAAACACATCACCAGGGAGATACTGAAACATTTGGTTCACCCCTTTACTCACTCCCATCTCATCTAAATTCAACAGCAAAGGAAAAGTGATTATTGCATAATTTCAGAAACTATAGAACGCCTCTTAATCAAGAATCCAAAAGCAGTTTTGGGAAATACACACTGAGCAGTTGGGCTCAGGAGAATTCTCCTAGCTGGAGCCTAGGAAGGAAACTAGAGAGCTGGCTGAAGTAGACTGTGGGATTAAACATTGTCACACATTATTTCACTCATTTCATTGTGTTTGTCAGCAGAATTTAGCACAGAACCTCATTTGTTCCTCCTCCCCTTTCTCCAATCTTCAATATTTTGATCTGCCACAGACATTTCTTACATTCACATAAGATTGTTTCATTTTATGCTTGACATTTTCTTCCATCCTTACATGTCACTGTATATTCTTAAAGGAAAAACAGTAATCTACTCTAAATTATGGCAATGCTGAACTTAGTATGGGGCTTGCCTAGGAATTGCAGCTTTGTAAATTCAGGCTCCAACAATGTTAAGTTCTCTTGAAAATAGATCTCTTCTGGCTGAACAATAATGAGCACTTAATTCTAGGACTTTCTTTCTAACTAAATTTGTTTGTTTCTCCTGAAAAGAAAATCAGCTTTGTATTTTGTTTTAAAGCAAGAAGGGAGTTATATAATTAACAGAATTAAATAAAGAAGGGGAGAAAAAACATTAGATATGCAGGGGGAAAAATGAAAGGATGATGAAAATTAAGGAAAATAAAAATGGGAGGGGGTGTCAAATATAACACAAGATATTCTACTGGTTTTATTTCTGCAAAAGAACAGTCTGGGGTATTCAGTTAAACTATAGATATTCTGGGAATTTCACAGGGCTGCAACCTGATGTAGAACTCCACCTGTTCTGTCAGTGCCAGTATCTGCCTCACCATGTAACTCCACTGTGCTCTGTTTTGTAGATCACATCTTTATGAACTACTTCTGGGTAGTCACCAGTGGGTGTATTCCATTACAATCTGGTTTTTGATCCTCTCTTTCCTATCCAGTGTCTCTTTGAGAACAGAAAGCTTGCTTCCCTCAGGTGACATGTCTCCAGGAGAAAACTCTAGAGCCTTACAACTCTTCCAAGTGTAGGACCTTAAGCTGCATGATTTTGGCTCTGATTTTGGCTCTTGGTGGAAAGTGTGTTATCACAGTCAGAATATGGCACTAGAAGGTCCAAATTCTATTTTTATTTCTAGAAGTCATTTTTAATAACTACTCAGGAAAAGAGAGGGTCATTTTTAAAAAATATTATCTGTAATATCATCTATATGCAGATGCATGAAGCCAGACTTTTTGAAGGAAACAGAACACATTTAGATGCTGAAATAAAGGTCAGATTTCCAGAAAGGATCAACAGCTGGAAGCTCTCACCACCCTCAACACACTAAGCTCTTGGAAACCCAGCAATATATATAGACACTTAAACAAGAGCTGAGTTGTTCCAAAAATCTGGTCCCAATTGTGAATACTAATATCTCCTGAATATCCACTCAGTGGGATCTGAAAAGCTGACTTACCTACAGCTCCTGCTGATTGTGAATCCCTGTCATTGAAAACCAGAGCCACAGCTGCCTGAGTGGAGGCTGCTGTGGTTCCAAATGTGAAAATTCACTTCTGCATTTTTATTTTGAAAATATTCATCTTTGGTCCAGCCACATATGATTTAATTCGTTAGTGTTTTTCAAGGACCCAGTGCTGAAAGGTAGAAATTACAAGGATGTACTAAAACTTATTAATGACACTCTCTAAAAATGAGCCAAACTTTCAGGGCTCCAGAAGCACCCATTTAAGTTAAACAGTTTTGTTAGTGAAAATTCCACTATATTCTAGGAAAATGAAGGAGGAGGAGAGCTTTCTGCTGGGAAGTTTCAGCTGGGTATGATTACAATTCCTTTTATACACACCATAAGTATTGCATGACTTTGAAACCATCTATTTTTCCAATTAAGATGTCAATGGAAAAAAAAAAAGCAATGGATCACACAGGGCTGATCTTAAAAAGTCAGCACCAACCTCAATTCTTTATTGACACTTTATAGCTTATTTTCCAAAGACTTTATTTCCCACCCTCATAGAATTAACATTTTCTTCAATTGTCACTGCAACATAATGGTGTTAGTACAAAACAATGTTTTTTCTCATCACTTACCTAGCCTGAGGTTGCCCTCAGTTTAGCTTGTACTAAAATAACCCCAAAACTAAGGATGTTTCCCATCCATGCTCCTACTTCCATACCCCAGCCCTTCAGTGACTTCTGTGATAGTTTTGTGTACCAAATTTTGAAAGTGTAGTAGTGATACTGCTTGTAGAATATCACTTTCATTTTTAAATGTAATAAAATGTAAGAGCCCTACAGTTTCCTATCAGAATCTACTACTTCAGTGTCCTCACAGAGCTTTGCAAACAAAATTATGGGGCTTTTTTCCTCAGGAGAGGCAAAAGAATAGAACTTAAAATGCAAAAATAAAAAGCTAACATAATAATGAATTTTAGCCTATTTTTCTTTCATTAAAGCAATGCAAAAGAATGAACAATTGCTGATGAAATTGCCTCTAGAACAACCTCCTTGCACGATATAAGTATTACACCAGCTGTAAATTAAACTGCATAATTTCTAATGCATTTGGATACATGGATTAGGAGACAGACCTTAGAATATTTTCTCACAATACCCTTGAAGAAGAAAGAATTAAATGAAAAAAAAAAAAAGGAAATTTAAGTGATCCTCTGACAACTATCAATATTTCAAACTACAAATTAAATTCCCTATAATTAATTTTAGCTTGCACACCAAAAAAAGATAAAGAAATTTTAAAGATTGTCTTAATACTTCTGAATATATTCACAACCTAGACTATAAGCACCAAAACTACTGAAACAAACCCATTAATGTACTTGAGTAAATTTTTTATTTGCATATAGATGTTAAATTTTAGCCTAAGTAACGTATGCTGATTTTCGTCCAGCATACACAGACTTCTCCCTTCATGATGGCAGGCGATTTTTCTTGGGGGCAGTGCTGGAGTTTTGGGGGTCTTTTTTGGAGGGAGAGGGATTGCTGATTTCAGGGATACTAAAAGAAAAGTGTATTTCCATAAGGATATCAGCATTTTAACTCAGTCTCTCGTTGCAAAATGTATATCCCCATGACCGATGAAGAGACAAACTCGATGGACTTCAGAACACCAAAGGACCACGCTGATAAATATTTTGGAGAGAAGGCACAATCTGAAGAGAAGGGTGCCTCCCTGTGGCAAACTACTGAGCCTTAGTTCCAGCTTCTTTTTCCATCAGCCACAGCCCTGTTCTGTAGGCAAATGGATCCTGAAACATTTGCCCTCCGTTTACAGAACTGTTGGAAAGAATAACTGGATAGTTCTGGTACCATCATATGGACTCAAGCAGCCGCAGCATCAAATGTTCCTCTGAGCACACTCTCCTCTTTGTGCTGTGGCAGAAAATAGCCAGGGCACAAACACACCAAAACCACACACACAGATAGAGAAAAAAACAAACCTACAGAACACCCACACAAGCAAAAACCTCACAATTTTTACTAACTCTGGGACTTTAAAGCTTAGGCTGTATTTTCATTTTTAATTAAAACAAATTGAATGACACCAAGCTTTTGTCTTGGCGTCATCCTTATATACATACGGGCACATTTTTATGAATTCAGAGAATCAAAGTATTTTCTTTGCTGAGTACCAGTTAACAACTAATCTTTCTTGATGCTCCCTTTCCATTCTCTGCTTCAAGTTCTTCCAAATCAGTTCCTTATTTCCTGCTCAGTCCTACTCTTGTGAGGACTCCATAATGCCTTTACTACAAGTGCCTTTTTCCTTATTTTTCCACATCTCCTGAAGCATGTTACTTTTAAAACTCCAAAGTTGTCACAGCAATAGTTGGCCTTGTGCCACTGTTTTGTTCAAACATAATCTAGCCAGTCATATCTCTAGAAATAATTATATTTTTATCTGAATGAAGACTGCATCAGCAACAGTCAAGGTAATTACATTGCCCATATAGCATCATCCCATATAGGTTGTTGAAGCATTTTCAGATGTTTCATCTTATTTCAGATACAAATATTTTTAAGAGAGACAAGTTATTTTAAATATTTCTATTGATGTTTTGGGGTGTTTTTAGATCTCATTCTCTTTAGCTTGCTTTTCCTTTCTTTACTTCCTTTCCACAGAGTCAAAAAATGACAGAAAGAAATGGAGGAACTGAAAACCAGAAATCAGCTGCACCAAATAGTTTCTGGAAATTACAATATTTTTGAACAAAATATATCCTTTTTGTTGGATTATTACTCAGGTGGCTTATTATTTTTATAATTATTCACAGTTGTTCTGGTGCCTTTTCCTATGACAGCACAGAACAGGTTTACCCAAAAGCTGCATCTCTGCTCTCAGTCACTTAAGCTACACCATCTTGTTGGATGGGCAAAGTTTATACCCTCCCAGATTGGTCTCTACCTGCTAAAAATTCTGTTGATTCTACAACTAATCCACACTCACATGCTCTTGTTGAGTGTGTACAGCTCTTGCTGTGTCAGACTCTACCTGAAATATTTAGCTGCTACTTTTTCAACACATTGATAAATATTGCAAATCAAAGACAAGGAACCGATAATTTGTTTTGCAATATAAATTAACCAAGAGCCAATTTTTCATTTCTAGATTTGTATTTCCCCTCGCAAGCTCCGTCTACTCTTACAAAAAATCAGTGTGTGCTGCAAGTTAACCCTTTAGCACTGTTTTTTGGACCAAAGTTCTAGATAAATCAGCTATTTATTTGAAAAACAAACAAAAAAAGAAATAATTTCTTCATTTTATCAAACCTAGAGGTCAACAACAGATAAGGCTTTTCAAAATCTTACCCATGTAAGTTCTCATATTCATGAATCCCTCATTTAGAAGACAGTTGAGATTAAAATGTCTTAGCAAACGAGAATGAGAGCCACAGAAGTTAAAGAAGAAAAAGATCTGCATTGAGCCATGCAGTCTGCCCCTGCAGATGCAGGATGGTTCCCTACCAGAGCATTTTTAGTTCAAAGGGAAAACTGGAGTTTTCCAACTGAGTCCAAAAGGGAAATGTTCAACAGCTCCTTAGGAAGAGCCTGAGCAGCATCAGTTTCCAGCTCCCCATTGCAGAGGGTTAAAAATAAAAAAAGCTGCATTTCAGATGTTGGAGGAAAACACAAGAGCCCACCAAGTGACACAGCTGCTGTTGGGCAGGGAGGAGAGAGGAATGTTGAGCCAGAAGCGTGGATTTTATGCTTCTGGTGACTAAATACATGGCCCCGTGTTGAAATTCCTACTGCTGCCCGTGCAATGGGAGGGAGAACGGGAATGTGGCTGCAGCTGGTTCAACCCAAAGCAAGTTGGCACTAACCTACCTTGCCAGGAGGAGTAAAACACGAGCAAGGGCAGAGAGATGAACTGAACACACACTGAGCCCGAGAATTTCCTTCATTCCCCTCCATGGGCAAAGTCTGCAGAGGTGTGATCATAATATTTACAGAAAGAGCAGCACAGACATAGCTTTTGATGTTAAATCAATTGTGTTTCAGTGCTGTGCCTCTAAGCTTCATTAATTCTTGTTATTCTGGAGGCTTTAATTAGCCTTAAAGGAAGAAATAATCTGTTCCCAAAAGATTTCTTCCTTCTGTGTGCTGCATGCAATGACAGGAAAAATCAAATCTTGACGTTTCAATGGGATGATATTATAAAAGAATATAATAATACATGGAGGAAAAAATAGGAATAAATTCAATGTATCCATCTTGTATCTGATGTGTCCATTGTGTTGATAGAAGTTGGCTTATTGTCTTTTTCCTCTGTGATAATGCCCCAGGTTCTTAATGAGAGATTGAAGCTCTGCTCTATTAGGTGCTTTACAAACACAGAGAAGCATCTGGAACCCCCTGGAAAATGTTACAGTTCAATTAAAAACATTCCCAAAGCCCAGCAAATCTATGTCGCAGTTGAAATTTGTGTACTGTGTGAAACTTCCACATCACAAAAACAATTTCTTTTTTTTTCTTTAGTCAAAGTGAAAAAATCAGAATTTTAATTCACTTAAGGGCTAACAAGCTGCTTTGCATCCAATTGAACTCACTGGAAAAAATCCTAAGCAGTACTGTTTCTTGAGCCAACTAAAATGATAATGCACCTACTTAGAAGACTTTTTCAGTCCTTTAAAAACATTTCAAAATTTTGTGATGCAACAGTATTTCAGTACTGAGATTCTACACATCTTACCTAGAAACTTCAGGAATCAATTATTTAAGCCTGCTTACCAAAGATATAAATAAACATATGTAGACCAACATGAAATGAACCCTTTCAACAAGAAAAGGAACTCAATTCTTTATCTCCTATTTATGGAAAAGCCATTTTAATGTTACTTATCCATCTTATTCAGGCTTCTTGCAAACTTCTCATAAGTCTATTCTCCCACCATGCCAATCTCTTGCTATTGCTCTCTGCTTGCTTATCCTGCACATTCCTTTAATTCTATCAGATACTAATAAAGATTGAGTACATGATTTTAAATTGTATTTGATACAGAAAATCACATATCACTGAAATTCAAACATAAAGCAAAAATAGTTTATCCTTAGAAATTCAGGATATGTATATAAAACCATCATAAGGACTTGTGCATGTATGATGATACCAGTTCTTCACTTTGGGTAAAATGGGCATCTGAAAGATCAAGATAAAAGAAAAAGCAGCCATATCTTAGAAAGGATAAAACTATCCTTTTGCTATCTAAGTGAAAAATTTGGATTTAAGAGATGTAAGATCACTGCCTAGTTGCAGAGAACTTTTCCTGCAGCGGCTCTTCCTGCATATTACCCTAAGAGGAAATAAGATTGAATGTTAAACAAATTGTTCACTACAATAGTAAAATAAACTTTCAATATTTAATGAAAGCAATAAATAATAGATTGCAGTTGTCAACCTAAAACAATTTTAATGGCAGAATAATTCTTATCCAAACACACTCAACTGGGCTAACAGGCTAAGTCAGGGTTTTTGGTTTTAAAATACACCAAAAAACTTCAGATATTTTTCCTCTGTTCTAGAGCCTGCTGTAGGCAGATGAAACCTATCATGGTTATCATTATATTCTGAACTAGTCTATTTGAAAATAAGTTTGAAGTCAAGGTCTTGCGATACTTTATGACCTCCTTTACTCTTCCTCTGAAATATTCTTGGATGGACTTAAAAGAGAGCTGCACATATGGTCTACCGGATTAAACAAGGAGGTAGGAAGGTCAGATTATTACCGGAATAATTTATATTTCCTTTTGCATTGACTGGGTATTACATGAGCTTTAAGCAAATGAGACTCCCCAAAATCTATAGTCAGCTACACTTTGGATTGAAAATCAGACTAGGAAAAAAAGAGATTTTACATTAACCAAAAAACAGAAATCATGACCAAAAACTGGAGATGAGCAAATGGCGATTAGGAAGATCTTACCATGCACTGGTAATGCAGCTCTTCCTGCAGCATACACTTCACCTATTGTACTAATTTAAGTTAATATTTCAAATTTTGAAATTTGTAATCACTTTATCAGGGAGAAGAGATCCTTTTTCTTAAGCCTCTCTCTTCACAGCAGTGAAGACAGCCACTCAGTGGTCATTACACTGTACTCCTGCAACTGAAGGCTATCCTCCATTAAAAGAAGCTGCACTGTTCATTTGATGACATCCTAATTCCTCTTTAAGTTTCTTGCTAAAATTTACTGGAAAGACACAGTTACCTAGGATGGTCTGTGATATATCTACAAAACACTTTAAAAGGTGCATATTCTGCAATAATCCCAGCAAAGCTGATCTTTCAGAAACAATCTATGTAGAATAAGCACACCTTTTCACAGAACTTTTAAACAAAACACACACACTCTGCAGGGAAAAATAAAAAAAGGAGGAACTTTCTGTTCTGCCTTCTCCAATTATCTCTAAGAAATGAGGATTAGTAACTAGTTGCCTATAGGCAAGTTGTTATAGAATTACCTACTAAAGGACTTCTTCCCCTTCACCTTGCAATACTCAGTTCTGCCTTGAGACAAGGAATCAGCTTCTGCGTTTCGAAGGATATTTAAAAGTCATCCAAAGTAATCACTGTGATAAATGCAAAGAAAATCAACTGAAATTGTTTCAGGAAAGGGTTTTCCTTCCTTAGTAGAAAGAAAACTTCAGGAAGTGCTATTGTCAATCCCAGTAAGACTTTGACAGTAACGTGTAACCTCAGTCCTTGACCCAGCAAGTCTGAGCTGCATTTAATTGGTCTCTCTGCAAAGCTATGAGAATTTCTCCTTGTGTACTGTAAAATAAAATGTATATATTTCATACAGCTGTGAAACAGTATCTAGTATTCAGAGCTGCTGGCAGTACAACAGAGCACTTTCCTTGTTAAACTCTCTGAAACTATCCCCTTTTTTCCAGCCCGGCTTTTAGGTGCACTGAAGAAGCCAAAAATACCAAAGTCAACAAGTGGAAAGCATAATCACTGGAAAACTGAAAGGATATAAATCATTCTTAGGAGAAACACAACATTTGGTGTTGCAGATTTGTTGGGTTGGTTTGTGAACCTGGGGAAGGACTTACCCTAAAAAGAAAAACAAACAAAAAAAACAAACACAAAACACTGAAACCAAATCCTCATCTCTGTCCTGTCCATCTCTTTTTTTTCCACTCTACTTACTGGTCTTCCTCAGTATCAAGCTACTCCCCATAAATCCACAACTAGCAGCCATGTGGACTTTTATGAGATAAATCTCAGTAAAACTGGGAACCCAGTTTATTTTTAAAGAACTAAGCTTTTCAATGCGTGATCAAATAAACATTCTCAGAGCAGGAATTTAGAGAGGAAGAGACAGAAGCTTTCCAATCTCTAATTCTCATGTCTGTCAGTGTGAGTGACCACGGCAGTTTTAACACACATTGAGCTTGTGGCCATTTTTATGGCTGGAAACAGGAGGGGTTGAGGTGTATCAACCTTACAGAATGGGTCAGCCAACAAATCCACGCCAGGAGATTCCCTCCTGGAGAGGCAATATGCTGGAGTAGCTACACCAGGCACATAAAGACGCCAACAAAGGTAGCAACAGGACTTATTTCGCTGCTGAGGTGCAGCTACCCAAGGAGTTTTGCTGGCAACAAGATCTTAGTAATGGGAGGGAGGACGTGGTCTTCCCAGTTTCCACTTGATACACCCAAAACTAGTAAAATTTATAGCACAGGCTGAGCCTGAGCTGTATAAAATCACAGTAGCTGAAAGTTCACAAAACTGGTTAAAAGGAGAAAAATGGTTATTTAAAGGATGTCAGTAGTGATAAGAAATGTAGACTTTTCATTGGTCCCATACTGATCCCACAATAAAATATCTGTTATAAAGATCACCACCTCATAGGACTGAACACAGTAACAAAACTTCAACTTCTTCTAAGCCTTCCTTTGCAACCAAATGACAAAGAAACAGGTAAATTAGGTGTGTCCTGTACAGGAAACATATGTGAAAGTGATGCACATCATGTGTAAATTAGATCTATTTTTATTCTTCCAATTACCATCAGATGCAGCCATAACTAACTGGAGAAAAGGCATCCCTGCATGCAAGCACTGTCAAGATGCAAGACCATTTTGAATCTTTAAAGCGGCTCACAATTTTAAAGTTGCTGGCAGTAGAAAAGCAGAAAGAAACTAAAATGGGAGTATCTTACTGCTAAGGGACCTGGACAACATTCTGACACAAGTTTCCTTATTGTTTTTATCTTAAGCACAGAGAAGTAAAATGGTAACAGTAACAACTGGTAATCATTAGGCCCATTTTTCTTTAATCCTGAGAAAAAAAAGAACATTCTCTTATGTATTGTTTGGGTGGGCACCGAACAAGTGCTAAAACCATCCACTCCTGTTTCTCTGCTGCTCAGAGCTAAATGCAAAGCATTAGCATTTATACAATTTCATATCTTCAAGCATTGGTACGAATTGAAGGGATTTTTTCAGCCTCCTGTAGGTGTGTGATAGTTACACAATGCAGAAATACAGGCTGCTGAACACAAATTAAAAACAAACCCTTAAAATTCATATTCCATTTGCTTTAGAGCATCAATTATAAAACCAGATGTTTGAGCCAGATGTCAAAGAATTATTTTTCATAAGCCACAGCTCATAGCCATGTAGCCTCCATTTATCATCTCAGATGGGAACATTTAATTTGACAGCACACATTTTGGTTAATAGCCAGTTTCAACATTAGCACTTGTTTTTGCAATTTTATGTAAAGGGATGCGATAAAACTGTCTATAATGAAAATCCTGTTATTCCAATACCTCAGCATTTACAAATCATGTCTGTCTGTGCACAAACTGAAAATGTTTTACACACTTGTGAACGTCTGCAGTATGTCTCAGAGGCATAGTTCTTTCCACATGCCAGCTTATTTAATACATATCTACAGCTAGAGTTTGCTCCTAGAAGCTGTGCTCCTCTTTCAAGATATTTATCTTAAGAGAATATAAAATAACACATCTTTGCTCCTGTGTATCTGGAACATAACAAAACTTCACTGATTTCAGTGGATAATTGTGGTTTAAAAAATATTGCATTCTGTTACTTTTGGTACATGGTCTAAACAGAAATTTGGGCCTAGAACTCTCAGGGCAGCCTATATTTAGCAATACAGGTCCTATCTTCTTGTGTATTTCTTGCATTTCCAGGTAAAATCTATGCCAAGGCTTCAGCTGCTGTCAGGCTGGCACAGATCCAGTGACTTCAGCACTGTATTTAATTTCTTTTACATTTAACAGGAAAAAAAAAATCTATCTGTTCTGAAGCTAGAAATGGTAAGGAAGGGATGGATAACTGGCATACCTTCAAAATCTGCCAATAGGTATCAATCTGCCCTGATTTTAGCCCTAAAGGTGAACAGTCCTACTGCAAGGCTTCTACTGAGAAAAACTGGGTAATCGTATCAAATTATGTGTCAAATCTGTGAGAAGAGCAAATTAATTTTCCTTCTGACTAAAGCCAGGATTTGACTCTCCAGATAGTGAGAAGACACAAGTACACTATTTCAACTGTGATATTTCAGGTTTGAATTATTTTGTCCAGACTGCAAAACAGATTTTTTGGCTGCTGATCACACATTTTCAAACCCAGACGTTCATTTTAGAATAAAATCCCCAAGAAGTAAAATCAAGATGCTTAATGCAGCCCCATCAGAAAGACATATTATATGTGCTGCCTATACTTGTGAAAAATTTGGGAATGGGCCTTTTGATTGCTCCCAGGAATAAATCAAAGAATGCAAGAATGCAATGAACTAATACATAAAGGGACTAAAGAGAAACATACAGTATCATCTAACAAGAAACTCCTGCGAAAGGGAAATTTAGATGAATCTTAACACACCTTTAATTCCTCAGTGGGAGGCTTGGTCAGATCACAGACTCCAACTGCTAATAAGAAAAACAGAGTCTCTTAACTGCAGATTAATATAGAAATCACAGCCAACATCCTTTCATGCTGACATAGAAGAAACCATACAAGCCAGCTTAACTTTTCTATTAAGAAGGATTTCAAAACGTTCCTAAGAGAAAAAAAGTACATCTGAAAAGGACATCTTACCTTACCATCTCCCAAGAAAGAAAGAATAAATAAGTAAAAAAATAAGTGAACAAATAAGAGTATCACTCCTGCTAGTTTCTTTAGTAAGCCAGAAGTAGGAATTCCTAAGCTTCTTTCTGTTTTACAGCTCTAAGTCAGCACCACCTCTCAGAGGACCTTGGAATCAAAGGGCTTTGCCATACAGGCTGCATTAAGGGTGGTGGCTTTGGGTCAGAAAAGCCAGAGATCCCAAAGGCCACATGCATCCTGGCAGGGATGCTGAACACCTGTGTTAACTCCTCCACACCCTTCAAAGGCAGAAATGCAGAAGGCCTGGTTGTAGCCATGCTCAGAGAGCCTTACAGATTCTGAGCTCATGAAGATAGGAGGATTAAGATTCCTCCTGTAAAATAAATGGGTTTGCTTGGATTTTTTTGTTCTTCTTGATTTTTTTTTTCCCCTGTCTCAAAATAGGTGGAAGTTCCACCTATTAGAATTAGTGGAACATCAGTCTTACTCCTTCTGGTCAGTATGCAAGCAAAACAAAAACAAACATATTATCTCAATAAGTTAGTAAATGAGAACATACACATGACTTCTTTCCACTTCCTTAAAAAAAAAACCAGTATTGAAGCATCAGACTGAAAGCATCATTCACACACTGAAAATTCTGATTTTTCAATGCCCTGTAGCAGTAAAGTCAGCTCAGGGCTTTTGAGCAAGTCACAGTTCCTTTCGTAATTTTGGATATTTGTGTACTAATACAACATAAAGAGACTGAATTCACTACTGAACTTCTGATACACACACACAAAAAAATGTTCTGACACAGAAAAATGCCTGTACATAGTCACTGTAACTATTGGTTTCAGTTGTTACATTCTGGCCAAAGGCCTTCAGTGCTCTTGTATCTGCTAATGTCCCAGGAGAAGGGCATTCCAGCTTAATTAACTTGTTAACAATGCAGAGGCAATGAGAAACTAAGATTCTACCTTTTCACATAGATCATGCATGTTGAACAGCTCTAACGTTCAGATCATTAGTCACAAAAAAGTTGTTTTTCCATTCACCTACATCCATGTTTTTATTTCAGCAGCCATAACACTCTAATGGTTAAATGGGTTTGCTTTCCCAGAGTGTCTGGGAAATGATTTTGCTAATCTCGGTTCACAAACGCATTACCAAACTGAATTCCAGCATCTTTTCCAGTGTCTAACCAGAATATCAAGTTTCAGGCACCTTTCACTACTCCTTATTTATGTAATTCTTTATTAAATTTGCATTTTACAGCCTTTTTTTACAATTTGGGCATATTAAGTAACAACATCCTGGATAACTGGGAAAAAATCAGCAGCAGCTCGAGAGGTACCATGGATTTGGGCTGGGAGTGTGAAATAATCTTCACAATGTACACAGCACTGGCAACAGAGCCATTTGATGTTGATGCAGTTCACATGGCTGCTGCTGCTGCTTCTGCCATACTCAGCCTCTGCTGCCCTGCCTCTGTGGCAGAAAACGTGCCTCCCCTTTTCAAAACAGAGGTTTCCCTTTTCTGTTCCCAAACTGTGGAATCCTGAACATGGGGTGAAATCATTAATCTTCCGTTTCACACAGGAAAGTGCGTTACATTCCTGCCTGTCTCACGTTAGCCCAGGAATTCACTTCTGAGGAAGGAAAAACTGTTTCAAGAGCAATAATGAATTTCCACAGCAAGATGACTGGCTCAGCAGCTAAACAATCTGCACTCATGGAGCACTGCAGATGTGGGAAATGCTGTGCAGACAATTCACTCGCTGAACCTTCGGCTTCCTTTCCAAGGCAGGCAGGCGGGAACGCACTACAACGCACAGTCATGTGGCGGCCAAAGGAGTGCACCGGGCACGAGGAAACAGGGACAAACTCCTCTCAGAGGACAAGGGACAAGAGTACAATCAGCACAAGAGGCAAATGGAAAATTGCTATTAGGGACTGGGGAGAAAAACAAGCTCTTACAG
Organism: Hylia prasina; assembly: GCA_013397195.1. Classification (NCBI taxonomy): domain Eukaryota; kingdom Metazoa; phylum Chordata; class Aves; order Passeriformes; family Sylviidae; genus Hylia; species Hylia prasina. The sequence continues at coordinate 221,678 of VYXD01013661.1, read as the reverse complement.
AAAGGATGGCCACACCATGGCACAGGTTGCTTTGCTATGGGATCTCCATCACTGGAGCTATTCAAGAATTGGGAAAGGCCCCAGCAACCTCAACTGGCTTCTAAGTTGCATTTACAATGAAGAAAGCTCTGCTGTGACTGGCTTGGATTGGCCAACTTCCCCTCCCAGGCTAATTTATTCCATGACTTGATCTCACTTTCCACCGCATGTTCAGGATTCCACAGTTTGGGAACAGAAAAGGGAAACCTCTGTTTTGAAAAGGGGAGGCACGTTTTCTGCCACAGAGGCAGGGCAGCAGAGGCTGAGCAAGGCAGAAGCAGCTTCAGCAGCACACCCAAAATTCTTTCTCCTTTTTAATGCTTGCTCTATCCTCTACCCCCTTAGAAAAAGACAGCATGCACTAAAATCATAAACTTTATCACTCTAATTCCATCTCCTCAAACAGTATTTTTCTGGAAAAGGCTTCAACATGCTCAGTTTTCCATGGAATTCTGAAGGGCAACGACCTCCCTGCAAACTTGAAGAATGTCAGCAGCTGGAGGTATGCTAGATACAGGAAGCCTTTCATATTCTACCCTAAATCCATCACAGTGGATATAGCATTTTAAAAAATTGCTAACTCTTGAAAATAGATTTTTGCCAATTAAACGTCTGGCCTGTGCAACAGCTATTAGCTGAAGACTTCTGCATTTTCTTTTTGCTCCTTCAAAATCTCAGGTTTTATATATTCTTTCTTCAAATTTCAAGTTATCTACTAAAATAAAAAATTTCAAGTGTCCTAAAGAACAGCCTAATTTCAATTTTACTGCTGCAATAAAATTAACAATTCCAATCGAGCATTTTCCCCACAGTTCACAAGAAAGTTAGAATTGCATTTAAACTGTAAAAATAAATTTTCATCTTATCAACTAATTTTACTGAACTAAGTAGCAAAATTTTCTATCACATCAATGTCTTTTTAAGAAGAAGGAGATTTCCTACACATTTTAATATTGAAAAAACATAGGAGTTTGTTTCATTCTTTCCAGCTTCTAGAAAAAATGCACAGTTAACTTCAAGATAGTTCAGGTTGTTTTATTTTGGTTCTAACAGTATTTCATGAGTTGGTGGTGTGCTTGCTCAAGTGTAACTTCAAAAAAATTAAATAAAATTCAGTAATGCAAACAGATAAGCTGCATAGTGAAAAAAAAAAAGTTTATAAATTCTCACTTGCACACAGAGATGGCATTCAGAAAGTTATTGCCACTTCTAATTATCACAAGCAAACAGCTGGCATGCAAAATTGTTAGTAACCAAAAGTATACACCAATTTGTTATTTAAATTTATTTCAGACTGGAAATGGGCTCTTGGAATGAATAAAACCTATAACTAATTGATTTATACACTCTAATTTGTTTATTTCAGTTAGAACATATACATTCCTGAAAGACCTGGAAAGGAAATTAACTGAGAAATGATGATGTTTCTTGCTTGAGTGTTCTATCATTGTTCATTTTATTACTGCTTTTTTTTTCCCCACTGGATATATGAAATATGCAAAAGTTCCTGTTATTGAAATGCAGATACATAAACAGAGGAATTTGGTTTTATCCTGACTCCATTGCAAAGGAAAATAAAACAGAATTTCACCTACTGTCAGAGTTAGGATGATTGTATTTCTTCAAAACTACATTTACTGCAGACCATAAATGTGGGAATTCAGGTCAAATCTCATTCTGCCCATCCATTTTTCTTTCTGTCACACAGACTCCCTTTATTTCCTCCTGCCATTTCCCAGGCTTTCTTGACACTTGGAGCAGCACCACTGAGGAGCTGGGAGGGATTATCCCAACCTGCAACAACTCCACCATAAAAATGGGAATCATTCCAAGAGCCACTTAATGAGTAATTAACAATATATAACCTGAAACTTGAAATAATTATTTCCCAACATTTTAAGTTGAACTATAAAAAAAAAATTCATTTTCTTAATACCAAGAGGGCTCACTTTGAATAAATGCCACTCTCTTTAGTCCCATTTTACTTAATTTTTATTTCTTTTTTTTTTTGCTTTCATTTTGAAGGTACTTGGAAAAAATCCCAACATTTTGAAGCTTATAAAGCAAAAGGTAATGGTATGCCAACATCATTCACAAAGCAACCCTACTGCAAGGCTGGTCTCACTGTCTGTCTAAAGGTTAGAGAGCAAATAAACACTTTAAATGCAATCCAACAGTAAGTATGTTTTTCTCAGCGCAGCCTGACAGTAGGTTTTGCTTAGTGTGTATATGCATGAACATTCATATAAAACTCAGAGGGAAAAGCATTAAAAACAGCACTGGAAGATTCAGTAAGCCTAGAGAGAATCACATAAATCTTTTTTTAAGTTCAGAAGTCATACAATACTGGAAACTGCCATGTTCAGTTTTTGCATAATCCTTATTTCATATTAAGTGTATAAATTAGAGTCTACACATTAATCTGGATCTCTCAAGAACGTACCAAGCCTAAACACAGAAACAAAGCCACGCTGAGGGAATGGCCTGAAGTTGTGGCAGGGGAGGTTTAGGGTGGATATCAACAAAAGGTTCTTCCCACAGGGAGTGGCTGGCACTGAACAGGCTCTCCAGGGCAGTGGTCACAGCATCAGCCTGACAGATCTTAAGGAACGTTTGGCCAGTGCTCTCAGGCACATGGTGGGGTCCTCATGGTGTCCTGCACAGGGCCAGGGGTTGCTTTCAATGATCACTGTGGGTCCCTTCCAGCTCCGGATATTCCATGATTCTGTGCAGCTCCTGGGATGAATGGCTTCAGCAAGTTCCCGTATCCCTTTGTGGAGCACTGTGACTGAACACAAAACCTGAGGGCATTCCACCTATTCCACAGGCCAGAAGGGACAATCCAACCCCCCTTGGATTGTAAGGAATTCAGCCTCCTTATAGCACCGATCCTGATTTTCACCCAGGTACACAAACACTGAATTCTGCACCTTGTTACCAACAACAGGGAAGGTTGGTGGGGATGTGTGCAATGCCAGATGCTGCCAGGAAAAGAGTGATGCTGATAAGCTCAATAGGGAGTGAAAATCTTTATCTTTTGGGAAAACATAATCCTGAATACTTGAAATTGGTTCAGAAGCTTCATTTGAGACCGTAGCTAATACTAATGATTTTCCTTTAAGGAGGCCTCCCCAAGCAATATTCCCAATGTATTATAGAACAACTCTTATTTTAAACGATAAATTAATCAATTAGCTGGACTCTTAGAGCCGGCAAAAGAATGAATTAGAATTGACCTAATGCTCAATTGTTTAATGATTTTAAGAAAATACATTATAACTGTGTCTAAACTTACAGATCTAGAGGTTTGTGGTTTCCCAAAAGTAGAAAGACAGCAATGAAAATTCTGCCTTAAAAACCATTTTTTATTTTTTTTTATGCAGACCACAACAAGAGCAAACACCCACACCCAGCCTCGATTGCCCACATCTTTAAGAGATTAAAGGCACACTCTGAAACCTGCTGGTCCCATGACAATCCAAGGAGAGAAGTGAGGCGCTTGAAGACCCCGGCCTCCAACACCACCTTTTACAAAGTGCAGTTCACTTTATAATGATTCTGAGCGGATGTGCCTCTAACCATGACCTCTTCCAAAGCTTCAGAGCACCTACACAAAACTAGATTAATTTTTCCTTTAGCAATAGGCTCTCATCATTTACCAGTGACCTGGTCCTGACTTGCACACACAGTTTGGTTCTCTCTCCCTGCTCGTGAAGAGACCCACCCGCTTTCTGATGGGGATGCATTTCAAATGCTGGCATGAAGAGCATGTTGGGAGCTGCTGGCTGAGAGGAGCTTGGAAGCAAACATGGAGAGAGCTGGAAAAAGGGAGCTGGGCTCATGTATGACTTTTCCACACACTTTTGTAAGAACTTTAGGCTAGTCCAGACAGTTGGGAAATCCCAAATGACAGATGATCCATTTTTATTACCCTTACGTTTCCATTGTGAATATAACTCATACTGGACTTGTTGCAAAAAAGCACCATGCTCAAAGCCAAAGAAGATGTAGCACAGTTCAAAACAGTCTTTTTCACATCTCTGTGGGTATTCTGGGAGGAGTTAATGTAAAAAGTAGCCAGGATGACATCTGCATTAGTGTATACATGCAGCACCTATGGCTTTACATGTTAATTAAAGCAAGAGCCTTTATGTCATTTGTACAGCGTGAGGTAAAGAACATTTTTCCTGTCTGTATAAGCTTTGGTACACCAGTTTCCTCCCTAAAGAGCATATAATAGCTACATTTAAGTAAATCAGGTCAACATGTCCTCCTTCATTTTATGTTAAGGTAAACTAGCCTTCCTGTCCCACTGCAGCCTAATTTTTCTTTATAGCTATTTAAAACCTATTATAGGTTAACATTAACATTCAGACTGCTTCCTGCACTGTCTGATTTTGCTAGATGATAAACTTAATAGCACTTAGTGACAGACAGCAACCGAGAGGCTGGGGGAAGGGGGAATTTCATCTCCAACAGCAGCCTACAACATTTATAGCAGTTTAATAAGGACATCAATAAAAAGGCAGATCTACTATAAAGCGCCTGCGGCCGCAATTACTCTCATTTGTTTGCCTTGGCTGCAGCCACCAGAGAGCAGGATCCATTCTGCTTACCACGCACCGCCTCTTCTCTTCCAGTCAGCCCTATCCCACATCTGGGCAGGGCGAGGCGTAGCTCGGGGTAGGGAAGCTGAGCGGATGGACACGGCACCGCACCTGGCACAGACCACGGCTCTGCGGCACACAGGCGCTCGTCCCACTGCAGGGGCAAGACGCCTTAGCATTCAGTGGTCACACAAACTGCAGCCTTGGAAAAGACATTACCTCACAAGAAAAAAATCTTGCACCGTATTCATTTTTCAAGATCAAGTTAAGGCTGTTTTGGTTAAATGTGAATATCAGTAGTTTCGAAGTGCAAATCTGATGTATGTGTCTCTCTGTACTGCCTCAGAGGTTCAATCAGGGGATGTTTAAAAGCTTTCTGCTGGTAGCAGGCAGAAAAAGTCATTCAAGAGGCAAGAGGAATGATTTGTCAAGAGGTTTCTGATTCCCAAAGCTGGTATTCAGGAGCAGTTTTGTTCTCAGGATCAGTGTGGCTCCCAGAGACAGCAACGCTGCAGTTATGCTCTGGGGCTGCTTTGGAAATATCTGTGTCGGCCAAAAGCAATATTTATAGTAAAAAAGCCCATGTAAGTTACTCCTGCAATACTCAGCTCCTAAAGACATTCACACTTAGCTGACACCTGACTCTTATCTTTCAGGGAAAAAAAATAAAAAAGACATACACATCAATTTTTGCATAATCCTTATTTTATAATAAGGATATAAATTAGAGTCTAATCATTAATCTGAATCTCTCATTCATACCAAGCCTAAACACAGAAACAAAACCATGTTGAGTGAATGGCCTGGAATTGTGTCCAGGGGAGGTTTAGGGTGGATGTAAAAAAAAGGTTAATTTTCTAGAAAGGAAAACCTTTGTGTTAAAAATGAAATCTGCAAAACTGGCTGTTCTCTTAAAATTATACAAATGGTGCTATAATAATTCTAACCTGGTTGTGGGCCTTCCTGTCCTCAGGTCTACTTGGTACAGAGTAAAATGCATGAAATAAAGCGAAGAATTTTCAACACCGTAAGAAATTATGGACTCTGGGATTTTGCTCTGGCTGACAGTTTCCATGCGGTCACGGAAAACCAGGAAAATTTGTAAAAGATGTCTATGTGCCTCCTTGTGCAAATTTAGCCACTTTGGTAGTGGACATAAGGAGATGTCACAGAAGACGTTGCTATGTCCTCGCCAAGGAAATCAGACAGGTATCAATCTGTCCTCTCTAATGAGCAGCACAAAGCAACCAGTCCTTTCATTTGATCAGCTTCCTCCTAGAGTTGGACTCAATTATTCTTATGGGCCCCTTCCAACTCAGGATATTCTATTGCATGATAATGCAAACGGCTATGAGTATTGACTTTCCTCCATGTGAAAACAAAATGTCTTGCATTTGTCCCAAAGACTCCAAAAATACCTCTAGCAAAACAAATGCACATCACAGTTGCAAATATCTGCTTATCCTTCAGCATATCATGACTATTTTTTCTATCCCAAAGTATGAGACCTCAAGATGGGCCCATGAGATGAGGCAGGAGAAAGCTGGGCAGCCCTTCAAAGAGCGAGATGTTAAGCTGTACATCCAGGAGAGCTCCTCTGAGTACAGAGCAGCCACACAGCACATTTGACCATGACATTTCTAGTTCACCGGTGTCCCATGACAGGGGAAAAGAACAAAACAGTGGCAGGAAAGGAGGCAGAAGTCGACTGTGAGAGTTTCATTCTCGACACATAATACTGAAAAGTCAGAATAAAGGAGTTATCAAGGAATACCAGCAGCCATGAAAATTTATCTAAGCAGCAAAGACAAGTGCTACATATGCCCCTTCCACTTCTCATCTTCAATGCATGCTCAGTTTTGGGATACAGTGGCATCCCAGGAAGCTGCGTGTCTCAGGAGCGCAGTGGTCTCTGATAACCCCTTGGAAAAACACACTGTTTAGTATAAATTAGAGAAAACCTAGGAACCTAGTCTAAACCAAGATCTAAGCAAGACCCTAGCCAACCTAAAATATGGAGAGGCACAAAAGTGCTGTAAAAGCACCTTTCCACTCCACCTCCTTTGAACTCCGTAAGAACCAAGCCCCAAACCCCACAGCTGGAGGCAAATGCGATTGGTTGGGAAAGGAAAACTGAAGTCCCATTGCAAGCCAGCCCTCCGAGGTTGAGCCCCAGCCGAGGCAATACCTGCAGCAGGTGTGCAGGTGGCACGAGGGGCAGCGCTGTGCCAGGGCCAGCAGGACACAGCACAGTGCCACAAAGGGCTGGCTGAGGACGGCCGCAGACGCTTCACTGCCTGCACCGGGCAGCCAGCCCTTGGCAAGGGCAAACCTGGACTCAGGACAAGGCAGAGAGGGGGAAAATGTTCTACTCCTTCTCAAAACAAGTTGCTGTTTTCATTTCGAAGCTTCAGACTCTTTGGATCTAATTAAATTTGAAGAAGGAAATGAGGAGTAAGTAAAACTCTTGGACAAGGGGCTAGTTTTTTCAGCTAGCTGGGACTGCAAGCAATACATGAACGGCAGTGTCAGGTGGTAAAGCAAACCTCTGTGTCCTTTAACAGCAACAAGAAAAGTGTGAACAAGAGAGAGGATATACCTATTTTAGGAATGTAGTTGTTTTATAGGAAACACACCAACCCCAGTGTTCTTCTAATCTTGTTTTTTAATACTCAGTGCTTGTAAATTCCTTCAGGCTGGGAAGTCAAAGAGTTCATCTGATAGCACAAATATTTGTTCCACACCATTTTGGGGTTTTTTTTTTTAGTTCTTAATGTTTACATAAATATCAATTAGTGAACACTGGATCTGTGAGGAATTAAGGAAACATGCCCTTAACTTCCCTGTGCAGATTATCTGCAACAAATCTCGTGGTAGAGCAGAGGAGCTTCTGGAAAGTTTCTGATTTACCACCACCTCCAAAACTTAGTAATCTTCCAAGGCTCACCATAGAGAGGCCAAACAACTGTTACCAGCCTTAAAATGAAAAGAACAATTGCTCCATAGAGCTAGAGAGAGCATAATGTCTTGGCATCAGTTCCTACCAAGTCTGCTGGCAATACAGAACAATAAATAATGCAGATATCCAATTTATACCTCTTAAAGCACAGCCTAAAAATAGGAAAGACTCCTATAAAAAAGAATCCTCCACTGAGTGCTCAAGAAAGAAATTCTTACATCTTCTTCTAGACCACACATAAACCAGGTGGAATCTGTTCTGAGGTCAGATTTTAATAGCTCTTAGTGAGATTTTCTTTCACAGTAGCATTACTGAAGCCATGTAAACTGGAATCCATATCATCTTCTAACTATAAGCTGCTGAGTCTAAATTTCTCGCTGTGCGGAGAAATACCTGTGGAGAAATTCAGTTTGCTTCTGCTGCCTGTCAACTTCTTTTGATCTTGTCAAAGGCTGTCTGGGGTAAAAATTGTCAATGGAATTTTTGTGAAACCTACATAAGAATCAGAGGAGATTACTATACAGCTTGGATGTTACAGGAACTTCTGCAAATAAAATGCAAAATTTTCAGGTCATTTAACTAATTCAGCTGATAATAGTTCAAGAATTTTATTTTCTATTTATTTAGTGTCTTTTGGTAGGCCACATTTAAAAAAATAAAAAACCACAAACAAACAACTTCTGTCCTTTTCCAAGTTCAAACAGATATTCTTTTTCTTTAACCCTACATTATGACAAAGAAACCAACATTCAAAGTCAGCATTCAGAAAGCGCCCTGAGAGGATGCTAAATGTTGTATGTAATTTCCCTCTTTCTATTCAGCTGATTTTATGTAGCTTTCTGTGTCTCCAGCTGTTTGTATGATCGCTGTTACTGCAGTCACTTCCAAATCTTAGTAAAAGTTAGTAATTTCTCCACCTTCACTTCATGAGAAATTGTGGGGGCAAAAAAATGATGTTGTTTAGTCCAAGTTCAAGCAGAAACACAGAAATTCAGAAATAAATTCTGAACATTGGCTACCTTTAATTTTTATTTAACACATTCCCGTTCCTGGTGTAAGACAAGAGCAGATTATCAGATGGCCCTTCATGCACACAGTGACTTACCCAGGGACAGGTCAGGAGACCTGAACATGTTCTCCCAAATCCCACAACAGTCCACTTGCTGTAGGACTGTTTTCCCTGACTGCTCCAAGCCATTTAGGACACTGCAGCTTGGTACAGCACTACAGTTAAAGGAGAACAGAGTTGATTTTCAGAGCTGTAACATTTTCCTATAAGAAGCAGATTTTTAAGAGCCACCCTCATCACGGGTGGGAAGCTAAATGAAGTGCCTTGCAGTGTTGAAAGAGCACATCACATTTTACCTCTTATGTACTCACTCTCTTTTACTTAGGCTTCATTCCCTGCCCGATTTTGGGTAACTTTATAAAGAACAGAAGAAAGCTTCCTCTTCCTTCAAGAAGTCTTTTTAACCCCTCAAAAAGGTGAAGAGAATCTGCAATAAATGCCTTTTCAATAAAGTTCTTTTCACACACCGCCTTTCAAACATGATTGAACAGCACAGGTATGTTAGTGCTGTACTGCATATCCATCTGTTACAAAACTCCTGAAAATAAATAGAAATTTAAATGTGAAATATGTCTAGTTTTGGTGAAAATAAATTGGATTTTATATGGTATGAGAGATACAGTAAAAAGCTAACACCAATGTATTACAGTACTTAGTAGCTGAGGAGTTTATTAATAATTCCTATAAAAGTTTCAGGAATCTTTGCTACAATTCATCTCAAGCAAATGTCCCAGGGCAGAAATATTAACATATAATGATTTGAAGGCAACAAAAAGCAATATGAAACATCACACATAAAAGGACATTTGGTGACCATTACCAAAGAAGTGAACAACCTCATTTTTTTAAAGTTCTAAAAATTCTTGCACACCACTTTTGGTTTCTCCAGACCCAGTTGCCTAAGCAGTTTCACCTTTCTCAGGTTGCAAACACATCTAGAAGGGACTCGCCAGCCAGCAGGAAAAGAAAAACTATGGCAATGGCTGGGTTAGCAACTACAGGAATGATGTTGCTTCCCAGACCTTCAGCCGTTCCAAAGTAATGGTTTCTCTTGTGCAGTGAAAATGGAACACTCTAATGGTTCCAAGCAAAGCAGGGCTCAGCTCAACTACAGCACTCAGGTTTTGCTTAGAGGATCTGTTAAAAAAGCAGCGAAACATCATCCCAGCTGTAACTTGCTGTTGTTAAGGGATACTTACAAAAATAAACATGCAGAGTGCACTTCAAAGTGCTTCTGAGATGAAAAATTACCCCATTTTGGAGCAGGCTTTATATACTACAATGATGGATTTCATAATCTACCCTTCACTAGTCAAAACAAGAATTCCTTATCAAGATTCCTGCACAATTACCTTAGTTTACAAAGTTCAAGATCCTTTATGCTTCTGTGCACCATCACTGACAATATCCAAATAATAAAAACCACATTCCAAACTCCCTAGCGACTGGTTTTTCATGTGAACCATAAATAGAGAATATTAAAAGGAAAGAAAACAATCAAAGATGATATATAAATTTGGAGAAACCCGCAGGATAATGGGGGCAATATCTATTGTTTTGACTACAAAATCCACTAAATAATGCACATTGTTTACAAACATGGAGACGTTAAATAAAAAGAAATATTTTTTTTTTACAAAAAGGATAGGTTAGGTTCTCAGGTTCTCTTTTTCCAAAGAAAACTTCACTTCCTGAAAGCTGAGACAGATGTGTGATTTCTTACCCATCTAGAAGGCTAGCTTTGAATTTTTATGTGTTAGACAGTTTATTTGCTTTCTGTGACTTTTCTGTGACTGTCACACACACAGAAAAAAAAGGCTAGTTCCCCACAACAATGACTTCAAACAAGTTTGCAACCAGTCAATACACTCCACACAAAGTACAGACATGGTCAGACTTCCATCTCTCCACAGTTCAGGCCCAGATCAAAAAAAAACATACACTGAAGTCTGTCAGAGTTTCATCTGAGCCAAAGCACAATTGCAGTAGTCATCAAACATTTAAAGATATATTGAAGTCATATGCAGTACACAGCTACTTAAAAAATTCTTAAATTATTATGTGGAAGGTTGCTGATATATTCATTGGATCTTATTTAAATTAATCAAAATTCCAATGCACAGATTATATGTTATAATATGTATCATTGAAAGTATTTCTGAAAAACCTCTGAAATAATAAAAATTTCACCTGATTTCAAAATGCTTTCACCACAATGTACACCATGTCCTTGGCTAACCACAACAGTTAAAAGACATAAAGCAACAGAGAACTTCATTATGACCTATATGCCTATGACACAAAAGTACAGGACAACATCTGGAACAAGCTGGATCCTATCTGAACCTGGGGTTTGGACAAACTCCTTACAGCAACTGAAGGCACATGAAAACCATGGACCTAAAAACAGTCCATGCTCTGAAATTTTCCAAAATTTTGACATTGAGAGCTGCATTCCAGCCACATATACTTTTTAAAATTCAACAATATGCAATAAAAGATGATTTTACACTAGGAAAAGTTACTCTTCAGCCAAAACCATAAGTGTTTCATTCCTTACATGGCAGACACGTATCACCATACTCTGGCTGTGGGTGCCTGCTCTTTAGCTCTCCTAATGTTTGTCCCAGCCACCTTACACAAACTCCTACCTCATCGTCCCCACCACACAGAGACAGCCCAATTGCCCACTGGTAAATAGATATTTATACATACTTAGACAACATGAGGAGAAAGGCCAGTCCACATGCTGGGGCTCTTGTTTCCTGTCTTCCCACTTCCATGTGAAGTTTGATATGATGATGGTTTCCATTTTTAGAGGGCAATTTTCTGAACTACTATGCAGATATGAATCGTTTGTGAATAACAATGTCTTTAGCTTGGCATCAGCTATCTTCTCTGCAGCACTAAACTGTGTTCTTGCCCTAATGACTTCTCAGCCATAATTGTCCCCAGACTCTGATAATGCTAAATTTAGATCAGCACAGATATTTTTTATTATATTCTCTGGCATCTTTGCACTACAACCATTGCCTTACATTAGCTGCACTGAGTGCCATTCCTTTATTCCCATAGCTGCTTTTCCAAGACTGCTCTAACATCTAATTATGTGAGCTAATACATAAGAATACTTTTTTTCAGATGCTCATGTGCATATAGTCATATTGTTAAATAGACTTTACTTACTTTTATCCACATTTTTTTTTTAAAGTAACTGAAACGGGATCATTTAATCTTCATTTTTATACAGAATTATAGACTTAAATACAACAGATCTTTATTTTAGACTGGAAAAAAAAAAACCAAAACCAAAAAAACAAACAAACAAACAAAACCCTCAAAACCCCCCACCTCAGAATACTCCATAGGCAAATGCAATGATCCCCAGGAGTTTTTGACACATATTATATTGTTAAAAAATTATCAAAAGCTTGACCAAAACATTGTTTTCAATTTGTAGAATTAAGTCAGATGCAATGAGCACTGAAGTCAAAGCTTCTTTTTAGCATACTTCAAAGGGTTCTGAATTAGACTATAAGTAACAATCTGCTTTGACTTGTTTTACCTTAATGTTCTTTTGTACATTCAAGCTATTCAACAACCACAGTTTTTGATAATGAGACACTTTGTTAGGAATGAATGATTTTCAGTCTGCATCTGTGCCCTTTCCTAAACCTACCACAGTAAAAGAACTACTTATCAGCTTGGTCTAACGGGACAATTTTTCTCAGATTTGGACTTCAGAAAATTATGTAACATAAGATCAACATCAAATTCTGTTAACATGAGGGGTTTAAAAATAGGCAAAGACTTCAGACTTGACAAGTCCCCCTGGGTCTTATGGGGAGGACAATCATCACTGATGACCTGTGGTATGACCTAAGCCTACTCAAGCCCACCAACCTGTTGATGGACCTGTTCCCATTTCTGTCCTTCCTTTTACAGCCATGTCTGACATCAACAAAATCCCCGCCAGCACCCACAAGGACACCCTCCCCAGATCAGGGGAGTGGGTCACACACAGGTCGGTGATGGTGAGGTCACAGGGACCAGTGTGACATCATCACCCAAGCCTAAGGTATAAAGGTGACAACACAACTTGCAGAGTCGGGGAGAGGATCATGGAGAAGGAGCTTGCCCAAGGCTACTGAGCAGGTTTTGGTGCCTCTGAGGCAGCTCATATGCATCTCTCTTCATCCAAGGAAGCACTGGTATGCTTTGTCAGGAGGAGAAAGGCCAGCAGTGCTGCGGCACAGACCCTGCAGGCACTGCTCCCTGTCTACAATGGTGCAGCACAACGCTGCTGAGAAGTGCCCTCCTGGGGAGAAGCAAGGTGAGAGCAAAGCATCCCTCCCCACGGCTCCCCGTGGCTGGCAGAGGGGCAGCAGCCAAGAGCAGCAGCAAGGGGAAGCAGGAGCTCCAACAACCAGGGTAGGGTCCCTCCTCTCTTGGGCCAGGGGCCAGGCTGGGCTGTGGGCATCTGTGCCTCCCCTGCCCTTAAGCCAGCCCAGCAGGGACACAGCAGGGCCTCGGGGACAATCCTGCAGGGACATTTCCTGAGCCCTGCAGAGGTGCTCACGCCACTTGCTCTCTTTCTCTCTCCCACATGCACCCTGTGTCACTGGGCAGAGGCAGATCCAAAGAGCAGCAGCCTCTCCAGACAGCCCAGGACGGACCAGGCTCGACGCCGTTCCTGGAGGCAGCGAGCACAAGACTCAGGCAGGCAGACAGTAAAACCCATCCGGCTGAACCGCGTGCCATTGCCACGTGCTGAGACCAGCAGCCCCGGCACCGCCAGCCAGGGCGTGCCAGGGCTGCCCCAGGGCCTGGTGCTGGTCAACAGCAGCAGCAGCAGCAGCAGCAGCAGCAGCAGCAGCAGCAGCAGCAGCAGCAGCCGCCTCCCCTGCCAAAAGCAGAGCTTGAAGCGAGGTCACCCAGAGGGAGCCACAGACCCACAGACTCCCAAGAGCCCGGCGGCAAAACGCCGCAGGATTGACGATGTGCCAGCCCAGAGCACTGAGACCAGCAGCTCCAGCACCGCCAGTCAGGTGGCACCAAGGCTGTCCCAGGACACTCAGTCACCCAGCAGACAAGCAGCTCCATACAGACCACCATGGCTCTTCCCTGGCTCCACGACAGACAACCGCTCCCAGCCTGGGCCACTTCGTATGAGACACATCTGGCGGCAACAGCGGCGGGTGAAAAAGCCTTACAATCGGCCTGAGAACCAGAGCAGGACCAGAAGAGCATCAGCCCCTGGTGCTTGTCCCCTTCAGCCCTCAAAATAAAGTTTTCGGTATGTTTGAACTGGGAGATCCCACATTCCCTTTCTCAGTCATCTCACAGCCTCCTGAGACTGATATCCCAGTTCAGTGAGGCACTCCAGCACGTGTGTGCCCTCAAGGACTCAGTGTTGTCCCACAGCAACACTCAGAGTCAGATGGAGCAGTGGTCTGGAGAGGTCAGCTCTGCTTCTGCTCTTTCCATGAGCCAGGGAAACACCAGAATGGTACAAAAGGGGCAGGGAGATATTGCAAGCATTCCTGGCTCAGGCAGCCTCAGTGGGAGGGCACAGTTCTGCCTGCTGCAGGTCCCCAGGGGGGAAAATCATGGATGCAGAAGGATTATTCCCCTCCCAGCCCAGCCCAGGCACAGTTTGATCTGCCACTGCCGCCACTGGGGTTGCACGTACCAGCTTGGACAGTGGGAAAGTGCAGCTGATGCTGGAAAGGCAAAACTAAACCCAGCCTCCCCAGTAAAAGTACACTGCACCCATGACCTGGGGGTGACTCTTGGTCTGGGAAGCAGAGATTTTCCTTATTTTTGGAAGATTTTACACAATTGCCAGCTCAGCTTGGGGAAGAAATGGCAGGCTTGATGGCAAGGAGTTGGCTTCTGTCACAGTGGCAGCCTTGACCGCTGCCTCCCTGGGAACACTGGTTTACCAGACAGGCACTTTAAGTGACAGTTCTCAGAGGAAAATTAGTAGGAAATCCCTTCTTTCTGCTATTAGAATCTCAGGCTGTTGCCATCAGACACTCAAGCCACAAGAAAAGTACTTCAGCACCAGCATCCAACTGAGCATCTGTTTGATCCACCTCAGTGGAAAGCCATGAGTTTGCAAGCAGAATTCCTCCTCTGAGTTATACATAACATATTTCTTTCCGTCTGGAAGTGCTACTGGGTTTTGTTACCCAGCATTTAATATTAAATTGTGGAAGTGTTTTAAATGAAAAGGGAATGAAAACTCAGGGTATTTAAAGAAAAATTGGCTGGAAAACTCTAAGATTTGTTCCATTCTAAAAGGGAAGCAAAGTACCACGAGTCCTAAAAGACTCACTAGCTGTCTCAAACAAACAAGAAATAAAGCCTAAGAGGAAAATTAACAGACTTGAATTTAATTTGACATTAATACAGCTTTACAAAGGATTAGGTTAAGTTTGCAAGACACCTTTACTTTGATTCAGAGATTTGTTTGGGTTTTCCTTCAAACTCCAGAGAGCTGGCAACAGATTTCTGTGCAGTGTCCACAGGCAGGTCCAGCAGTCAGGGCAGGGCAAGAGCCAACAGCTCATGGAAAGCAGCAGAAAAAAGCACCATGAGATGGGCTGAAGGCTGGATGGGAACAGGATGGGTGGGGTGAAAGAGCTCTGCTCCCACCTGGGCTGGATTATGGGAGTAACTGTGATGAATAAACACTTACCTGAACCCAAAAGTAATTCTGAACCCAGATCTGGGGTTCTCAGTGTGAGAAGAACATGGACCTGCTGGTGTGACTCCAGAGGAGGGTCACAGCCATAATGCAAGGGCTGGAGCACTTCTGCTATGGAGATGGGCTGGGAGAGCTGGGGTCGTTCAGCCTGGAGAAGAGAAGGCTCCAGCGAGACTTCAGAGCCACCCCCAGTGCCCAAAGGGTACCAATCTTCTCAAATTCCTGCCACGGTTGCCCACCCCAATCCTGAATTTTCCATTGCCTCAGAAACTAGACATCACTGCTATGCTGCTAAAATCCTGCCATGATCCCATATCACTTTGTTCCTCATGCTCTCAGTATTTTCCTTTTCCTGTCAATACCCTTTCGCCACACTATTTTGGCCTTAAGGAATCCCTTTAGTCAGAACAGAATTCAAGGGTTTTGTGACTTTTAACAAAGGAAAAAATTGGCCTTGTAACATTTGCACACAAACAGATCTGATCCATGGTTTAAGAGCTTTCTTAGAACTCCCATCTACCGTCCAAACCAAGATGCACAATCTTATTTGCCATCAAACAGCTATCTTTCTGGAATTCAGTACTGTAACCGTGAACACACATGGGGAAAAGCTTAAACTCCAGTGTTACCCTAATGACTTGTGGTTATTAATCACAGTTCAGCTTTTCAGCTTCAGACTTGCCCAGTGCTACAAATCAGTTGTCTTGGTTTGACATAGTTTAAAGAGGTGGGCACTCTGAAATGAGTCACCTCCCCTTGATTCCAACCAATCCCTTTCTACCAATAAGGAGCAAGATGTGAGCAGATATAAGTGGGGAAAAAAAAAAAAAAGTTTAATAACAAACAGGATGCCAACAGGCAAGGGGGAAAAAAAAGGTAAATATCTGTTAGATACCAAACTGCTAAATCTCACAATGCCATGGGAGCAAAGAGAAACAGGAAATGCCAGAAATACCCATTCCCAGGGCCTTGCTCAGATCTCAGCCTGAGAAAGTGGCTCAGTCATCTGATGCTTTCTGCCAAGTGTCACATCAGACTGCTGAAAAACACTACTTAAAATTTTATTCAGTGGTACTTTTACTACCTTAAAACTGGCACAACCTTTTATTAACCTGGTGTGATGTTTACAAGACTGTTCTGCCAATTAGTTAACTCTATGGAGGTACATTACAGTCATATTTTCCCAAATACATCTTATTTAAACCTTAGGCTATAATTCCAGCTTTATTATCAGGAGATATTCCCCCTCAAAATAAAAATTATCATAATTCCCTATCAATCTTAAAGCCTTTCCAACACTTAAACCAGATTTGAACTGAAAGACAAATGTAATGATAATAAGGAGTTCAGTCCCTCAAACAACAAAACACAGCCTACAGGATTACGTGAATTAGAAGTGATTCATTGCATGGGAAAAAGAGTTGTATATAAAACGTGGATTGCCCTTGAGTTTTTGCATCTTTTACATAGTGTGAACAGGAAACTGTTACCTGCACCACCTTCAGAGACTCAAAAGTTTTCTGATCTCCCAACCAAGCTCTTTCAGTGGTCACACAAAGGCAGAGCTCATACTCTAACCAGAGCATGTAGGACCTGAGCCCTGGGAACACGAGCAGAGGGCTCAGATCCACCACTCACCAGCCCTCAGCCTGGACTGCTACAGCAGTTGCCAGCTGCACTTCCACTTCTATACACCTAAGTAAATGCTGAGGAACCCAAATTTGCATCTATCCCAAACCGGGCTGTTGTGCTAGATTCAGGATTTCACTAGGAACTGTACCTGGAGCCAAAGAAACTTTTCCAGCTGTAAGTTTTGTTGAAACTGGTAAGCTTCCATCAAAATTTTAAGTTTCGACAAATGGGCAGGTTTTGATGTTAAAGTGACCTTCTCAGAAAAAAATTCCCAATAAACTCAAACTCTAATCCCAAACAAAACAGCCAAACTTTCCAAAAGACCATGAGGATTCTTCTGGTTATCAACTGCTAATTGCCATTTAAAAGGAAAAATACACTCTTGAAATCATGAACTTATTGAAAATATTGGAACAGTGTAGATGTTTAGATGCCTCAAAATTATGAAATCCTGACAATGCTGTCAGCACAGGGGTAAGTAAGACTGCACTAAATCACTAGAGATTGCACAGAATAGGCTGAGCTGGAAGGGACCCACAAGGACAATCAAGTCCAACTCCTGGCCCTGCACAGCACCATCCCCAGGAGTCACACCATGTGCCAGAGAGCACTGTTCAAACACTTCTTGAGCTCCGTCAGGCTGGTGCTGTGACCACTGCCCTGGGGAACCTGCTCCAGTGCCCAACCACCCTCTGGGTGAAGAATCTTTTTCCAATATCTGCCCTAAACATCCTCTGACACAACCTCAGGCATGAACGTCTGAATATTTTGTTGATATGTTAATTCTGTGTCCACAAAAAATAAAGTCACAATGCATAATTAGTAATGCTTTTCAGGTATCTCAGGAGGAGAGGAAATGGTCATGTGGCAAACCTGCAGCCTAAACTAAGAAGTTTCCATGGCCTAGAGAAAAATGGACATATATGAGATAATAATTTGGTTAACTGAAAGAGCTCATTATATATTGTTTTGCTATCCATAAACTCCCTGATCTCTACTAAATTATGAAGGATAGCATGTTAAATGTCTGTTCTACACCATACACATCTAATGGGAGATTCTTAAGGCACCGCAGCTGGACCAGCTTTTTATGGGTACTGAACACCTTGTATTAATTGCCCTGTGACGTGCAGGCTCTTTATTATGGCAAACCCCTGTTCACCATTCTACTGCATTTCCTAGGATCAAAACCTCCAGAGTCCCTTCTCAGAACATCACCAGGAATGTGTTGTGTTTTCCTGTGAGAAGCCTCATTTGCCAAACACAACCTAAGGAGCAGTTTGAGCAAACTGTCTCAGAGTTTGTTGAGTGTGCACAAACAAGTGCTCTGTTTTCACAAAGGAACCAGCCAGATCCCTGCTGATGCATCAAGTGCAGGAAAGTATTTGGCACCAGCCCTTAGCCCCAGAGTTTATCCCCTTGTAGGCAGTGGGGAAAGGTCCCATTTTTAGTTGTTCAGTTATACTGGGTCTATACATAGGCAAAGCATTCTGTCTGTCTTGTTGTGCAAAGGCAGTAACCCTGTCCTGTAACTCTAGACATGGCAAGACCCAGAGGATTGAACCTTGCCTTATTACATTTTAGTCTCTCTTTTACCTGAGCAGTATTTGCTGACAAGAGGGAATCTCAGGACAGGTGGGGTCCCTGTATTCCAAGGGCAGGCCCTGATTGCCACTGAGCAGATCTGGGACTCGACTGGACCCAGCCACACCTGGACTCCATCATGAATTTAGAAAGCCAGAGGGTTCTCTCATAACCTCAGTGGAGGGGTGTCTCGCACCCTTTGCACGCCTGGTCTTCATGCAAATCGTTCTAAATTGGTTCTAATCAATTTTTCCTCTGTATGTTTCTTTTGTGTACTAAGCAACAGAGTGACCCTTCGCAAAGTCTGTTAGAGGTCTTGCTTTCAAAAGTTCATATTAAAATCTGCTTTTGTTAATACTTTGATAGTGACTCTTTAAGTGGAGAAACCACTCCTTTTGAACAGGCTCCCACAATGGAAATTGAAATGAAGTGGGGAAATGATGGGAAATGCCTAATTTTGTCTTGATGTACAATCAGAATAAAGTCCTGGGAGGTGAGAAGCACTGCAAGTTCATTAACAATAAAAGATGAAATAGTTTGTTTTGATTGGTTAGGGAGAAGGTCCCCCCAGAAATGTGTGAAAC
This sequence comes from Hylia prasina, assembly GCA_013397195.1. Classification (NCBI taxonomy): domain Eukaryota; kingdom Metazoa; phylum Chordata; class Aves; order Passeriformes; family Sylviidae; genus Hylia; species Hylia prasina. The sequence goes on along the minus strand of VYXD01013661.1, from coordinate 202,492 downwards.
TGAAGGATAAAGGAAATTAAAAAAAGTTCAAAAACCAACAAAACCAGCCAGGAACAAAGACAGCAAAGAACACCATGAGGGAAATAATGAAGCCCTCGAGGCAGAAAAAAAATAGAAAATAGGGCCTGAAAGCCTGAGCTTCCGACAAAAGAGAGAGAGACAAGAGCACAGTTCAATCAAAACTAACAGGAAAGACTGAGTGCTCAGACAGGATGAAGAGCCAGTGAGGTTAAAGAAAGAAATGTGCCATGGCCAGACCTCAGTGCTCAATTCCAGCTTTAACACTCTCACTGGTATCTTTGGCAGCACTGTCAATTTTATTTTAGTTGTGTTGCACAGTCCCAACATTCTGTATTCATCCAATACACTTCAGGAAAATCTTTCTACATATATTTGTACTTTATAACTTTAATCTAATTAGACTAAGCATGTTTCATTTAACTCACTTCCAGTAAAAAATGAAATATATATATATATATATATATGCCTCAACACACCGTGGTTTTTTTTCCTAAGTGCCAAGAATCTTCTAACATTCAAACATCTCTACAATGAACTTTAACAAAAGATTAAAAGGGTACTTTGCAAATGCTTGGAACAAATATAATCAGAGGGGAGACAATTTCCTTTTTCTATTAAACAAAGCAGCAAAGCGTGAGACCTTCCAAATAATAAAACAAATGTTTATGGCCTTCCTTCTTCTTCCCATAACAATCTCAACTTTAAGTAAGGAAAACTTTAGCTTGTCACAGGCACATTTCTTTTCAGCATCTCATGCAATACAGCCAAAAAGGCACAGAAGTGCTGGTTTGATAGGGGCCCTCTGACAGAAAGGCTGAAACAGCTGTTGTATTGGATAACACAGAGAATCAAGATTTAAGGTATTTGGAAATATACTGTGATGCAAATAACAAATGAGAGAAACAAAAATTTGACCTTGCTCAGTTCCCTTCAAGTCATGCTGAAGTTTTCACTTGCACAGAACAAGCTGCTTTAGCAGACACAACCCCAATAAGGTTTCCATCAAAAACTGGTTTAATAAAAGATAAAAAAACATGGAGTGGATGTCCCATCTTTACAAACAACATCTACACTTACAGTGTGCAGAGGTGGCCACCACATGTTCTTAGTATCAGAATAGCAGAAATCTTTTGATTTAAGATGAGAAGTCTAAGACCCACCCTTTCCTTCACCTACCCACAGCGGAGCAAAGATAATCACACACAAAATCTGGCTTTTCCTATCCCCACAACATAAGGCAGGTCTGCTGTAGCATTCAATCTAAAACCAATTAATTAAATTGCCTAAAATAGGCAAGATGGCAAAGAAAAAAAAAATCTGGAATTATGTATCTCCAATCATCAATCTTAACTGTTCCTACAAATGGAGACACACTGGCAAGCAGATTGTTATTTTGGCAAAACTCTTCTAAATTATCATCCCATGCTTACAAAAGATAACTCTGGACATGCCTGAGCTACAGATAGTGATTTAAGCATTCATCTGCTATTTCCCCCTCCTAAGTTAAATTGCATCCAATGAAATTTAAAAATATCAATTGTCAAACCACCACTTTTCTCACTTTCGTCTGTTTGCGAGGTCTTATAACCATGTTCAAATGAAATTAGTTGGTAGCACTCTGAGGAATATCACAGTAGTATTCTTCCCTCTTTTCAGCTATTTGTAGCTATGAGCTTTCTTAAGAATTTTCTATTTTATAGATAAAAAAAAATTCAAAAACATAATATGAATAACTTTTGGTCTCTGATATGTTTCAAATTGAAAAACACTAAGCATATGTCATTTCAATGTAACTAGTATTCTTGAGGTTGGAAAAAAGTTTCCCTAGGAATGGCCAATGGAAGAGGGGAAAAATTAATCCTTGCCAACATAAAAAAAAAAGGTTTTCTAAAGAACTATTAATAAGAAATCTTAAGAGAAGGGCATTTGTCTGCCCAACTGAGTACATAAGAAGTCTTTCCACCATTAATTTTTTCATACATTAAATCACTAAAACATAGTCCAATATCAAGAAAATACTCTGGAATCAACACATCTCTGGTCCAAAGTTAGTTGGTAAAAATAACTCAGTGATTATTCCTCTTACAAATAGGGTTATGTCTTAGTTCAGAACAAATTTTTAAATTCTCCAGAAAGGCAAACAGCCATACAAACAGCTTGTTGAATGACGTGCCAACTGAAACAAGCTCGTAATAATGTTGTGAAATTACATTATCTGACACGTTTCAAAAGCTTATTCAGGTGCTTATTTAAGCCCATAAAACCTGTAGGGAAATACAGACAGGATGACATTTCAGTCAGCTTACCATAACATTTTTCTAGTGAAATTGCATAGCAACATATTAATGCTGAAAAAAAGTGTCAGCAGTAAAAACAAATGCCAATAACCTACACACTTCCGTGAAATAAAAAAAAAAAGCTACCAGTAACATACATCAGCACATTACAAAGGCACCACAGTCTTAACAGCAGTTTAGAGCATCAAATATATGCTCTAAAAATATCATACAACCTCTTAACTGCACTCTAAAATGAGAGAACAAGGCAGTTTACACCACATGCCATGTGAAACCTGTATCTCACATCGTTCTGCCAATAGGCACAATTTGGAGGAAACTATCAAACTTTTCATTACTCTGTGAACAAGCAGACAGGAAGAATTGCTGTCAGTGTAAGAGCTTTTCAGAGATGATGAAACTCAACACAACTCAGTCATCAATTCACACACTGCAATGAGGCACACCATTCTGCCCAGTAAGTTTCTGATCTGAAAATCAAGCTAAAAAGCCACAATCTGTTGCTAAAATGGGTCCTTCTTGTACCTATCAAATCATTTCAGTGGCAGAAATATCATGACAAAGTATTCCTTTCACCACAGCTCAATCCACCTGTAAGTCAATTCAGACCAGACTATACTTGGAAAGTGCTTAAGGTGAAATCAGACAGGTGATAAGGGGAGAAGCCTGTAGGAGAATTTAAATGAATGTCATGTGAATTGAAATGGAAAAATAGTACAATTCTTAACACCACAAACAAAACACAAAAGACAACACCATTCAAGGTGCGTGAAGCACCAAAGCAATTTTAGTCATCTGTTTTCCATAGCTTAGTAACAGTCATCTATATATTCTGTTCACACCCAAAAAATGCCACTGAAGTTGCACCAAAAGGATTGTCAGATCAAGATCAAGATGCTTAATGAATCACATTTGGGAAAATGCAAGCAGAATAAGCACTTAAACATCTGAAATTTTATTCTTCTGAGCTCTCTCAAACACGCAATACACTTTTCCAAGCCTACTTCCCAAACCATTCTTTACCCATTATACAATTTCCCAGGAGAAGTGTCTGTTGCCTTGACTAAGAAAAAGAAATATGACTGCAAGAAACCAGCCAGACATGAAAGTTAACCATCTTTGATAGTTACATCCCTTGGACACATACAAACAGCAATATAATCTCCTTGCTGCAGTTGTTCTCTCCATGGTCTTTATAGTCCCCTTTTGTTCATTTTTAGATCTCATTTGCATTATTTTCTAGCAGTGTCTCCTTTTCACACTCAGCACAAATGGATTAACACCACTTAGGGCAAACTCACAGCAGTACAGATATCTTAGGCTGCAAGCTGCCTAGCTCTGAAGGAAACTCTTCATGTGAAAAACATAGCACATTTCTGAATCCATCATCATTCCTTCAAGTGACACAACCAAAGCAGTGAAAACCATTTTCACATATTCTAATAAACACCTGCTTGTTTTTAATAATGAGTTTCAAATATCCTTCATTTACAGCAAAAGAGGGCTTTGTTTGTTAACAACAAAGGAAACACAGCATGAATAGGACACCATTCAGCAACAAAATAAAACAGGTAAGGTTTGAAGGCCCACAAGGCAGTTTGAATCCTGTTTGGATATAAACCCGTGCCCATGAAAGGCAGTGGGCAACAGATTGAACCAAGACAGTGTTGGGATCAAAACACAAAAGCCTGAGTCCCCAGCCAACATCGTTTTCTTGCCTTGGCCATGATACAGCAGAGGTTTCCAGAGACAGAAATGAGAACAGAGGAAAGAGAATATCTGAACAAAGAACAGCAGGGGGAAATGGAACTTCCTGCTCTAGAGGGTTATAGAGAAGGATTTGCCTTCGGACATCAGTGGTGGCCATCAAATAGATAATTGTGATAATTATATTCTTAGGCAAAAACACAGATGCCTCATACAGGGAGCAGAATTGAGCCCCAGAATTCCACCTACAACATTTCTGAGGACCTAAAGATCTTAATTACAATGCACCTGAAAAGATATGCAGCCCCGAGAGAAAAAGTCACACCTCTAAATGGGAAAAAAAAAAAAAAAATCACTTTCTGCCAGCATTCATGACATCAGTGCTAAAGTGAACAAGCACCAGCCTGTGCCACCTCTGCTTGGCTGCCACTAGTGTTCTCACACTCCCTCAGATAGAAGCGATGACATGAAGACTAAGTCTGAGTTACAGGGCAATTCAGCAGGAATAACAGGTTCTTTGAAAAGAGCATGTAACGTGGCAAGTAGATCTGGATTTTCTTCAAGCCCCCATCTCAAGCTCTCTAACTTCGGCTTAATTCCAGTAAATAAGATTTCTAAAAATGGGGATATTCAGTATAAGCTCCAAAGGTTTGTTATTTACTATTAGTTTTCTAAAGTAGATGTTCAACATGCCTTCAACAGGAAAACAGAGGGTTTAAATGCTATATAAAAATCATGCTTTGTGAACATACTTAATGCTCAACAAAGATCACTTACTCTTGTACCTTTCAAAAGATATCAATAGTGAATGAACGTCATGAATCTCAAAATATTCTCTGACTACTAATAAATCTCTAAACAGCCATGATCATTCCTTAGCCAAATGAACTTTAGCAAACAGATTGTACAATTCTATAAAATTGGAATGAAATTAATTGTAAATTTAGGAAGGTCTTTAGCTAAAGAAGAACAGATGTACAGCTAAATGGAATTACAGATCTAATACTGACAGAAATGCCTAACTCTCATCCTCTCCTCTACCCATGTGGAAATGTATCATGTTTACAAAGGGGGAAAAAAATTACAGATATTATCAGATCTCTCTTTTTATATTTTTTTTAACTCGGAAGGAAGGATTCCAGCCTGCACCTGTACTATGATTTGGCTTTCAGCAGTATCATAGTTTGCAAGTGAACCCCCTCATCCTTCGCACTCACATCCATGGTTCATTTCTCAGAGCACTTTAATACAGATGAGGCCAGGCTCACACGCATCTGTGGAGAGCTAGCGAGGCTATGAAGCTTCTCAGCTTCTGATGGTAGATCCCACAAACAGCAAAAGAGTCATCAGATCTGCTGTCACTGTATCTGGGCTTTTAATGGAGGATGAGAGGGAGTCAGCAAAGGAAAAGAAAGGAAAACAAGACAACCAAACAACCAGAAAATGGTTGCACCGATTAAACTGAACACATAATTAGGTGTTGCAAGTTGAAGTTCTACCTCTGTCTCAGAAAAGTGTCCAGTAAGGACACTTACAGGAAGCACAAGTTTGAATTCTACCCCCTTACTGTTTCACACAACTTCTTTGGGAAATGGTTTAGCATAGTTTAGAGATTGACTAAATCCCCACTGGAGCAGTAAAGCTGTTTCAACATGCAAAGAACATTTCTTTCCTAGCAAAGTGAAAATAAAATATGTACAAATACATTTAACTTTCACGTACTTTGACTGTCTTGAAGCTTCATGACAGTTGCAGACCACACGAAGTATGTCAAGTCGTGGTCCTTTGCAGAATATATAGCACAGAAAGTGGAAAGTTATTTTATTTTCCTCTAATCACATAGCCAACATTTGTCTTCTTACAAAAGTAATCTGTTTTAGTTGCTAAATTCTATTTTCAAGATTTATTTGAGGGTATTTGAGAGCTTATGTGATAGCACAAAGGACTTCAGTTGGAATTTCCCACAAGTGATTCAAGTACGATTTACCCTTAGGAATCAGTAATTAAATGCCAAGCACCATAAATAAATATTTGTTAAAGACAAGGAAAGTCAACTCCATGGCAAAAAAAAATATTACATGAAACAATCAAGGAAGGCTTCAATGATATGCTTGTTCAAAAAAAAATAATTAAAATAAAGCCACCAGATTAAGAACAACTCTCAAAGTTATTCATTGCTCAAAGTACACTGAGATCCAAATCTGATAAATGTAACATGGAGATTTACATTAATGCTTGGTCTTACACTGATGAAACACAAAGCAGACAGCTAGTCACATTCCTTTTCCTCAGCAAAATACTGTTTTCATCTCTACTCTTCCTCCAGCAGGGTGCAATAATCACAGAACCATAGAATGGTTTGGGACGGAAGGACCTTCCAGATCATCTCATTGCAACTCCCCTGCCATGGGCAGGGACACCTTCTGCTATCCCAGGTTGCTCAGAGCCCCATCTAGCCTGGCCTTGAGCACTTCCAGGGATGAGGTAGCCACAGCTTCTCTGGGCACCCTGTGCAAGGGCCTCGGCATCCTCACAGCTAAGTCAAGATTAGTGGATTGCAGTTAAAAGTTGGAAACACAAAATCATGGAAATTAACCTCAAAGGTTTTCTAAGAACACACCCTTAGAATTTTAATTATAAGAAAAAAATAAAAGGCAAAAACTGACATCTCCATTCCTCTCTTAATCCACAGACCTGTCAAAGCGTCCAAGCAAAACATGCCCATGTGAAGTTTTAAGCAATGGTAAAAGTCTTAGTAGAATTCCCACTAATTTCTAGAGCATATAAGCATGCCATTTATAAGCTCAATTTTCTCATTTAACAAATTCATTTCCTTTCTACAGATACCAAGACTATCTAAAATGAGCTTAGTTAAAGCATTCCAGTGGTAGACATATTAAAACCCTCAAAACTTCAGCCAAAAGCCAATTGGCAGGAAAACTTTAAACGAAAACATTTACCTCACATCATAATCTAAAGTACGCTCTTTGAAGCATTATTTTTAGATCAAATCTATGGTAAAGTAGGACTTAAGGAGATTTGTTCATAGCATGCTAATGTATAATGTCCTAATCTTATTTATTCCAAACCTTGGAGCTTCCAGTAAAATTCCAGTTTTTCCCCAGTAGTACTTTCTTTGGTTTTCTTTTGAAGATCCTTGCTGCTGCATATCTGTTTGCTATTACCTTTCAGACATGAACACATTTATCATGAACTAAAGGCAGTTCCCTCTCAAGCACATTTATCATGATCTAAGGGTGATTCCCAATCTCTGTTTCCATCTCCCCCCACCTAAAATTTCAGGTTCAAGTTTTGGCTATTCCACCCTCTGGCCACTGACTGCACATTTACTGAGACCCAGATGCTTTAGAGACAATTAGATCATTTTTGCACTAGCATAAAAGCATAACAAAACCAAGGCCAGTCTTCATGGTCTTTGAATTGTAAACTCTAAAAAGCCAATGTTTTTAACAACAGACTATATCACTCATAAAAAAATATCACAGACCTTTAAATTCCAATACTGCTATGTAGAGGAAAAATTCAGTGTTTTCTTATTATATTTCCAGTCGTAGAAAACCTACATTTTAATCCCAAGCTAAGAACCCAAAACAAACTCAGACTGGCAATAAGCCTTTTTCTCTTAGCCAACAATATCTTAAACTTTCCACTTCCTTTGTTTACCAAGTTCCTTCTAGCTCCCATGTAACATTCAGCACAGATTCTGAGAGCACCATACATCTAGGAAATTGCTGCTAAATGGGGTAGAAAAATGTTATGTGCAGCAGCACTGTCACTGCCTACGGGTCCCTGGGCTTTCTTCTGCATCGTTTGTACACAAGTGACAGAACTCAGTTTTGGATATCTCAAACCCCACCTCATTTTGACCTTGTCTTTGTTGCTTTTCTCTGCAAAATTTTCTCCTCCTTGAGGCATACTAGAAAACAGCCTTTTTAAAAAATGGAAAAACACATTTGTGGTAAGTGCAAGAACAGTGAAAAAGTCAAAAGACGACAAGAGTATTTTCAGAGAAGGTTCTGCAGTAAACTGCCTCAACTGCTGATAAATCTCAGCCTTTATCTGAAGAAGTTGCCTTGCACACACAAATGGATAGTTGTCTCCTTGCCCATTCATTCCTTGTTAAATCTGCCAACTTTGCCTCTTTACACAAAAGACCACAAATCCAGTATTCGCTTTTTCTTTTGAAATTCAGCTATGCAGCTCAGCTATGCAAACCAGCAGAAAAAGTCAATGCACATTCCATATTAAGAACGTAAAACCAGAACTCAAATCCAAGCCAGTTTCTTTTTGTGGAGCACAGGATATGTTTGGTGTGTGCTCATTCTTTCCACTCCAAACAATATATGCTAGAAGGTGTGTAGTGGTGTTCACTGCATGTTCTGGGGAGGTTCCTGCTCTCTCCCAGCCTGCTAGCAGGGAACACCATAACCACCACTACTAAAGCTGTCCTTATCAAGTGTTGGGCAAATCACTGCAGAGGCCAATCATGCAGCCTGGATCTGCTAGCACAGCTTTTACATAAATGTCAAATCTGCCCATTTGTAAGGGGCACAAGACATTAAGGGAAATAAATGCCACAGAGCGATTTGGCTTCTTGTGTGCTGCAACAGACATGACAGATTTCAAACACAAAACTTGCTCGTTGGAAGACTTTTTTTAATTGCCAAAATGCTGCCATCTGTTCTTCTAGGTTCACTGAGAAATATCAGAAGGGTTGCTGCAGCCAGTGTTTGATAAATTGGTGCTAAATGACAGGTAATGGCTTTAAACTGACAGAAGGCGAGTTTAGGTTAAATATCAGGAAGAAATTCTTCAATATGAGGGTGGTGAGAAGCTGTGGCTGCCCCATCCCTGGAAGTGTTCCAGGCCAGATTAGATGGGGCCCTGAGTAACCTGGTCTGTTAAGTGGCATCCCTGCCCAGAGCAGGGGGGCTGGAATAAAATAGCCTTTAAGGCCCCTTCCAACCCAAATCATTCTTTGAAAACTTTAACTGTACATCCGAGGCCTTTCCCGCCCTCCATATGTTTGTCCCCCTGCTCTGTATATCAGATCATTTGTGCCATACCCATGGATGACACTCTTTGTGGAACTTGGGTCACAAGTTTCTTCTCAGTCAAGAAAGTACCACTTCTCACGTGATCTGCAGGGCTTACTGCAGGTTTAATTGCCTGGTGCAAGAAATCTGGGGGTTGTTAGAAATCATTACAAATTGAAATCTGACAGGAGAAAAAAAAAAAAAAAAAAAATCACTCCAAATCCCTGACCTGGTAACACAGTTAGAAGTCCTAAAATCTTTAAGGAAAAGCAAGGTAATGATCCTTTTAGGAGAGGCTTGCAGCAAATCAAGCCTGTACTTAAAACACTCCAGGCAGCCCTACGCTAAAGACAGAACTGAAGTTAACCCACTTCATGTGAAAGAGAAACAGGAAAAGCCATGGATGTCCTGGGAGGCAAGGCCTCTTCAAGCTCAGAAACACTTCTTTGACAAAATTTGACCTGCTGCATCCTATTTTGGAGCCGTGGCACAAGGTACAGTCTAGCTCTCAGAGGGAGAAGAATAAATGTGGTTATAAAAATCAGTCAGGAAGAGACCTAAGCAAGGAGACAGCTGAATAAAACTGAATTCTTGCACTTTGAATAGTTGAGGCTGGTAGTTGTCAAGAACAAGATACCAAACTAGATGGAATTAGCCTGCCATCAAGGCAGTCCCAACTTTCTTATATTTCTAAAAGGAAAGGCAAGCTGCATTTCTTTCTGTAAATCCTAAACACACTTCAAATGCTAGACTATAGATAAGAGAATAAGTGTTAAAAAGCCTAGCTGTCTCCTAAACAAAAAGCTAAAAATTGAAGGAAATATCTTTGCCAAAATATAATAGCAACCTATGAACTCTCTTTAATTCCATATCTGGCTTCTGTTTAATCAAAGCAATCTCTTCCCCCCATTAAAAGCCACTTTGGCTTAGATCTCTAGAAAACCCAAAGTGCAAGGAGCTGTTACATGAGAGAAGTGCCATTTCGTGAACGTAGGGGCTACACTGTCACTGCAGTATGGCATTCGTCATGCTCAATTCCATTCCTCTGTGAGGTACTAAAACTCTGCATGCTGCCCTCTTGCTCAGGAATTAAGAGTCCTCTTGCCAGACCATGGAGCTTTTTCCATCCCTAGAAAAGCAGTAACCCAGCAGCATGATTGTCTCTTTTCTACAAGCCACAAACTAAAAGGGGTAGCGGTTCTAACCACAGCCTATTTTCAAAGTTTTCTTTTACAGGTATCAATTAGTGATGCTTTAGAGTGAGATTATCAAGTAATCCCTCAACAAAAGCAAAATGTAAGGCATTGTTTTAATTCCTTCCACGTGGGCAATACACCCCAAAATTACAGATCTGACTAGCACTGCTTGGTGTTCCTACAGTTTCAGGGCTTCTCACCTGAATTAAAAAGTGAGACCTGAAGTTTTCTAATTAGAGCCTAAAAAAAAAAAAATAAAAACCCCACATTACTATAATATATCATTTTACCCTAACAGAAATTCCAGATTTTTATTCCTTTTTCATACCAGATTTTCACACTTTGTTTAAGGTTAGGGTGAAATAACATTTCTGACTTTGGAGATGAAGAAAGTTCCCCACATTTTTAAAGGACCTAATTAAGAAACATCTTGGGAGCTGCACTGTGCAAACAAGAAGCTTCAATTTAGCTTCACTAAAATTCAGATGTTTTAGTGAAGCTCTCTAAAGCAGCTGAAGTCTGGTCCTGCTTTGTATGTTGAAGGACCTACCATCATACTTGAAAAAAATTCACTCTTTATGGGTGTATTCACTGTAGAACATCAAACTACATATTTTTTTAAGAGAACTCCAGAAGTAGAGCACTGAGCTGGGTTACACAGTGCTTAAGTCTACAATAATCTTTTGCTTCGATAGGATCAGTAACCAAAACTAAGTATTAAACACTGTGCTTGCAAAATAAGTGTCCATTTCAGGAGTCATTTTTACAGCCCAAGGCAGTATTTCAACATATTTGTAATCTGCTATAGAATTTCTGTTTCAGCTTTGCTTTCTTTTGTTTCATTCACGGAGCAAAATTCCATGTGGATGTACTCTGCTCTTTCTTGAGGGAAGGAAATATATTTTTAATTAATTTAACAAATTAGTCACATTGCTCAGGCATAAATAACCGCTGTGCTAATACCAAGTTCAGTAGCCCTTTCACAGCAGCTGTTAACACCTCTTCTCACTGCCAGAAGCTTCCGGATGGCAGCTTGGAATAGAGTCTTTCCATTTCACAGCAAGATAAGCCATTCTAATTCTTTCTCTTTTGGGCAGGACAAGAGTATTTTAACGCTTTAGTATTTAGAGAAAAAAAGAAAAAAAATGCAAAGATCAAAATTATGAAGTGAAAAATGCATAACTGGAAACCAATACATTCCTTTTCTAAAACCAAGGAAGAGAATTAAGTTGAATGAGAGTCCACAGAGTAAAAGGAAACAGGCAAAACCATGGAAGAAAGGGTGGAGAAGAAGCAAGAGTGTGTGAGTAAGCACCAGGAGCTGAGGGAATCAATAAGAAGGTTATGATCCAGGGGGAGAGTACAAATCTACACAAATGATATGCCATAATTCAACTCCAGCTCCAGATGGGCAGAAATGAAAGACAGGAAAATATCAAACCAGAAGGAGGAGGGGGAGAGAAACAGAGAACCACAGAGATTATTTTACTTTAAATATCATATGGTTTATTAGAAAAACTCAGTGATAGTCTGCAGTTAAAGTATTCTCAGCTGCAAACTTCATCTGCAACGGCTCAGCTTTGCCCTTGTGTATTTAGCAATTTTAATTAAAATCTCACATATTTCTAAGTAATTTTTGCTAATACATTTCTGTTCCAATTTCAGGCAATGAAACAGGGTCTTACTCAGACCTCTAAAACAATCAGTAAGTTCCATAAAGTGTATGCTGTCAAAAGGCCAAAGCCATAAAACTCATGATTCTCTTACACAATGTGAACCAAGCACTAGAAAACATCCCATAGGGAATAATCCTATCCTGGCAAGCAGATAGACAGGACGGCTTAACGAGCCTTTTCTATCAACTTCTAAGATGTTATCAGAGCAGTACTTGACCTTATCATTAGGGTAATTTAAAGAAATTGCCATATTTTTAAATATCCAAGGAGATTAAAGCTAGGTGATCATTAGACCATCTGACCTTATCTCTTGCTGCAGGACATAAAGTATCTCCCTCCCATGCCTTCCACGTTTCTGAAATTAAAATTAAGAATTATTCCTAGCCCTCCTAAATCTCCATGCTCAAGCATGACTCCCCTCTACAAAGAAGCAGGAAGAAACTGGGACAAAATCATTCGCCTAGCCCAGTCAGCACTGCCAACCAGTGAACACAGGAACAGATTTACTCCTGATGGAATTTTCTCAGGTGGAAACATTTCACTGTTGAGATCATGTTCACCTGTCCATAGTAGCACACAGCTGGAATAAATCAATTGGAATGAAACTCCTGTCTCTCTTCGCTGGGATCATACCAATGGAGCAAGGAAGAAAATTTGTCAAATGACCATCTTTGATAGTTCACCTAAAGCCATAACCACTCACTTCTCCATTCTGCTTGGAACTGTTTCCTTTCATCAAGATAAATTTTCCCAAACAGCCTCTATCATGGAATTATTTTGCCCTCACACTCAATGATTCAACTCCCCCACATCCTGAAAGGAAAACAGCTGTCTACACCCAAACTGCTTTACTGATCCAGCAGAACTACTGTAAGCAAGTCTGAAATTCTTGTTGTTGTTTTATTTGGAGACCTAGGGAAGATTATGGAGTAAAGCATCCTCAGCCCGAGCCTCCTGGGGCACAATATTGATTCCTTCCAACCACAGCAAGTTACAAAACATCTGACTCGTTCAGTTCTTGGTGGATGAGCCGCCTTGCCAAGTAAGCAAGAAGATTAAATTAAATAATAAAACTCAAAATATGAAATATCCTCCACTGTTCCAGGATATTTTTCCTCACTGGTTGCAAGTGAAGGCAGAAAGATGATCCTGCCACAGACTGTGCTTAGAGGACTGGGTGTGCAGCTGGCAACTACTCAAACCTATATTTAAAAGTATAGTGGGAATGAGGGAGAACTGAGATGAGGGGGAAAGGGAGAGTTGCTGAGAAGGGCGGGCTGTTTTGGGCTAAAAAAAGACTTTGTAATCAAATCAGGTTTTGGGTTTTTTTCTTCCCTGGGGAAATGGGAGGTGAGGGAAGAGAGAAGGAGGAAGGGAAAGGTTTTACAGTTCCTTCAAAATCATTGAACAAAACCAAACCCCTCTGAACTTAAAATATGTAAAATCTAAATACAAGAAGTGTTTTAAAAAACCCAAGTACTGATAATTTTTCCCTCAGCAGTGCATGGAGAAGCTCTGTCACTGAGAAGATAAACACTAGGTGTACAGAAAGAACATGAGTAGAATGGTTTTCCCCCTTAGAAATTGTAGCTGCATTTTAAGCACATTCACAAAAGATTTACTGAGGGTCTTCTAATGGTCTGACAGGTAATTAATTAAAACAAAAACTATTCTACATAAAAGAGCACCACATCAAACTTGTAAGACCTGATAAATCCATAGCAAATGTTAATTTAAAAGGACCAGGCCAACTGAAACTGAGGATGGTATTTCACTTTTCAATATATTGCTAAGGTAGGAATATTTTCTTTGTAACTGAAGTTCCTTGGAGATGCCTTATTTATTTAATATATTTTTTAAAATTCACATTATTTCCTGACTAGTAGACCATACTGCTTTTATTAAAAATTATTCCTCTGACAATACCTTTTTTCACTTTTTTTAACCTCTTTTTTGGAAAGTTACTTAAAGCGCATAAAAATTACTTAGAATATGGGTCAAGAGATATCGCTCTTATAACAGTTACTGTATTGCCCCAAGAGACAGGCATGGGGAATAGTAACATAGTATAAACTGCATGGAAAAATGAGCAGTATAATTAAAAGAGCATTTACACTGTGAGAGAATCTTAAAATGGCTTTTAAAGGACTGGAAGAGTACCAGAAAACCTACTAGTGAACAAGGTTGCCTTTAATAAAATGTTGCCTAAAATTTGCTAAATTAGTCATAGACCAATCCTGCTTCTTTTAAACCAAATGAGAAAACTGGGAAAGAAATATTCCATTTAGGAGCAAATGATGAGAATAAATTTTGAGCACAAGAAATACACTACAGTTACCTAAGTGCCAGGCCATGGTGCACATACCAGCGGCCTCCTTTCCCAACTGGACTGTCTTGCTGACCCATTTGTTTCACTCTCTTTCCCTAGATTTCTCACCCATAAATAACATCATGGAATTATTTTACCTCCTTGACATGGTATATTGGAAAACAGTGGAAAGTATTAGGAAAAAAAAAAGCGCATCACAAAAGCACCAGCTAGCATCTGAGAGCTACAGACAGGTAGGAGACCCTTGCTATCATCAAATCAAGAGTCAGAACAGTAATACTGTAAAAATGTTGGAATTTCAAGGAAAAGAATGATCAAGGACAGAGAAGGGAGACCCTGCAAAAGGTCCATTCTTAGTTTACAGAGACCCCAGGCATTGGCTTGTGTTCTCATTAAAGCTAGAAGATCTGCCAGATGCATAATGTATTACAGAAAGTATTTTAAAATGGAAGCCTTCCTTCCCACAAAATGCATTTTCCAAACCTCTCATTGTGCTCTTCTCACTTACTCATTACAGCTCTCTGCCCTGCTTGTTTATAAAAATATACTCTCATTGCTTTTCTTTTTACCTTGCTTCTCAGTCTGTCCATCACAGTTCATTCTTGTCTATCTCTTGTAATACTGGGTCCTGTACCAAGATTAAACACAGATGAGAGTTCCTGACAAAACAGAAATTAATTCATTCATGACCCATCAGCCAACAGATGTAATGGGATGGAAAACAATAATCCTCTAATTTCACTATTGCTCTGTAAAATACACTCCTTTCTTTCAAGAAGTTTGTTTGGTTTTTTATCATCTTCAAACTGGAGTTCAAAGAATAGGAAATTCACACTTCAACCTTATTCACCACAACCACCTCATTTGAAGGGGAGATAATCTCAAAGATGAAGACTGAGGGGGAGTTTCAAGTTACAAATTAAGTGGGAGACCAGGTTCCAGTTGCAGGACTATGCCACAACCATCACAGAGCTGGATGCTCCAGGGGCTCTGTCTTTCAATGATCTAATGGCAGATGTACCAGCACAGTCACACAGCATTGCAAATTTTGCAAGAGCATTGCCAGTCTTGCAGCTTTTGGGGGCTTCCTTACTTCTCCAATAGGTTTATTGCATACTCAGATAAATGTACACATGCTCAAACCAACACTCAGGCAAAGGAGATTTCCTTTTGTTCCCCAAGTACCTCTGTGTGAAAGAACAGAGCAGTCAAGGAACATCACCATCTACTTTTTCACTGCAGCCTCTGTCTAGTATAATGAACCAGAAATGTTGGATACTCTCAGACTGCACATCCTTTTAGCAATTAGCAGGCAAAAAAATGCATATGAGGGAAATGAAGGAAAAGAGAGATAGAAATCAATCCCATAACAATCAGCGAGTGTATCTGGATGTTTTGCCACCTCATCAGGGAAGAAGAGTTGTGGGTGTTTTATGTAAAGAAACAAAAAAGCAATAGGAAAGTTCTGAGAAATTTGTCCCAGAAATACTCAACAAGCACATTGGTTTGTTATGGTTTTTTTTACTAATGCCATAAGAAGAAAACAGCTGGCCTTCATGGCTATATACTCAGATTTCCAACAGCAAATAGGCACTGGTAAATGAAAAGCATCTTTTGCACAGCTTGGCTGTTTAACACTTTCAAGGGGTATCCTTTGATTTTTCCCACTAGTGTTAAGAGTACCAGCACAACTAAAGTCAGTACTCCTTTCTGCACTTTATATATAAGAATTTTTCTCAAGGACACTTTAAATCCACATAAAATATACAGCATTTACTGTATACTGGTGACTAATTAAACAAAAAATTGTGTATTGCTAAATTCCATACTTTATCAACATCTACATGTATTATAATATTAGATATTTTGTGGCCAGCAAAATATATAATCAGACCAAAAGTGGAGTTCTTTAAAAAGTTTCATTTCCTTGAGCCTGTTGGCTCCTGCATATTTCAGAATACAGCTCTCCTCATTCAGAAAAGATGAGATATTCCACCTCCTGAGCAAACCAACAGTGCTCACCAGGAGTCCCTTCAGCCAGAGCTTTAGGGCAAATCAGTGCACTGACAGTACAGCACAAAGAAACATCTCCTGGGCCAAATGTGTGCTCCCTTGTACAGAGAGAGGTACTAGATGCAGCTACAGGGATGTTCTGTTGTTTTCCCACCAGCATATCTATGGCAGAAGTAAAGGAAAAGCTGTGATCTTCAAGGAGAATGCAGCAAATATGATGAAGGAACAGCCTTGCAGCACTAGCTCCAGGAGCAAAAGTAACCCAAAGGAGAAAAATCTGGAATTCATAAAAGACATTAGCTACCAAATATGTGACCACAGAAACTGCCAACACCAACTATGCAACCACAGAGTCCAGGGTATTTTAATCACAGCCTTTCCCAATTTAAAGCCAGAAGCACTAATGCAATATATCTAAAACAGTCCAATATATCACATGGCAAGTCCCAGCAAGGAAAGGAGCACTTTGCTTGCCTTCTCCCACCTGGCAGTGGGAGGTGCTGGCTGCCAGCACGTTCTGGGGGACTGGCAGCATGGGATGTCTCGCTGGGGCTGAGCTCTGGCCAGCTGGCACCAGCTAGGGACACCTTCTGCTTCCCTCTCTCTGCCCAGCTCCTTCAGCTTTTTAGGAAATTATTCCACATTTCTTCCCTCTGCCCAGATTAGTCTTTGGCAGCTGGGAAAGTAAATACAGCAGGAGGAATATAGGAGGACTGCTTTTATGACATGGCATTTTTAGACATTTATTATAGCAACAGACAGAAATCTGCTTCCACAGAACAATCAAGCATCAGATGTCAATATCTATTGCTTCTTAGGTAATGGCTGAGGCAATGGGACAAACCTATTTCTTTTTAAATTCCACAGAGCAGCACATTTTGGTTACCTATCTCGCTGTTCTTAAACATACGTGTACTTTTAATAAAATCAAAAAGAACCTGCATGGCGCCAGCCACCTTCAACTACAGGCGGCCACGTGAGAGTGCAGGGAAGACTGATCACCTCCTCCCCTGGCTTCCTCCCCTCACCACACACTAGGAGCCAGAGACAGGAGCTCCCAGCATGCCAACAGAAACATGGGAATTACCAACATCAAGCGTCATGGCAGGATAAAAAAATGAGGAACAGGAAAGCCCTCGGGGGGTGGGCTAGTCTGGGTGCAAAATTCAGCTGTGTCTGGCTTTCAAAGTGTACCTGCCAGAGCTGCTGATCCATCTTATTAATCAGGGAATGACCCAAGCCAAGGAATTGCCATGAGGCTGTCAGGACAGTCCCAGCACTTCTGTTTCCCTTGATGCTACCAACCTGGGCATAGCACTCCCAAAGTTTTTTCTGATCTCCAGCATTAGCATGCATTAGTTGAAGCAAATAAAATACACAGTGAGTACTATCAGCATAGCCCAATTTTAAACTCAGGTTAAAATTAATTAATTCTGGACTATCAATTTTTATACTTTAGTACAGGCAAAAAAGATTTATTGCTTTTTTAGTTAAGCAAGTCTCCCTGCACAGCAGCTGATGATAAGTTATTCCAGCTGAGAAAGTCTAAGAGGTGAGGCCAGCTTTACTGATCACAGTTCAATACCTGTGTATAATGCCAGCCTTTTCTTCACTACCTTGTGGCAATTTAATTTTCTGAAAGTATCTATCTGCCTGTTCAATACCTGTGAATAATGGCAGCCTTGTCTTCACCACCTGGTGGCAATTTTCCAAAAGTATCTACCTGCCTACACAGTTTAGCTGCATGCGTAAAAACATCTGCAAAAGTAACACTCCCTGGCTCCCAATGCATTTGATGTTCTGCTATTTTCCAGCTATGCAGTGAATTAGTTGCTGTTATATTCCTGTCTTGGCAGGCAAAACAGATTCCTTTTTAAGATGTGTTAGTTCAATTAAGTTAATATAAATTACCTGAAAAACTCTATTAGGATGCTGACACGTGACAACCTCCCTTTACTGGCTGTCACCGTTCAAATGAATGAAAAGGTAACATTTTTTTTTAATGCACTCCCACTGAAAACTGAAAATACAGAATGACTTTTCATGCCTTTTTTTTTTTTTCTTTTCATATTGAGTGGAGAGATGAGATGGATACTTATTCTTGAGCTTAATATCAGTTTATCTTTAGTTTATCTTTTTTCTCTCCAGCAGCCTCTTGTCAGGGGCCTCCTCTGAAAGGAGCATCACAGGAGTCTATCAGAAGCTGCCTGACAGCAGCATTTATTGAAGCACTTGAAATCTGGGGGAGGTTTTAGCTCATTCAGGCCAAGGAAGCTGACTATGGAGTGGCAAGGCAGCAATCTGAGGGGAATTGCATTCCATGCAAGAAAAATGAGAGGCAAAAAGACAGACTTCTCAGGGTCCAGTCAGGCAATAACACAAGAAGTGTGTGCTGCCAGTGTAAGCCTTCAGAGACAAGCACAGAAAAACTGACTCTGGTGACAGACCAAGCATCACAACTGGGATAAAAACATTCTAGTACACACTATGAAATGACCCAGAGCTAGCCCTTGACAAGGCACACAAAACTTGCCCTCCATAATGACCTGGTTTTTGAAAGAGGGGTGGTCCTCAGCCATTACAGACATTATTGAAAATCCAAAATTGTGTACCAAAATCAAAGGAGGTAAAAAGAGCTACAGATTTCAAAGTCAGAATTAAAAAAAAAAAAAAAAAAAAAAAAAAAAAAAATAAANAAAAAAAAAAAAAAAAGAAACTATAAAAACTCCGTATTCAGCATCATCACCTGCAAAAATGCCCTGAAGTTGGGGAAAAAGATGCAAGAACCATGAAGACTTCCACCCCTTGGCTACAAAGTTAGTGAGGGCCAGCTTAACACAGAGAGTTTACAAGTCTTCCAATACCCACTATCTCAAAATAATTACTCAGAGAAGAGAGTATGTCAGAGAGATTAATGAACAATCAGCTAGAAAACAATACAGGCCATTTTCCCTTTTTATTCTGGCAACAAGTGTAAGAGCTAATATGCTTAATATGCTGGTGTATAAAGAATGCTCTTACCACTCTAATATTCACAATCAGTAGATGAATTGCTAAAGACTCAGCAATTCTATAAAAGAAGGAGTATGTGTATCAGCCAAAAAGAAATTGAAAAGATCCAGTGTGTACCTATTTCAAATACTAAAGGAGCAACTGGCTGCACTGAATTTGCTCTTATCATCAGGAAGAATTTGTTAGAAAAGGACAGCAAAGCATTTCAGGAAAAAGCTAGTTACTTTTGCAAGCCCTGAGATGACAAATGCAGACCTGAAAATCTTCTCTGTTCATACCAGAGTGATCCCCATCTTAAGAAAAAGGCATATTATTCTGAGAATCCCATACTGAACAGAGGTTTCAACAAAATGGCTAATACATCAGCAGGTCCCTGCCATGGAAAAACAGGTATTTTGTTTCTCAAAAGATGCAGAGGGGTCAAATAAAAATGAGAAGGGATTTACATTTTCTAATAGAGAAGAATCTCCAAGGTAAGGCAGATGCAGAATTATTCTACAAGATTAACATATCTGTATCTACTGCAAAAATCAAAACTCATTACTAGTGTTTTTAGGAGCACCTCCTTCTCACTCTGCCACTTGGGATCAGGACAGCTTCCACACAGCCTCAACAAGAAATACAAGTTGCAGAGGGAAATAATTGCTATACACAAAATGCATTTATAATTTGAGAGAAAATTATGCAAAGGTACAAGTAAAAATTGTATCAACACTGAGTTCCTGATTCTTCTTCCAGCATCACCTTCCTTCAAGCTCCCCTACTAATTTCTTACCACTACAACATGAAGATAACACTTGCACATAATGGTACAAATGAGTTTGCCCAAAACTGAAAAAAAAAACCATCCATCCCGAGGATTACTCAAAAGTGAGTGATGAAAGTAAATGCAGCAAAGGGATACAGGCTGGTGATAGCAAACCTGAGGAGATGATGAGTACACCTCCTCCTGATGGGTCAGAAAAGACAGAGATGTTTCCTTGAAGCAACAAACTGCAGAGACTTCTTTTTTCTCCTAACCCAGACCCAAATCTAGCAAGAGTCAGATTTGCAGTTGGAGGAAAGATTGTGTTCTGGTAGGCTCTACTGGCACTAGTCACACAGTAAAATTTTCTACAATGCAAAGAAAGGTATCACAGCTTGTCTTTAAATTCTGCTCTCTGCTAAATGCTTGCAGTCAGAGCTGAGCATGCTTTTGCTCACACACTAACATATGTGTGTGTGTGTGTGTGTGTGTGTATATAGCTCAGCCATTATAAGAGAGGAGTTGGAGGAGGTGAAATTCCCTGCTACCTCTGAAACATAGCAGTTGTTCTAACTAACAAAGGGTAATAAAAGCAAAATGCTTTTAAATATAAAAGCTTTAGATTTATTGTCTTCGTGCTATGTGCCAGCTAATTTTATCACACAGTTGTGTAAGTATAAAACAATGATTTGCTGTTGCACCTTCTCAGGTGATGAAACAAAGGACCATGGCAAGGAACACAGGCAACTTTTGGTGAAAGCAGAGACTCTACCTGATTGGCACAGGATGAGCAAAACCTCCTTAATGGAGTCATCCAAACAAAAGCTCTCCCCATGAAAACAATACAGCAACACATTAGTCTTTCTTCTCACAGCATTCCTATAAAATATAATTTTATAAAATCCACCTTGATTACTGTATAATAATTGATCCCAGAATTTCATCTGACGAGAGTGCCAAAACTGTTTGAGTTCTTCCTGTCCAAAAATTATTTGTAGAACAAGCAGTGCTGAAGTCCAGTTGTCCAGATTTTCTTTTTTTAAATACTGTATTGTTTAGTTCTTTCACTTTTTGAATAGCTGGCTGAGGCGATGGAAATCCCATCATGTTTATCTATTCCTGGATCCCTGTTATTAGTCCTTGTAAATGCACACCAGAATTATCACATTCTAAACACCTAAGCACACTGTCAGTGTCCCAGGGAAACAGCATAATATGTTACAGTCTACCACAAAAAAAAAATGAAAATAGAAGAGACAGGAGTCTGTGGGTTTTCATTCTTTATTTATTTACAGATACTTTTAACAAAGAATCCTATGGGAAAGCCATTCTTGGATACCAATTATGAAATAAAAAAGTAATATTGCTGAGTGGACATTTGATTTCTGCATAGCTGGAGAGAGGAAAACGTTCGCCTGTGCACAATCAAAAAATAAAGAGCATATGTGTTTGGGGGTTTTTACGTTTGGAAGGGGAGTTCAAGGAGAAGGGGGCTTAGAAAGAGTATGTCTAAAGAATGAAAGTGAGAAAGAGCAGTGAGTTTGGAATAGGAAAAGTTCTCTTTTCTTAGAAAAGAGAGACAACTCCCCATGAGTGCATATTGCACATATTCAGGCTGAGTTTGTTCTGGAAGGTGTTAAGTGTTCTGGCTTGGTTCCAACAAAGCACTTAATCACGTACTTAACTTTAACTACACCCACAGTCCTGTAGGACATCAATTAGGCTGATTTTTAAGACTACTTGAGAACATTTGAAATCATGTACTTGTAAGTCCTGTTGGATTGGAGTGAATCGAAGGTTTTAAAGCCTCCTGTTCTTTGACAGGTAAAAGGCAAAAACTGTTAGAACCAGAGCTGAGGGAAACTTAATTTGAAAATGGTCTGCCTTCAAAACCAAGTTTCATGAAAGTTGTGTATTTCTCATTAAGATTAAAAATTCCAAAAACGTTCATCCTTCCTGTTCTGTTACTAAGCGCAACAGGAAGAAATAATAACCCTCACTCTCTCCTCCCCTTCTCCTCATTCTCCAATTCTCCATTTTCCGTTCTTTTTCTTTTTTTAATTCAATAATTTTGGGGTTTATTCCTTAATTTGGAGAAATTACAAAGTATTTCTCCCAGAAGGAAAAGAGAAAATGAGCAAGGCATTAAAATGTCTACACTTTTTAAAGGTCTGCAGTGTAACCTGACGAAAAGAAATATTTTTGTTTCAGGTGTGAGCATGTGTAGGATTGTAATTTTCTGATTTTTGAATTAGAAAGTTTTAAAGTCTTTGTAATCAAAATTGGCACTAGTTTACAATAAAATAGCACTCTGAAAGACTAGATGTCCAGAATAAACATCGGTAGCACAAGAACTGCAAACGTAAATGCAACAAGGGAGCCAAGTTTATCTGACTCTCAGCCCAGGGAATCCTGCTTCCCGCTAACCAGTGCCACTTTCTCCTACAACTGTGCTTTATATTGCTGCAAGAGAGCTGGCACAGAAACCAATCTCTAAAAGTCAATACGCCGGTTTGCCAGCTTCTGCTGCTACACACAGGTTAAGCAGGGGGGATGCCTGGCTGTGATCCCACCTCACTGTTGGTGCATGCACCCCATACCAGCCAAGGCTCCAGGGGGAACTGAGTCCTCAGAACCTTCTAAACCTGTTCTCCATACCAGAAAAAAAAAGGGTCTGCTGGGGGAATTTTGAACTGTGTGTTACTAACAGCAAGAAGACAGAGAATGAGTGAAGCTGGAGAAGAGTTGGAGCTCAATCATTTGAGGGGTTTACCCAGGGGAAGTAGAACAGAGGAAGAAAAATTTCTTTCACTCCGTTCTACTTCTCAGTTTGCACTTCCAGGTATTTCTCCTCTTCAGGAGCTGTGTACATGATTTACATAAGCTAAAACAATTTGAGCACAGTGTTAAACACTGTATCTCTCTACATATTTGAATCTATTTGAATGGCTTTCTGTCATATGCAAACAAATGTTGTGTAAACTTCCCTATAAAACCTACAACTCCGGGCTTCATTTTTTTCCCTTCCCTTTCTAGTATTAATCCCTGATGTAAAATTTTACCTCCTATTAAAAAAAAAAAAATAAAAATCCAATCATCTTAGTGGCTGATGAAACCATAAAAATATAATGTGATTGACACAAAACTTTCCTGATTTCAGTGGTAAATGTTAACAGTTGTACCTCATTTATGACTGTATAAACCTCAGCTACTCCGTAATACAACAGCTAAATATTGATGCGAAGACCAAGATCATCACACTGCTTTTTTTCACATTCATTTCTAAATGTCATCCCTTCCCACACCACTTGGTTGTTAATCAACATTAAGAAATGTAAGGCTAGAAAAGAAAAGCAAGGCTAGGATGTGTTCTGGAATATTGCCCTTTTTTCAAATTGGGTTACATCATTTACATGCTTAATCTCTTCCAGGCTGGAAGAAAGAGTTTATAACTCACCCTCAAGCTATTCATGCGCTAGAGAACTGCAACGCTACTGCTCCTTAGCTCACCAAAACCAGAATCCTCGACCTGGGGGACACTGTGAGCAACAAGCCAGCGGGCTGGGAGGAACAAGCCCCCTCCTTCCCCAGCCTGTGGGCCGATCACATCGCGGCACCGCAGTCCCTGCTGCTTCCCACGACTCTGTGGGATAGCCAGAAAACACACACTGGCAGGGGGCTGCTGCACAGGCCTGGCTCCTCCCTCACCAACACCTCCTCTAGCTCCCCAGTTGTCTTGAATGATTTAATAGTGGTAAACTCTGCAGAGAGACACGTTGGTGCAGGCAGAGGGTTATTGAGCCTGTGCACGGAGCAGCAAGCAGCTCCTGCCTAGCACGCAGGCTGTGGCCAAAGTCTTTCAAACCTGAGTACATTTATACCAACCCACACGTGGAGAAAAGTTCAAATGGATGTATTCAGCAGCAAAACAGAAGCAACTGCTGGACTTTCCCCTCTACCTTCCTGTCCTGTCCAGATTACAGACAGGTGCTGAACTGTTCACTGTCTTCTTTCAAAGACTTTATATGCCTCCACAAGAAAAGTGAAGCTCTCTTCCACAGAATTCCTGCCTTATTTTTCTTGAATGATGCAGCTATGACAAGCCCACCACGTCTATGTCTCCTGGTATTCACTGTCAGATACTTCTATAAGCTGGCTCCTTGACTTGGTTAAGTGACCCCTGATTATTTAAGATGCAAAAGCTGCTCCTCCACCACCAATTAAAATGTCTGCCAAGGTTATTTCTGATGCTATCAGTTCTTCATCAGAACCTACAGGTGGCCTTACTTAGTTTCTTCCAGTATGACAGAAGGATGGCTTCACTAATGGTGTGTTGAGCAGTCAGACCCCCAGCACCAAACACAGACCCATTCACCTCCCCAGGCACAGGGAATTCAGGCACAGCACTTCCAAAAAGCTCATTACCTAGGCTCAGGAGGCAAACCCCCACTCCAAATCCGAGACAACGCACTAATAAAACATGACCTATACTCCAGCAGTTTCCCAAGGGCTCTTAAATCCTCCCTGTTCCCCACAACATTCTGAGAAAGGCTAGTGCACAGGACAAATAAACATCAGCCAGCCCAGGAATCAGTGCTGGATGGCTGGCATATTTTCAGAGCTGCTTGCAAAGCAGCAGGCATCTCCCTTTGTTGCTGATGCAGATTGTTTCCAAGCTCTCAGCATGTCTTTTTCAGCCACTTGCTCCTGAAACTTAAAAGGAAAACAGTGCACACTTAATTTGAAAAATGCCTTGCAGATTCCATAGCAGAAGGGGTTGAGTAGGTTGGAGGGGGTAAAAGAAACTGTTTCACAGTGTTATTGAGGCCATGTGTGACAGGCTAAACAAAACCTCCAGGCAATTCTGTCACAAGTTATTTTCACTTCTTACAATTTGCACAACCAAGTGGGTGGCCATATGTCTATCCCTTCTCCTTCGTTTTCAACAAATGAAATGAGGAGGATTTTAATTTTTTTTAATAGTTTCGTTCCTAACAGTTCTGCTTTTATTGTTTTCAGATTGCATATGTGCAACTGAACAAGTTTCCTCGTTAAATGCAAAAGCAGATGATGATCATGCTGATGAGGCTCCTTGCACTATGGGATTCCTCCTACATATCAGACCATATTTATTTATCTTCCATTCCTCTAAGAAAAAGGTCATGCAGTGTCTTACACACATCATGGAACCAGAGTGTAAAAGCAGAGCCAAAACACTAGCCTGTGTCGAAGGTATTCAAGGAAAAATAATCAGAATCTGAAAAAAGTTTAAACTAAAATAATAAGCCAGCCTCATTCCTCTTTTCTTTTCACACTCAAGCAAAGGTCAAGATTAAGATAAATATGAATAGGGCTTTTTTCTCCCCATACTTGATGCCTTGGGAAGGACAAGGCTAGGGCTGCCTTCACAGTCTATGCAGACTAGAGAAAGGTTACACTTTTAAAGTCTTGGCCTTGATGGCGGTGATGGGACAGTACTCCAAATAGGAGATTTGGGAGAAAGAGCCTCAAGGAAATCTAAAAGAGCTTCACATCTCCAGTCTGTCTCAGAGCTCAATCTGTCAAAACGGGTTTTTCCTTCTGCCTGCTGATTAACATTACTAAGTTTTTTCTGTTCCAAGCATACCAAAGGTGGACAAGCATGGATTTAACTCAACAATCAACTCTCCCTGAGAAAGAGGAGTGGACCTTTAGGATCATCTTCTCTAACTTAAGCTACTCAGCATATCTGATTCAGCAGTGGACACCACCTTCTCCACATTCCAAAGCAGCTAGCCTACATAGAAAAGCAGTTGTTTGGGAATAAAGCAATAAATTCATGTACATCTTTAATACCTGTTATAATAAGTCTCCAAAAATGGAAAGTGAAAAGACATTTCACTCAAATTGTTCAGCATATCTACAAGATATTAAACTGAAGTTCTGGTAAAACAATCATTTATCCTATTCCCCTTCTAACTAAAAGCTAATCAGTCTGTGCTTTGGGATAAGGATTGAGAATACAGTTCTTCAGAAAATGGTAATTTCATACAACATAGAGTTCAGTCCCATCATATTAGAAAGGTTTTGGATTTAGTATTGCTCATAGGGACTCTGCCTCCTAGAAATTGATATTCCAGCATGGTAATTGTTTTTACTGAAAAAGCATTAAAAATATATATATATATGTAAGGAAACAAAGAAGGAAGCTGAGCTATTTGCTTCTCTACCCTGGTTCTACATTTTCAATCCGTTCATGCAAACTCCAGCTTCTTTTTGTGCTTCTCAGTCCCTATCTCTTTTTAAGTTTTTTGCCAAGGCAATGCCACTCTTATTTTCCCTCCAGAATGTAACTCCCACTCCAAGCATCCATCTTACACAGTGTTCCTTTGGTGTGTCCTATTTTTCTTCCGTACCTTAACACGTCTTCAACTCCCTACATGCCCTCCATTTAATCTCCATTTCCTACATGCTAACCTATCCCATCATCATCTCTACCTGTAACAGAATTTCCTAAGCCATTCCAAGTCATTTATAGTTCTTAAAATACTGTGACCAACCTCTAACAGTGATTTTTTTCTCCCCTCCCCAGTGCAGACCTTGTTGTTTCTCAGCACCAGGACGGTTCCCACTGCCCCAGGTTTGCACTTAGCAAAGCCAACAATAATCCTATCACTGCTTTCAGCAAGACCCAGATTGAGTCTTTACATTTCAACATAACCAGGTCAGGTCTATTTAGCATGAAATGTAGTTGTTGTCCAACATTTGTATGTTCCAAGAAATTTCTTACCATAAGAAATTTTAAATCCACTGGGTTTAAGTGTTTGGAAATCATTTGCTAGCATATGTAGCAAGTTCACTACATTCTTATTTTCATTATCTATGTAGAGCTAAGGAATTCCAGTTATGAAAGGCTCTATTCTGTAAGCTCATTAAAAGTTAATATCCACCACAACGCTGTCTCTCTATTTCACTGGTTCTTTGCAATCGCCTAGCAAAGAAAATAAGCACCAGGCTTTTTAAGAGAGAGACACAATTTCTTAGATAAGAGGACTGAATCTTGTTCTCTTCAAAGCACTCACACAGGTGAAAGTCACAATTTTCCTGACTCTTCTTTCCAAACCAATGCAGCATGAGAGGAAGTAACTATTTCCCAAGGCAGATGGATCACAGACAGGTAATGTGACATTACAGCTTATTCCTCAGAGGCAGCCAGCAAGCAGCAGGGGAGGATCTTAAGGATCTAGGTAACACCATCACTTTCTCAAGAGAGGAATTCTTTAAACAAGCACACTGCTCATCACTTTCATTCTGCTTTGATTTAATGAACCAACTATTCCTGGCAACGAGCAGCAAGAGGATGTAATTTGACTGTTACTATCCCTTTACATTTTATTCAATCATTACATCAGAAAGGCATTTTACTTTTGGTTTACGTTACTCCAGAGCACCTTGGCACAAAGCAAAATGAAGCTAAGTGAGAAGTAACTAGCTTAAATTTATATACACCAACAATTCATCCTGCATTTTAACAAGTGTAAGAGAGAGACATGGGACTTTTCTTCCCTCTGAGCAGCTGCAAGCATAAAAAAAGAAGCCATGATGCAACATTCATTAATAAAACTTGTTTCTTAGAAATCTCTTCTTGTGGACAGACTCAACATCTGCAAGAGATACCCAAAACATTCTCTTTGAGCTGCACTTCCCTTTTTCCATTCACACGTTGTACATACTGAAAATATGTTATCAAGCAGGTATGAACACACCATTGTCCCAAATTTTCTTCTAACACATACCTATGTATGTAATAAACAATCAAATGCAAGGTAAAAGTATGGCACCAATACTGCAGCAAAGGAAATTCATCACATTACACATCTCCTCTGGAGAACTCTGCCTAAAAGTAGCTTGGGAAACAACAAATAATTGGCCAGGACTTTAGTTAGCCACGTGAAGGAATTTCTCGTTGCCCCATTTACAGCATCTGAAGCAAGAAATAGCAGAGGGTCCTCTTTAAGGACCTGACACCTTGAGTGGTATCCAACATAGCACAGAAATTTAAACTGAGCAATCCACAATGGGCAGAAATTCATCTGGCCAGCTCACACCTCAGATAACTATCTGCAAAATCCAGACCAACGTAATACTCCAAGGGGCAGTGAGATAGCCAAAAGATTCTCAGCTAAAGAAAATCAGGAAAGAACACAATGTTCCTTAGCCTGGCTAACATGGACAACACCTCCCAGACATTAGCATGAAATTAAACAGAAAGAGAGAGGCTGAATTACTTCCAGTGTACAGATACTGCCCCAGTGAAGTGCAACAGGTGACCTACAACATAAAAAATGCACTTAACTGTAAAAACTAGAAAGTGAAGCTAAAAATGAGAAAAATTAAAAGCTGTTCTTGGATGTGCAGTAAAAGGCACACTGACATAATAAATGGGAGAAGGAACGCAAAAGCGCCCAGCTGTTCAAAAGCTGCACTGTTAAGGTACAAAGAAATCAACTTTTTTTTTAAGAAAAAATCCCTCAGAACATGAGTCAGCTCAATAACACTCAAAACAATATTATTTATTAGAAAAATCATCTGCTCCAGTGCCTGAAGCAAAGGGTTTGCAGTTTATTCCATCATTCCTCCAAATCCAGGGATTAGTGAGAACTTCTTAAAAAAATTCCTTGCTTGCCTTATGGTCCTTCAGCTTCACCAGAGCCAAAGCTTGCTGCTCACAGTCAGTACATGAATCCCTTCAGTGTTGCCATCCACTCTGAGTAAGAAAAGGACTTATGATAGTGAAGAAAGAGTTGGGGCAGTTGCCTCATTTTTGAGCAGGATGTTCTCAACTCAGTGGCACAAACTCTGCTTTTGTTCAAGCAGGAATTAAGAGGAAAAATGGCAGAAATTAACAAGAGGGTTGATGACGAGAAACACTGGGCTGTGCACACATTCAATCCAAGCAACATCAATTCTAGGTGTGGTTTAAAATTCACATTTACTCTTTATTAAAGCCATGCACTGTATTTATGGCTCTCAATGAATCCTGTATCCAAAAGGGACACATTAGATGATCAAAAATTAGTTGGATTTCTTTCCTTCTCCTGTAGCAGTGCCAGTAGGAGAGGTAACAAAGGCAGTTCCCTGGCCTTCAGGCATTGCACAGAAGGGGGAATACACAGATCTATACTCACGCAGTCAACCTGCAGTTATTTAATTCAGGGCCTAAGACTTGAAGCTAGGCTGCTTTTAATAAATCATGGACAAGGATGAGCTCCTAACATTAGTATTCCACTCCTCCCTCTTTCTGCTGAGACAGTCTGGACAACATGGATATCCCTAATACAGATTCAGGACTCAGGTACAACAGCCACCCCAAGAAGCTGTTGTTCCAACTACCTTTCCTTTTTTGCATCACACTAGGAGGAAGAAAAAGTAGTAAAACATATTTCATTTATTATTATTATTATTATTATTATTATTATTATTATTATTATTGATGAAAAGCCCTCTAAGCACATCGGAGGAGAAGTTGTATTTTGCAACCTTGTTCTCCAGCTAGAATTAAAGCAAGGTCTGGTGTGAGGCAACAAGAGGAACAGAGAAAATGCTGATAAGAAACTGAGGGATGTGAAGCCAAATTTTCAAGCATTCCACACAATTATACCACTCAGAGACATTCTACTGCTCAGCAAATCACATGCTGGGAATGCAATGGAGTAGGGAAATAGGGAACTGCTCAAGAAAACAGGTGCTACAGCCTCTTATGCCCAGACTCTTAGCCCAGTGTTCCAAGTCCAGCTGAATGGTGCTGTGAAACATAAGAGCACTGGCCTTTTTGACTTTTGGCAAGTTTACACTTCTCAGACATCAGTACTTACACAGTTTCTCTCATTATTATTCTTGCTATTTTCACTACTAGCCACAAAATTTAGTGTAGTAGCCATTCAAGAACCCAGGTTCACTACCATATTACTAATACAGAATGTAGCTCTCAGAGTGCATTGATAAGGTCCCAACAGAAAACCAAAATTATGATCTTCCTCACAAAAAAAGTAACGGACAAATAAAAGTGTGAAAATACTTTTTGAAGGTGGCTGAAATTAAGTAAACTCTTAAAATTAAGTAAATTTCTGAAAGTAAATTTAAGTAAATTTAACTGCTGCAAAGTATTCAGAATATACATACAATACAATATACTAGAGTTCAAAATTTAAAAACTTAGTCATGGAAATATGGGGTAAGGGATATGTTTATTTGGCAAAATCAGTTCAGCAGAGACCTCTTTGCTACAAATATTTTGAATTTAGTTCTTCTGCCTTGATACAACCTGCTGAGAAAATAAAAAAATAAAATAAAAATCATACAGGAAAATCTAATGTTGGATGCAATCTACTTTATCAGACCTGATGCAAAGGTCTGATTTATTTTCTTGATTTATTGTCTTAAAGAGAATGAATTAATTATTCTTCCACTTAGAGGTCTATGGCATTAATCCTTGAGTCGAATCAGAGAAAATTCAATCTTTCATGAGTTCCAGCTCCATTCACTTTTCTTGTAGTATTCTGTTACAGGGACAAGTTAATGAGAAAAGTGAGATACAGGCTTCTTCACTGTTTTTCGTTTGGCAAAAAATGGTGTATTTCAGCAAGAGAAAATTCCACTTCTACCTGCATGAGTTTAATATGCTTTCTTCACTGCACTGAAATCAAAGTCCGAGAGACTTGTGAAATAAATGAGTAAAATGTCGTGATTGCCTCCACTTCAAATGCTAGAATCCCTTTGGAAGAAGCCCTAAAGAAGCTCACATCCTGAGGTTTATTTATTTAAACAAGAGGCTGAATCACCCTTTAACTTGCATTAAAATGGTCTCTTAAGGTTTTAGAGGAACTGTACAATACGGCAAGAAAGACTTGGGTTTGATGTAAAGAAATGCAAAAGACAATCCAGACAAAGAGACTTGACGCTGAAGCTTCTTCTCACGTGCTTTAGAACCCAGACAGGAACTCCTACCCAGACCGGAACTCTTAGCAGATGACTCTTCTCCTGACTGTGAGCAAAAGGAATTGCCCTCAGTGGCACAGCCAGTAAAAACGAGTGCCTGCCCAGTGCAGCCTTGTCCAGGGTCCCTCCCGAGGTCAGACACCATCCACATCACACCTGCACAAACAGAGATGCTTTGGCAATTCTTATACAGCTCACCTGTAAAAGTCTCTTCCAGATCTAAGAAAATGCAATTTCTCTAGTCCTCACTCCATGAGCAAAGTCCACACACATTCCCATCTTCTTGTGTTTAAGAACCATGAAGATGACAAAGCCAATTTTATTGGTTTTTAAAGGAAAATTCATTTTCTCCGTTGCCTCATGTCAATACAAAGGAGGTTTTTTCTCTCCTTTCAATAAGCATTCAATATTCCATAACCTTGAAAACTTTTGCACAGGATGAGCTAGATTTGAAGATGTATATTTCTGAGAGCTTACCTCATTATATTTTGGAACACAAAACCAAAATAATTTTCAGTGGTGAGTATCGCTATAGATGAGGCAGCAATTTACAAAAAGAACACTTAAAAGCGAGGACAAGCATCTATGTGCATAACCACTTAGCCTTCTGCACCCTTTCTGAAAAGCAGCAGTGATCTACACATGGGAAAATATTTGCATTGCTTTTAAAGGTATTGTTTGAAAGTACCCCGTTCATAGCTGCTGGTGACTGCAGAACTGATACACAGAAAGTGCTCTTACACGGATCTTTTGCAGAAGCAGCACTCTGGAGAACATCTGGGGAAAACATATAGGGATGATATGAAAGTATATTTCATTTACTTTATTTTTTCCAGATGACCCAGTAGCAGACCTCAGCATGTACCAGTCTGAGAATTTTGGAACAGTTTAGATGGTAACAGATCAGTGAATATTGCTGACAGTAAATGTTGATGGGGTGCACTGCCTTTGGTGCTGTGTCTGAAAGAGGGAGGGCTTCACACTGCAGTAAAAGAAGAATGGGAAACAAATAATTAAAGGTACAGAAGAAGCTGACTTGGCTGTATGTTTTGTGGCAGCCCATTTCTGAACTGTTTGAACAGGCAGATCTAAGGCTGTTTTACTGCCATTCTTGAGAGCTTATTATGGCGTTCAAACAGCTGCTATCTCTTAGCACAACTCTATTAACCTTAGTTTGATGACAAGGAGTTTAATGTTATGGTGATGTCACTGAAACAGGCTTGGGAGCCCCTCTGGCTTTACCATACAATTACCTTGGTCTGTTGTTGTGTCTCCAAGCTTCACTTTGCACATTTCTCAATCCTAATCTGTGTCCACTTTACTCATATGGAACCATTTACTCATGGCAGATTCAGGAGCGTCAATCCAACCTTACATTGTGTTACACAAATGTACAACCATCAAGGCTGTGAAGTAATTTACCAAGCTATTCCTGACTTACACAAATAAAAGTGAAAGTAGGATTGTGTCAAACAGGACAATAAACTCCTACATTGAAGAGTAACTTGAAAAGTTAAATAAAACCATCAAATTAAAAAGTTGCCTCATTTAAATTGTTATGGACAAAAACACATCTAGACAAATGGGGAAAACATCCACATTTACTATATCTAGATTAATCCCAGAATGCTTACAAACAAACTAGTGAGCAGTATTTCAGTAGCCCAATATCTGTTCTATTCTTGCTCCTCCTTGCAGAGAAATCAAAATAATCCCAATTTAACAATAAACATTTTTGCTAAAAATGTTAACATTATGCTTTTCCAGTTGGCAAGCCCCAAAAGGGAGAATTAAGTACATACATGAAAATTTAGCACTGCACATTCAAATTTGAATGCTGGAGGGAAGACACATGATATCTAATAGATAGAAGTGCTGGTGTCTGAGAGGGTTAAACTGAAGGATTTGGGTCCAAATTTTTCACACTAAGATAGTGAAAAATTTGTACATAATACTTGTGTCACTGACAACAACTATAAAAGAAATTCACAAATATAGTGGAGCTAAAGCAAGGAACATCTGGAGAAGCTCAGAACATCCTGAAGTCAAGATTATTCATTCTTGCAGAATTGTCCTCTATGTCAATGAACTCCTGATTTAGTAATAAGGATTCCCACAAACATACTCCCTGCATGCCAGAAGCTTGTGGGTATATCTGGGTCCTGCAGAAAGAAAGACTGGATAACCTATTAATTTCTTCCCCACCTGAACATGTTTTCTTAGAAGGGTCAACAAAAAATTCACATTAAACATTACCTGAAATTTGCAAGCAGCTCATTTATACAAAGAAAACACATTGCTTTAAACCAGAGCTATAAAAGCACAAATACTTCTGTTGCTCTTACATCAGCTTTGCTTCAATTTGATACAGGTTTAACTCAGCCAGATCAAGGACATGGTGAACAAATATGTACTTAAGGTGCTGGCTTTATAAATTCTTTACCTCCAGCTCCTCATTACCACCCTCAGCAACCTCCTCCCTGGAATAGGAACAGACCCTCTGAGCTCCAGGGAAAAGTGAGACAGAGAATCTTAAACTGGCAGGTGATTAAGCTGATAAATTAACACATTTTACTCTGCACTGAATGAATGAGGAATGTTTACATACAAAATTTCAACATCTCAAGCAAGAAGGCTGCACGTCCCAGATGAGGAGCAATAACAAACAGCTGGATAGCATTTTAGATTATCCTCACTCCACATCGTTATGGCATTCACAGAAAAGTTTACATTTGACAAACTAATTAAACATTAAGCTTCAATATATGTTACCTCAGTGGGTTTAGGATTTGGAGTGTTTTTTTTCTTAAATAATAACCTATATTAATTATAATGGCTGAACGTGACAGCGTCTTGTGTGGAAGAAAGAGCAATAAAAAGGAGTTAGGGTTTTTTAAAAAATATTTGAGCAGGTTTTTTTATAAGGCTGGTCTCCTGAAAGTCTTTCTTTTCTGGTACTCTCTACTACCTAACACAAATTTTGAAATCCTTTAATAGAAAGGATATCATCCAAAACTTAATGACAAGGTACCTTCAGCAGAAAGAACAAACTAATTCTCTACAGAGAAATTATTCACTTCAAAGGCAAAAAATGATCTCAAATGTTTTGTGCAACTAGGAGGAAAGAGGCTTTCAGGAGTCCCCTGCAGCACACCATGTAAAAATAATGGTGGGAGCCACTGCCTCTAACATATCCCGAGAGCAGAAATCAGTCATCTGCAGAGCACACGCTTAGATGTTCTCTGGGTTTATTACTCTGACTCTGGCTGGAAGGTTGATAAGGCTCTGGAAACTGCAGACCCAAATCTATTTTTTATTAAAAGTTTTGGCAGCAGGACGGGTGCGTGCTTTGCAATAAGCGAAGGGTGGGGGGAATGGAGTGCTGAAAAGGCTCCAGTCACAGCACCAGGTTCCAGCACATCTGCTGGAGCAGCGAGGGCTGCCATTTCTGAGAGGCTTGTGGTTAACCTCATGGCACGGAATGAATTATTATCCCCAGCCCCGGCCTTCATTAAACCATCCATCCTCTGAAATGTGTCGATGAAGCTGACACATGGCCGGCCACTCGTCAGCAAGATGACAGTCCAGCCCCAAGATGCTTTTTCTTTTTTTGGCCAGGACAGGACGGAGCTGCTCACCCCATATAATTCCGAGCTGTTTACATCATGTGCTGCCCAGAGGCCTGAACAACTGGTGTGATTTAACTCAAACAGCCTGAGTACACACACATTAATGTTAGGTGTCAGGCAGCACGCCTTGAGAGTGTGAACACTTCTCAGACCCTCGCAACCGCACTCACAAATATAAATCAGATACAAGGGCCAACAATGTGCTGTCTGAAATGGCCTAAAAAGGGTAAGGGCAAAGGCAGTTTACAGTGAAATTTGCAAAACAAAAAAGCCTTAGTATACCATCTGGGCACCTCTCAAGGAATTTCCGCAAGAAAGACTTAGGACAGAAGTGACTGTAAGGCTGAAATATTTGGATATAAAAGCTTTTATGCCTCCCGTGTGGTTTATTCCTCTTATGAGGATCACTCATTACATGACTGATCATTATGTGATTGCTACTATATGTCACTTTAAACGGTAGAAAAGCAGAGAAAGAGAGAGAAAATTAACATAACTGGAATTCTGCCGAGCTACAGTTGACAAGTAAAAATGGTGATGTTGGGCCACCATTTAAATTAAGGCTTTCCCAGATAAGATTATTTTAAAGTGTTCAAATGGTGAGGTCTGATTTGCTGGAGCATTTTGTTATTATTTGCAGCTGGTATGAAGAGGACCTGGGCTGAGGTGCTACAAAACACTAAGTTCTGGGAGAAATCAGTGTATAGGCACCTATCAGGCTCCTTCAGTCAGACACTTCAGGCACCAGAATCATCACATCTCCTTCCTCCAGAAGAGATCACATAATCATCTTTTCTCACAGGGAGAACAGAACAGGAATAGAAACACCATGGCAATGAGGGAGCTGGAAAACCTCACAAGGAAACTGCTAAAACTGTTCTCAGAGCAAAATTTAAATGGTATTAAATAAATAAGGCATGTGAGCTACAAGAAATAAAAATAAAGCACAAGCTGACTTAGCAGCACATTTAATGAGCACAGACTCTCCTTGCAATCTATTTGGAAACTGAGAACACGTTTGTTATCCAATCAGATAACCCTATCATCAAAAGGCAGGCTGGAGAATCCAGGCAATCACCAGATCCAGCACTATCTCCTTCTGGTTTGACCATTTTGTGAAGTCTCTTCACTCTCTCTTTTCTCATGCAGCACAATTTTACTCTTTATTCTGAAAAATCGTGCTGCGTTCCTGCTGACTTAGGGAAAAGAATTTCAATTGTATAAATGTTGGGGGAACCTTCTTCGAGGGTCAAAAAAACCCAAATAATTGGCAGTGGAGAAGAAGTTTTAAAAGAAAAAAGAGAAAATATAAAATATAGATAAAGCTGTGGTAGAAGTTCAACAAGGATCAACAATTTCAGCAAAGAGAGGAATATTTTGCAAAATGCATTAAGGCACTTGGTCAATAGCTTTATACAAGAGGCTGTTTCCCTCACATTGCTGGCACAGGAGAACTGAATGCATTTGCAGAACTTGAAGATGTATGGTTTGTACAATGGGGTTTGTACAATGGGGAGGTGAGATGGAATACAAAAGGTGCAATTGCTTAAAAAATTACATGCCAACTTCACTTTTTTTTTAACAGAGCAACAGAAGTTTCAGCCAGCTACAAATGATCTTATTTTTTTGTGAGATCAATAAGCTGAGTTTGGAGTGGTGGGTGGTGGTGGGTTTTTTAAGCAAAATTCACATTGTTTCCCTTTGTTCTTCCACTGACCTTTATAAAAACACCCAAAGGTTAAGAGAAAAGCTCTTTAATGTTGTATGCAAGGAATGTGTATCACTAGAATGAGCTGCTATGAGCTGACAAAATTTAAATGTGAAACCAGTTTATTAAAAAAGGAAGTTCCAAACAACTTTAAATTCTGTATATGCAACATTCAGGTCATCAGGAGAAGATGTACTCCTAGAGATCAGCTTGGCTGAGGTCTCATTTGAACTTTCATCCAGCCTTCTCCTTTATGCCCCTTACCCAGATTTTATAAACCTGAGCTTAAATTACTGTGTTAATGGGCTCAGTTTCCTCAGTCCCTTTCAAGTGTTAAACCTAATGCAATATAGATGGGTTGAACAGGTGTTTCAAAGGGACTGAACTTGACACCATTCTGAAACTCAGGCTTGCTCATTTTTTTTAATTCTTCACAGAAAAAAAAAAAAAAACCAAACCACAAACCCAAAACACAAACATACATACATAGATATACATACATACAAACATACATATACAGATATGTGTATGTATATATATGTATCTATTTCAGTCTCTGCCAGTTCTGCATTGCCTCCCAGCTTTGTCTCAGATTTCAAGTTGCCAAAAAGCAGCTTTTTCTCACTCCAGCTCCACAGATGCTAATCCTCAGTAATCACATCTCCACTTGCTTCACATTTATTATATAAGTCACTTGGGTAAAGGAGAGGCTAGTCAGGAAAAAAAAATGGGGCAGTGTTATATTTAAATAAAGCAGTAATAAACTCAAGAAGTGCACCCAAATGAACCTGAACACCATCATTATTGTAACCCTGACCCTTCCTCTCCCTGCCCTTTCCTGCCCCCAAACATATGCACAAACACTTCTCCTCTCATTCGTTGACTTCTGTCCGAAATAAGATCTTTTGCTCCTAAGGACTGGGCCACCTCTTCCACATAATCTGTAAAATCCTCAGTTCAAGTGCCATACAATTAAAGAATATGTCTGACAA
Source organism: Hylia prasina (assembly GCA_013397195.1). Lineage (NCBI taxonomy): Eukaryota > Metazoa > Chordata > Aves > Passeriformes > Sylviidae > Hylia > Hylia prasina. Next base: position 165,133 of record VYXD01013661.1, on the reverse strand, counting down.
CCAGGCATAATCCTGGATAAAATTAGTATAATTCCCAGTAGGAAAGGATGCTCCTTAACTACTACTTCAGTGAACACTGACAAAAGGCTTTTCTTATTTTGAGATGATCTTCCAGACAGACACAGAGGTAGAGGAAACAGACCGACGAAGTGTCAATAAAACTATAATATTGCTTCTGGTCATTCCATACCCACTTTATAATGCATCTATAATACATTAAAAATTAAAATTAGTAATCTACAATGTGCTAAACCTCTCAGCTTTCAGAAGCACTATCACATGAACAAAAACTTTCTTATTTGACTTCTCTAAAACATGGCAAAATCATCCACTTATTTTTAAGAAAATAAATAAACTATATGAATAAACAAACGTGTGGTTGGCAGCTGTTTCACAAAAAATAAAAGAAATTTGGTTCTTCCAATCCAGCTTCAAGGTAGTTATAAACTCAGTGAACTAACAAGTCCAATAAATACAAAAACATTAAACCCAAAAGTGACAAATTAAAATCTGTTTTGTACTCCATGAAATATATCATCCTTAGGCTCATGATTTTACCCAGGACCATGCAGGAACAACTTTTCTACCAATAAATAAGCTACTGGACAGACATTAAGTCATAGCTCCCCTAGGAGGGGGTGGGGGGGAGGGGAAGAGAGAGAGAGAGATTTTTACACAGTTTTTCACTGGGATTTATTTAGTTTGAGCAGAGCTCTGTGCTGATGTACCTGGATCTGGTCCTTTGAGACCTAGTTCAGCTCTCTCTGAAACCCCAGCCCTGCACTCACTAAAGTAACTTGCTTTCCTTCCATTTCCTTTAGCATTAATTTTTCCAGCTTTTTTTACTTTTTTTTCTCCCATAAGCTACATCAAAATGAGGACTTCAGCTTCACAGAGTTTCTTTGGTACAGTCTTCTCAAACATTTTCAAAAATAAGTATTCTTACACATTTTGCTTTATAACAGAACTACCTCAAAAGCTGAAGCTTTTCTGTGTCCAGGTGGTATCACTGAGTTTCCTTCAGCAGGTTTTAACTGAGTGGAATGAGAGGGTGAAAGACAGAGACAAAACAGCAAAAGGATGATCTGGAATTGTCAAATTTGCATTTTTGCATTCAGTAACTGTAAGAGAGACCCCACTCACCAGAAACAGTGCTAAAAGGGAAAGAGAGCTTGTGGAGAGGAATATATTATATAAGACTCTCCACTGAAATAAATGCTTTGGGCACAAACTATAAAACATTTCTCTGCTGGAGCGAGAGTTTCTTCAGGGAGATCTCACTCCACCTCATCTCACCAAAGACTGAAACAAGAACCTACTCCTTTCTGTAGTCTCCATTTCTCACATTTATAGGCAAGGCATCTGCCAATCTGTGAAGGGTGCATCCAATCTGGTTGTGTATTATTTGGCATTCTTTTTCCTGCCTGCTAGATGAATGTACCAGGAAAAAAGATTACATGTGACAGACTGGAACTCCTTCACAGGCAAGGGAGCACTGTCAGAAGAAAGAGGCAATAGCCTACAGCATATGGGTGGTGACCAGGGCTCTGCTGCAAGGAGCAGGGAACAAAATCCAGGCCCCAGGAAAGAGAGAAATTCAAGCTTTTTCTTTACCATCTTAGAGGGGATTGACTAGAGTATATTATAACACAGATAGCTGTGAAATTGTTGGACAGAGTGAAGAGTGAACAATCCTCCTGCAAGGACAAGTGGGCAGAGGCGATATCTGTTCTCAGCCTTTTTTACCTTTATTTTGCCCTACCCTTGGAGACCCCTAATGTTTTCAGTTTCTGAAGTTAGTTGTTCTGGCCATCTAGAACTGAGGGATTCCAATCCCAGCTGGTAGATATGTCTCTGGGAAAAGGCACAAGGACCTTCACCCCATTTCTGCATGACAACCTGCAGGAGCCAGCACAGTGCTCAGCTATTACATCAACCCCATCAGACATCGTAAAGCAAAGAGTGCTGAGTAATTGCTGCTGCCAATAAATCCAGCAACCATAAATGATCCCAAATTGTTACCATGTTTTTTGTATCTAAACTACAGTAAGTCAATCAATCAATCAATCAGTCCCTGGTAATGACTGACTTGTCCTGTGACCCTTAACAGGCATCCTGACAAATAATTGCATGATATTGCTTTGAAGACAAAAAAAAAAAAACAGCCTTACAAAAAGGACAGCAATACAGAGGATTACTCTTTGTTGATTTAAAAATCAAAGTAGAGATTACTTTCATCTTGAGTCCTCAATTGTGACTTTCAGGTATATGATTTACCACAAGGATCTGTCATCGACAGGTAGAAGAATTACAGAAGAAAAGCCTCATTAAATCAGACCTGCTGTATGAAATTAATAGACAGCCTGTCATCTCTTTTAAGTGTAGTTAAGCAATTTACAAGTTCCCATATGAAAACAATCTTAGTATAAAACTCCTTAGCATAACAACCTATTCGTAGGTTAAAGAACAAATGCACGTGCAATAACAAGAGATTTTTCCCATGAAAATCAGTAAAGAAAATATGTAAACACTCCAAAAACAGAGGTTTGATAGACAAGTAGAATACCTTTTATTAAGCCTTAGACTAATTAACAAGAAAACTATTAACCGGTTAAAGTTGCACATGAAGTCTAAAAACTGTGTAAAATAAGTGGTGTAAATAAAGAATTGGCTTTTCCTGCAGGAAGATAATAAAGCCTCAGTTGACTTATTACAACAAGGATCCACAAATTTTCCAAATGATGTGACAATATTTAAAAAATATAACAGCATTTTATGAGACCTCATAAATAGCAGTGGACTAAGTTATGTCTGACCAATGCATGTATTGTCTATTTTGTAAGAAAAAAATGTTTATCATTTATATGTGCATTAAAATGTTCAAAACCTGTGTCTGTCCAGGTGATAAACAGCTCCTTTTCAGCACTGACATGAAATGCTCTCATTTGTGGAAGGCCAGGACATAGACCAGGAGGAGAGCTGTGCTGCAACAGCATCATGAATGTTGAGTACAAATGCAGGTGGCTACAGCCAACGTGCACGCGTGGCTTTAGCTCACTGCACAGCACACCACAAAAGCTGGGTGGTGTCAGCACTGATATCATCACATCAGAACACAAAGTACAGCTACTTTTCCAACACAAGATTTCAGGAATCCTGGCACAGACCTTTAGAGCAGACAGGAGCTGGAGAAACTCCAGTCTGAGAGGAGCTATTTCAACTTTGTTTCTATTTAAAGAACAGTGTGTTAAGAAGCTTTACTAAACCCTAGAAATGAATAGTATCCAAATATCCTGCATTTCCAATTACTTATATTCAGTCAGTCCAAACACATGCCACAGCATTAAATTCCACCCAAGAGTCTGGCTCATCATGCTTCATTCCCTGGGATACCAACTTTAGAAGAAAATAATTCTAGGTGAAACGGGAGAAGCCAAAGCCCTTAAAACAAACAAACAAAAAATAAAACTAAAAAAAATAAGGTGAGGGGGAAAGCAACATTCATTTTCTCAAACACTTTTGCATATGTCCTTAATACATAAATCTGGCAATGCATCCTTCCAACGAACAGCCTCTTCTGCTGTGAAACAGAGTACGGACAGGTAATAGATACATCAATAATAGATGTGAATTTTTTTTCACCAAGTTGTTATGGTTCTGGATAGGATTGTAAAAGTCTCCTACAGAGTCCTAGAGATGTGGATTAAGTAGATGAAGAAAAACAGAAAAGTGCAAGAAAGCATTCACTTAAAGCAGGAGTTTCCAAACATGCTGGAGGTACCACAGATTTGCCTTTTCTGCCCAAGTGACTCTTGGGTGTTTTGCATTTAAAGGCAAGTAAGACAAACCAAAGCAGTCTGCAGCCACCCCATAAAGGCGTTGAGCATCTTGCTAGAGCAATTCTGCACTGCCATTTCCAAGGTAATAACTAACTAATCAGTCCCAGAACACAGCTCTTTCTTCATATAAGATGAGCACTATTATCACATCCAAGTATTCCCAGCCCAGCCACACATCAGCTTCTTCTCTATACAAAATCTTCTCTTCCTCCTCTTAGGCATTGTGATTTTTTTTTTGCCCCTGTAGTTGTAGTAGCAGAACAAGTGTCAGTGGGATTGCTGGAACTGTATCAAAGTACAAGGAAAACAAAACAATTACAGGAGTATTTTTACAAGGAAGCAGTTCTTTTATACAGATCACAAAACAGTTCCACAGTTTTGCTTCCACAGCTGAGGAAATTGGGCGCTGCAAAGCAAAGGTAGAGCAAAAATGCACTGAGTTAATAATGTCACTGAATTTTGTACACAAATCTATAGCCAATTGCAAAGATCACTGAAACAAGAACATCAAAAGATAGCTAGTAAACAGTGGAATTCACCATGCAGGGTGAGGAGGAGTCAGTGACTTTGGAACTGCAGAGTCTTTCATAAGATATTGTTTTCCTAATGATTTTTGACATTTTCCTGTTTAGCGTTACCAGACGTCCCAAACAATGAGAAAAGAATTAAATTTTATCACCCCCAACATATCCATGGGTGGGCTAATTTTTTCAACTGATAGCAATAAATAATTTTCATTGTACAGAGTCTTTGTGGGTTCTTTTTCACTGCTGGAGTAGTCATTTGACAAATTAGGAAGTGGAATTGCATAATGATAGGATAAAGGGTCTTGTGGCAGTAGCAGGCAATCAGAAGAAATTCAGAAGATGAGTGACAAAACAAATTACTTAAATTAAGCAGTTCTTGCCCAGCTTGCCCATATGTATTTATATTACAGCTGCACTCCAGGTTGGATTCATAAAACTGTCCCTGAACAGGCTGGACAGGGGCCCAGGGGACTTAGGCTATGTTTCTTGTGAGGTCACAACCAGCTCCAACTGCCCTTAGAGGTTCATTATTCAGCTTTGTTCCCTCACTGTTAATATTCTTCCCAAGAAAGGACAGGATCAGGGAATGACACTTCATACAGTGCAACAAGTCAGATGCTACTTCAAGAATCTTCTTGCAATTCCAGAATCTATTTTCACCAGATCTCAACTTCAAAAAAACAAAAAAAAAAATCATTTTACTGTGACTAGGTTTCAGTCCAAGTTCCAACAGGCTACAAGGACACACCACCATTCAAGTGCTTTTTGCAGTAGAAGCCTCCTTCCTAAAGGGAGAAGCCGAGATAAACATGGAATAGCTTCCCAATGACTTGCTAGGTAACAAATGCTGCGGATCTCTCTCCTTCTCCGTGGTGCTAATTGCTCCACATTTAGAAAGAAAAACAAAAAAACAAACAACCTTTATTCTTCAGCTCCCAGAAGGGCACCAAAATACTGAAGTGCATATCTACCCCAGACACTTGGCCTACTTTATCTACAAGAAAGATGAAGAGTTAATTGCTTGTAGACGTTACTGAAACCTACCTACATATTCAGTGTCTGAAAACATGGGCAGAACTCACAATCCCTTTGAGAAGGATGAGCTGGAGTGAGAGGCTTGTTGTAAAGCAAACTTAAACTGACTTCTTGGCCAGCTTGTAATTCACAACCACATCTAGCTGCTGGTAATATATGTCAGGACAGTATCACTTCTAGCTAAAGATGACCAAAACATTAAATCAAAACTCACACTTCCCTTAGAGATCATATCCATATTCATCCATTTTCTCCATTTCGGCTCTGCAAAAAAATATATCTTTTTTTTCCCTTGGTGTTTTAATTTAATTATATTAATACTATTTATATACTATTTATGTACATACTATTTATGTAATACTATTTATGTGCATTCTTAGGGTGGGGCAGGAGGGGAAGGGGAGGATAAAAGAGAATTATTTGTCCCTTTGTCTGTCTGGAGCAGAAGATGGATTTTGTTTTGATCTTCATGCCCTGTGAAATCTTCCCTGCCTCAGAAATACAGTTCCCATTGAGCCACTAAACCAAGGTGCCTCAAAGCTTACAACCTCCTTACCATGATTTCTTTGTGAATTAAGGTGTTTTCTGAAGGATATCAACAAAAGCAATAGAAACAACACACTGGAAACCATAAGCTAGGAGATGAAGTCGAGAAGAATAATAATGAATTGAACTTATCTGAATTAATTAAAATCTGAATTAATTCAAATCCTTTTTGGCCTGAACTCAAATTGAACCTGTAGCACAGTTCTTTGAAAAGAATATGTAAGTATTTTACAAAATGGTCAACACTGTTCATAGAAATCTACTCTGCTTATATCTATGTATAAGCAGAGTAGATTTCTAGTATATATCTATCTGCATATTAGACTGACAAGAAATCTCACATTAAAAAAAAAAAAGAAAACAAAAAAAACTAACCACACAAGAGACCAAAACACTGATAGCCAGAACTGACTTTGTATTTCAAAGTTTTTGTTTTCCTCTTTCTTGGTCATTGAGATTTCTTTCCAATGATGAGTAAGTGACTGGAATTACAATAATTCACATTAGTTTTCTGTGCAAGCAGAATCCTTAGCAAATATTAAAAACACACACACACACAAAAAAACAAACAAACAAACAAACCAACAAAAAAACCCCAACCAAACTGGAAAGAATTAATGGAAGGCCCAGGCCTGGCATAAAATCAAACTACAACGTGCCATCTGGCAAATAGGTTTTTTCGTTTACCTCTTCCACAAAAAATGAGTGAGTGTGATGGATTTTGCTGGGTTTTTTTCCATCTTTGGTTTGTGTTTCTGGTGTTTGGTTTGTTGTTTTTTTTTTCCTCAAAATACTTGGAAACAAAGAATCCCTTTAGTTGCAGTAAATGACTCTGTTGCTTCTTTACCTCTTCCAGACTTCCTGATTGTTTTTCTCATTTATTCTGTGGTGTGGACATGACAGCATTACATATTTGTTATGGAGGGTATCTGACCCAGCCCTGTGACTCTTCTCTTTCACCTGGGACCCTTGGCTGCTCTCTACATCCCTTCATCCTTTGGAAGCACAAGAGAGCCAGAGCAATGTAAGGCCTGGAAGGGTCATCATCAGCCACACAACAAACTTTTTATGGGAAAACAGTACTGGGTATGTGTCAGCTTTCATTTGTATTTGTCATGATATTATACTATAGCATAATTCATAATAGTCTATGAGTCTGTGCTTTACTTGACAATTTTTGGGATAAATTTCTTAGTTGATATTTTGCCTTACCTGTAACTAAAGAGCAGAAGCAAGCTGGAGTTTCCTCTGCTCATGTCTGTTCTAAGTCATTCCCTCAGTGGATGCTTCACTTGCAGAAGTTTGGGACTCAATCTTTCACATAATTTTTTGGGGACAAAAAAAAATTCCAAGGGAACAAGGACAAGTTTCTCCACAAGGGGTTACTAGAGGCCACCTATGAGTTTACATCATTTTTTCCAAACATCTCTAAAAACTGTGTAAAAAATAAAGAGGCGTCCTCTTGTATATGATGACTTTGAGCACAAGCCATACTATTTTACCTTAATGGCCAAAAAATATAATTCACAGGTATTAAAGTTCCAAAGAGACATATTTGAAAAATAAGGATATTGATACCTGTCATTCTGTTCTAATGTAGGTCACCATTCTAATTCCCTCACCAATTGTAATTCCACACAGAATGCACTCCCAGCCTGAAATTATTGCACATACAGATACAGAAGCTGATCTCTGGCCAGCAAAATCCACAAGACTTCCTTATGCCAAGCGATCCTCCTCTTTACCAAACAAAATCTGCATAGCATTTTTCCAGGAGAGCATACACTTGTGTGCATATATTTGTTTAAAATACATAATGAAAGACAAATATGAACATTTTTGGAAAGGCCACTGTGGTATCACATATATCCATTTCAAGTTAAGTCTCTGTGCGTTGTCAGTGCCTCACGCTGCACACTGTTTCCATCCTGTTCCCTTCAATGCTCTTGGAAGCAACTGAAGTCAAAACATCCTGGAAGAAGAGTTCAGGTTTTTACACCCCTGGTTTCAATTATTTTCAAATCTGACACACAAACACAGCTTTTTAAGATATGTAAGCAGAGTGCCAAATAAGGATCTTTTGATTTTTTTTTTTTAAATACATGTGGTTGAAATCTGAGACCTGCCTTCTGCCAAGCCACAGTATTTGGAATCAAGTACTGGCACAAGAAAATAACCATTGTTCAGAGTATAATTTTAAGAGGGACTATCCTGCAAAAAGGAAGACGTAAATTCCCATAGTTTAGCTCATGGTTATAAGACAATCCCATAATTCTTTGTTAAACACTTGAAAGCTGAAATATAGGTCCTAGCAATGTTTATCCAGGCTCTCAGAAATAATCTTTTGATATAAACTACACTAAAGCCATTAAGTTTTTCTCCATTATAAAAAGGACCAAAATTATGGGATTGAATAGCCTATCTCATCAATTATTTCCTTGTGGCATGCCGACATTGTAGCTTTTATGTAAAGCTGCTTCCATATTTTTGACTGTAGCAGCAAATGTAGTAACAACTGAGATAACTAACAGAGATAAAAGTACCATGAAGGTAATATGGTTTTGTTAGGGAAGGCTGAGCAACTTCACATCCCTGATTTCAGAGACCAAAAGAGCACCTTTTTCAGATGTATACATATTTAAGCACTTATTTGCAGGTACTCTGAGGGAGCCAGAGCTTCAGCCACTCTCAGCTTTGACCAAGTAAAAAAATTTAAAAGAAAAAAATCCTTCCCATATTAACAAGAACTCAGAACTTAATTTTATTGCATGTAACTTTCCCTAGAATTATGGATGAGCATGAGGGGTACAGACAAAGTATAGAGAGAGAATCTGGTATTTAGCTTTTGTGAGGGCTAAGAAAGCACACAGTTATGTAGCATGGATATTCACACACAAAATTAATGAAGTTGAAAATTAAACTGAGGACTGACCCCTTGAAGATAAAACTGAGTCATTGATTCTAATTGCAAGTAGTGAGACAAAGGAAAATTTTAAAAGGTAAATTTTTCAGTTAACAGAACAAAAACGTACAGTAGATTTGTTTCTTCTAATGAATGAACTAATACAGTAAATGAAAAAAGCATGAAACAGCCCATCTAGTAACATCTCCACTAGCCTAGGATTTTAACTATGAATGTGCACCTTCCAGTGCTTGATGACAGAGTAACACAGCCATAATGTTTAAATTTGACTTAAAGAAAAAAAATATTAATTTACCTCAATGCTCAAATTTCAGTTCACCCTCTCAGTCCTTTGAGAACACACTTGCTGGTTCAGTCTTTCCCACCAGTTTGCCACCCAGGTTTCACTACAAAGTCAGAGCCAAGTTAGACCCAGATCTCCCTTTGACAAGAAGTATAATTTTTAGGAATCCTTCCTATTTTATTTTTCTTAGCAAAGAGTAAGAACATCACTGATTTTTAAGGTGTGTACATTAAGAGAACATGTCTGCTCAAACCAAAGAAAGAAACTCTCAAGTATCTTAAGTCACCTCCCGGAAGATTCTCACATTTTGGGCACCTAGTCTAGAAATTTTAGGATATTGATCACTGAATGAATCATGGGAGACTTAATGAGCCATGGAATTATGATGTACTGTGTAAAGTGTCTGTGTGCCAGCCTGCACAGGCAGAGCAGCCCCTCTGCTCAGGCTGGCTTGTAAAGCATGTGCAAGTGCAGAAAAGCATCACTCATTATCAGAGTACTCACTACCAGGGCACATCATGGACTTTTCAGTCCAAGCTTGTTGTCTGCTTTGAAAGCTAACTTTAACCAAATCTGGGAGGAAGATAAAAGAGGGTTATAAGAGGAAGAGAAAACATATTTTGAGTTTGCCATACAGTCAGGACACTGGTTCCAGTGTACACACAGTATGTCCTAACTCAAGTGTGACGTCTCCCATGGCTGAGCCTTTGCTGGAGCAAGCTCTCTGGTTCTGAATATACTCTGCTTTTGCATGTACAGAAGGAAAGTTTATCTTGTATATCAAAGCTGCAATATGTATTTCTTTTTGTCTTAAGCCTGGCTGTTGCTGGTTTGGGTTTTTTTCCGGAGAAACACCAACTTTACTCCTCCCTGTCCATGGCACAGATTGTGAAGCAAAGTAAAATCAATCTGTTTTAAGTCATTCACATAACTGGAAACTGTTCCCATGTTTATGCTGCCCTTGAGAGGTTTTCCTCAGATTGCTTTGTTTCATAAATAATCGACTCTTTGTGCTCATCTCTTGTTTGGATTAGCTCTCAGTGTGCAATATGTCATGTTCAGAGTGATGCAGTGTCAGTATGTACTGACATGGTGAGGACAGAGCCCAGCCCAGATCATCACTAGCAAAGTGGAGGGGGGTGTGATGCCCCGTGCATGCATGTCTGCATCTGCCTGCGCCAAAAACGAGTTAATCTTAGGGTGATGCCTGTCATCTGGCTTCTAGGCTTTGTTATGCCAATACTCTGAAATAAGTTCAACAAAAATATTTTCTTTTGATGCCACAGAAGCATTAATGCATGATAGATACATTTGGAAAATATTTATCACACATTAAACATCCTCTAAATAGAAATCATGCAAAACAGACTACACAAACAGTCTACAAACTGAGTTCTGCTGAGGTACCAAGAATTCTCACGACAGTCTCAGAGCAAGCAACACTCAAGAAGCAGTAAATAAAAAGGTACAAAGCTTATGCTGTGTTCAAGCAGAACCTTCAGACCTGTATCTGTTCAGAATTTCCTTCATCCAGGCACTCTGCTCACGTTCACCCATTGCCCCTGCTTGGTCTTTTAACTAGAAGGTTTTCTTTTAACACATGGTACATGAAGCAAACAAGTAAAACACATCTGGGACACATGTTGGTGTCCCCAACAGGGACACCAACATGAGCCTCAGGCAGTTGGGCCAGGAGAGTTTGGGAATGACTAGAAAGATAGAATGAATAGAAGCTGACGACTGCTTCCACCATTCTTCAAGCACAGTATTAAAAACCCTAACACCAAACTTGCATAATCTGGAGGCCTTCAATTACCATCCTTTAATTAGCACCCTCATTACATTTTCTTCAATGTGTCACATAACATTTCTGGGCAGTCAATACGCCAACAGTCTGAAGATGCTAAGCAGGCATCTGACACTGCTCAAAATGAAAAGTGATCTCTTCAACAGGTGCAATTTCTGTACATGTGGCTTTTGTTTATTGACTCCATTTTATTATTAGAAACATGCAGACTTAGGTCAATTTGAGTTGTCCTCTTCAATTACAGAAAATGTCAATCATGCTGCAAAAGAAGCAGGTGCATCTGTGCTTAATTTGCCCTCACAGAGTCCATCTTGACACAACATTTCTACCACCTGCAAGCAAATATCCCACTTCCCAAGGTATTGTTAATGGAAAAGATTGCAATTTTATTTAGGAGTTCTAAAAGAATTTAGTTCTCACGACAGCTGAGCTCCACTGTGTAAACAAGAAGAAAGGCTGTTCCTAGGAAGATTTTCATGAAAAATCAGGAAATCTGTTTCCACTTCAGGTATAATCACAATGGTGTTCACAAACTGGATTTCTGAAGTTAAGTCTGTTAGCATCAGTATGATTAAACATGAAACTGAACAAGATTCTGGCTATGAACTCGATGACCAATGACCACTGGCCAAAGAGAATATTTAACATCTTAATAACAGAAAATTAAATTTTAAAAAGTCAACTGGCAAAAAAAAACCCACAAACATTATTCAAGACAGAGTAGTATATGATAGAAAAAAAAAAGGTATTCCTTGTAGTACAGCTTTCTTACTGAAAATGTTGTACTTTTTTAGCTACACTTAAGCCATCACCCAAAAACTCATGGGACACAGTGCAATCAAACTGAGACCTGACATGCTCATTTGTTCCAGTTTGTGCTGCTAATAAATGCATTTACAGAATAATGATTTCCATCTCTTCACTGAAACGTTTTCCACGTGGTAAGAATGTTCAGGTCTGCATCTGATCCCTGCATGCCGTAACACAGGGCAAATTTAAAATTAATAAGGCCACTCTGTGGATTAAAAATTCAAGGACGGCTTGTCAGTTCTGTTGACAAAGGATTTGTGGTTTCCTACAGAAATACATATCCATTGCTTCCTTGACATGCAGCTACATTCCAGTGCTATGTACTTCTCCTGGTACTCTTTCTGTTCTTTTCCTTTACCCAAGGCCATCTTCCTCACATAATTTTGTTAGATTTAATCATCATTACTAGAATCAGATCAAATATATGTCAGCTCAGTAAGGGCTGGCTATGTAGCACCATCTAGTAACACTACATGCTTCCTAATAGCACACAGGGAATGCTGTCATTCCCACATTATGGACCAGGAAACAGGGACACAGGTTCTACGTGAAGCATCCAACGTCACCAAGTGTGTTGGTGGCAAAGCTGGAAAGAGAACTTGCCTCTCAAACATTCAAGGGAGAGGATGGGGGAAACAGTTTGTCAAGCCTCCCACACACACATAAATGGAGGTTTGCTGTTGATGTGTTCAGTTCTTTGGCACTGCAAATATTTGCAAATTTACAGCTACAGCCATAACTTCATTAAGCAAATCATTTCACAAGGATGACAATTTCTTTATAAGGAAACCTACTCTCTCAGTAACCCGACCCGCTGTCCTGATACCAGTGATGTAATCCAGGGCAGAGGCTCCAAGGAGCATATGGTAAAACGTGATGATTCAGTGGAATTTTGTAAAACAAGAGCTGGAAGGGCGAAATACATCTTTGAAGGAATTCCACTGAAGCTTGAAACGGAGGGAAGACAGCACAATGATGCCAACAAGATTACATTAGGGATTAATCTGCCCTGAGATCAACTTCACCTGCCCCTCTAGCTACTCCACTTAAATTCATGAACTGGCTAGAGAGAACGATTCCCCCTGAATTAGATCAGGCTCCCTGACTTTAAGGTTTCACTCATCCCTGCCCCGACAGCTTCATTTCAATTCCCATGACTGTCTGGCTGAGCATCACGTTGGCTCCCCTCCCTTTTGCTTTTATTTCTCTCCTGTCTCATGCAGCTACAGCCTTGTAGTCGCAAGCCAGAAGCCACCTGCACAAACCTGGGGGGACAGCTGTTCTCTCTTGGTGCTCAGCCTTCTCTTCCCATGCAGAGGCTGCATTAATGAGCTAAGTGGTGGCAACCCATCACACCACCTCAGCCCTCCCCAGGGAAGCCTCTACACAAAACTTCACAAGATCCTCCCAGTGATTTTCTCTCCTGGACCTTACAGCAGGGAGAAATACCAAAATTATCTGAAATTCTTTCCACTGAAATATCTCTACAGTTAAAAAAAAAAGTACAACATGGAATTTATGGAGCATTTTCACAGTCTTTGCATGTCTTGGTCAAAAAAAAAAAATCTCAGTTTTGCAGTGGGCTTCACTGTTGGGGTACAGCTGGGGGAGATGTGGGATTGATTTTTTTTTAGTTCCAAAAAAATCATATTTATGCAACCGTAATTAGGTTCCTTTGTTTGTGGCTTTGTTTGGGAGTGTTTTGCTTTTTGGGTTGATTTTAATGTTTTTAAGGAAAAACACAAACTTTATAGTAATTAAGGAGACAACTCCAACCTAGCTCTAATAAAAAACACTGATTCCTTCTTCACCCCCAGCCTGCAGCCCTCCCCTGCCAGCACTGGGCAGACTGCTTGCTTGGAAACCAGAAAATAATCAAAAAAGCCATAAAAACAGTGAGCTAAAAATTTCCCAGTAAAATCTCCAGATAAAAGAGTCCAGAAGTCATTCAATGAAACAGTACAAATCTAGAATAACTTGTACCCCAGACACTTGACAGAGCATGAGACACTATGTTCTGTTGTTATTGTTTGGGGTTAACACAATTTTTATTTCTTCACTGTATGACCCAAAAGAGATTGAACGGATATTTGGGAGGGATAATGAGATTTAAAAAATCATGTTAAATTGAAGTTTTGGGCTCCCAGTTCTAAAATATGCTGCACTTATGGCTTCAGACAAAACGCTCAAAATTCTTTGCATGGCATCTACAGACAATCTGAAAATATTAATCTGAGAAGAATTACCTTCCCTTTTCCCTACAGGACTTGAAACAACTATCAGGCTTGGTAAAAGGTTGTGACAATGAAAATTCACAGAACTCTAATGCTGCTGTATGGGAACCAAATTATTTTTAAAACCTGGACTATCTCTTTATTCAAGCATTTTCCTGACCTGCCAGTCAACATTACCCAATCTCACTTCCATGAAGCATAAAGGGAAATTAAAAGGAACCCATTCCTGGGTAGTGTTCCTTAAAACTCTTAATTCAGTAGGAGATAATGAAAACGGATCTTCTTCTGGAGACCCTGTTTCACCACAGTTCTCTGTCAGGCACAGACACTCGTGCATTTGCACACACATATTCCACATGACAAGCAGCAATTACAGCAATTCCTGGCTTGGAAAATAAATGGAGAAACATTCAGTCTATTTTTAGAAGTCTTGAATGCAATTTAGCAGCTGCAAACAGAGAGGCAGCAAACAAGCAGCCTTCTGGAGACCACAGCTGGGAACCCCTGCACCATGAGATCCCATCCAGTACACACCTCCCACAGCTGGGCTCATCCTCAGAGACCACATTCACAGTGTGGGAGCAGCACAGACAGGTGAATAAAAACGATACCAACATACTGGAATGGAAGAGACAGACCTCCAGTTGGGCAGAAACACACCAAGATGACTGAAGAAACTCCATGCAAAGAGCAGGCACACAGATTGGTGTGCTCTCTGCCTACCTGCTGCAGTAACTCATCTTTCCCCCCTTTCCCACCCCAGTGTGCCCCCTGGAATGCAGCCAGCAACTTCTCCAAGCTCCCATCTGGATGCTGGGCCAGGAGACAGCACATGCCTGGCTGCTACCAAGGTGCATTGCAATCCCAGCAAGGATTTGTCTGTTTGTATCAATGGACCAGAAAAAGTACACAGAGAAAAGGCAGCTACAGAGTTCCACAGCAACTTTTGTGCTAAGACAAAAAGGAGGCTCTCGTATTTTTTCACCTTTTCTCAAGCATTGGCTTCTTACTGCAACACCAGTAAGATCTTTTTGTCATTTCCATCCTTAACTTTATCAAGACATTGAAAAAAATTATGGTGGGAAAATTACTATGTGAACAGAAAGCATAACACAAAAATCACTTCCTAGGAAACATGGCTAAGCCTAAGGAAATTTCAAAGAAAAAGAGTGAAGAATAAAACCTCAAAAGATGTAGAAGTAATCACTGCCAGGAAAGAGAGAGAATATTTATCTGCAATCAGCAATCTCTCAAGAGGCTGCCAAAGGAAGTGGGTTATCCTGTGCTCTACCCTGTTTTTATAAGGAAGGCAATCAAAATATTTTTTACCCAAGAAGTAAGTTCATGTAAGACCTACAAGAAGACAGATCCTAAAATAAAGCATCAATTTGGAATACCACAATTCACATAAATTTAAGGTTCAAGAACCACAAGGAGGTATCCAACTGATCAACGTTTACCCCCTCAGAAGGAGAAAAATGTGCATGCATGGGGACCAAGAGCCATTCCTGGCATTACTCTCCTGGCTTTTCTCAAAGAGCCACTACAGAAAATAGTTGGGGAGAAAGATAAATAAATAAATAAATTTAAAAAAAATCTGTTTGAGAAATAACCTCTGTGGTCAAGTAGAAATAAACTCCCTCCTGGTACAAACTAGGAAACTTGCAGTGAATGGAACTTCCTTCTTTTTTGTCGGCAGAAACATGCTCCAGTTGAACTGGGCTTATGTGTGTTTATTTTCAAAAATAAATGCAAAAATTGGCATGTTTTCCACTAAAAATACATAATTTTTCCTTTAGCATCTGAGTGACAATGTGTTCCACTATTGCCAGACACAAACTCCACTCACTCAGTGTCCTGCACTGAAAACCTTAGATCTACTGGTACTTACTTTCATAGCTCTAATTCCATTTATCAGGAGGGTCAGAAAGGCTTTTTGCAGTAAAGCACTGTGCTAGTGATGTGGCCAAGCTTCAAATTCTCAGCAAAATTGCAAGTTTATCTGCTATCAGTGCAAACCTAAATCCTTCTGCTTACTATCACAAATCAAACCATGAGCTGTATGAAGCAGTTAATTAAGGGAGACATCACACCTCCACCATGTTGCTATTTGTTGATTTTATTCCAGTGAAGACATGTTTCCTAAAATTGTAGCAGACACTGACAAATACAGAAGTAGCTCTTAGGGCACCACTCAAAAGCATTTCTTTGTGTTACACGTTTCCATTCTCTTCTCTCAGCAGGCCCAAGCTGACTACCTAGAGGCAAGAAAATAGACCCATCTGTGAAACAGGTTCAAGATTTTGGCTTCTTGGGACAGAAGCACCACAACCAATGCTGCAGGTACCACCGGTACCAGCAGGAATGATTTCTTGAACACTGCTGCTCTTCCAGAGCTCTTAGCAGAGCATTATTTGTGTTCCAAAGAACCCAGCAGTTTGCCATTCCTCCAAACTGCCTGATTCGTTCCTAATTATTTTAAAGTACTTTGCACTTTCTTTAACATGACATTTTCTGAATTAGGAACATTTCAAACCAGATGTTGGGGTTAAGAATATCTGATATTAAAAACATAGCTGTATTTTTTTTCCTTCAGCACTAGACTGCTCTCTTATGGGAAGCGAGTTTATATGTATCATCTGGTTGCAGAATGTTGCTTCAGGGCTGGAGCACTGGAAGCATTTAACAATTATTTTTTGGTCTCTGTACCAGAAAACCTCAAGAGAATTCCAGGACTTTGGAACTTGCTGGATGTCAACAAGAGTTATCAGAAATATGTAAAACAAAAGCGTATTAAAAAAAAAAAAATTGCTCAAACGAAAACACTTTTATAAAATCAGTTCTGTAATATATATTGGTCATCTATTCTGCCCATAAATGCTTCTGCTTTTAGGACAGACATTGAATAGACTATTTTATTGCCCTATAGTATCAAAAATTGCCTTTTTGATATTAAATGCAAAATTGCTTTCCCTCCATAACATATTTCAATTCTTGGCAGTAACACAGTTTATTTTCTTCAGAGTAAACAAAGCAGTTGTGACTCATGTTTGTAAATAATTGCACATTTAAAAAGTTGTACTTTTAGAGGGCAGCTGAAAGTTCAGAATCATACCCTCAAATTTCATAAGCAATGTAAGCAACAAAACTATTTCAGCTAATTTGCCATTAAATGCATCTGTGTGCTTGACGAATAGGGAGATAGAAAAAAGAGACTTCTACACCCCAGAAAATGTTATGTAGCTGGAAGTGTCAAGATTAGTAGGAAACTAATGGAAGTACCAATAAAAACATTCATAGGCCCCTGTACCATTATGCTAAACTTTAAAATCCAATGTCAAAAGGTCAGAAATTCCTATTTTTTTTTCCCAGTATTATTGCATTTAACTTAAACCACATTTTCTCACCCGACTGGAAGTAGGGCGAGAGTCCATTCCTATGAGCTGATCACTACAAATCCAGTTTGGAACTCATGCACAGCACCTAGGTCTGCTCTTTGCAAAACATGTCAGATCACTCCATAAAAAGAAACATACTGAACTGTTCTGGTAACTGCCTGATGCATTAATTCATAAGATTTATGACTTTTATATAAAGGTAGGATTAGCACAATGTATAAAAATTCCAACTGCTGACAGAACTTTTATGAAAGAAAAAAAACCCTAATGTTTTCAATAAATTGGAAAAAAAAGCCTGTAACATTTCCCCCACCCTATGGTGAATTTTTCTTCCCCTTTGAAATGCTTCATATCTTTCATCACAGCACCTTTACAAGCAAAGGCTGCTCTCTTGTCTACTACATACCTCCACTCTCCTGGAGAAAGCCATTCCAGAACTAGGACTTGTAACTAATGTGGTGCGAGTTCAAATGAAAAACTGAAAATCATGTTCTGATTTCCCAGCCTTCCACTTAGCTGCTTATCCTTAGTTAGTCCCCCATTCTCAGCTGCTTACACTGAGTACAAAGTGTTTTTTGAAGAAAAGCTCACTAAGAACTCAGCCTGGTCTAGTGGAAGGTGTCTCTGTCCGTGGGAGCAGTTGGAACTAGATGGTCTTTAGTGTCCCTTCCAACCCAAACCATTCTGTGTCAACATGTACTAATGTGGTCTGAAAAATATAAACACATTACAGATTTAAGTAGAAGAAATCACAGATTCCAAATATAGTCTGTCTCGTTCTTCTACCTACTACTTTTTCTATTATTTTCAGCAGAACTAGGTTCAAATTCTCAGACAAAGCCTCAAGGCAGTCACATGTTTGAAGACAAGAACACAATTGCAGTCTTAAGTGAATGCAGATTTTATAATTCTATGTTTCTCATTAATAAAGATCTCCCAAAGGTTGTACCACTACACCTTCACTCCAAAAAGAACACTAAGATCCACAGCAACTTCTGGTGGCCATCCAAAGGTCATTCAAATGAATTTACAATGGGGCTGTAACTCCCATAATGAAATTTATACCATAAAAGAATCAAACAGATAATGTGAGTCAACACTGGGCAAACTATACATTGAAAATAGTTGACTGTTAAACAGACTTTCATTAGAATGGCCATTTTTTTCATATTTGTTCTCCACAAACAGACTTATTACTTTGCTGCTATTGTAAATTCACATTTAATTACACATAGCTTTGACTATCAAATTTTATGTGTAATGGCAATGACACTGCTCCATTTTGCAGTGCAGATTATCCAGTCGAGAGATAACTGCAGTGAACAAAAAGCAATTTTTCCTTGCTCCCTACTGCTGTAGCTCAAACCCAGGGCCACTGCAACACTGGCAGTCATCAGGTAGAAAAATCATTTGTGTTTTTAATCACTTTCTCAGTTAAGTCTGCCCTTGAGCTGACCTGGAGGCAAAGACAGTAGTGGCCCTCAATAGTCTGGCAATGCCAGGGCAAACTATATTTTAAAAAACAACAACAACAACAACAAAAAATCAACCAAAAAAAACACACAGCATAAAATTGGGTTAACAGAAATGCAAAAGAAATACAAAAATTCCCTACCTGCATAAGAGTGCATATACACAACTGAGAATTTGTTTGCTGATGGAATTTCACAAATATTTGCAAAATATGAAGGTATGCAAGAGACTTTGGCCTTTGTTCAAAAGCCACAAAATACAGACAATCAGTTGAACGTTCATTACCAATTATCTTTGTTCTACTTCACACGGCATAACCAGCGCTTTGAATTACATTAGCAAGAAAACAGATGGCTGCCACATCCTGGAAAGTTCAACGCACTCATGATCACCTTCTGTGATAGTTCAAGTTTTGATTTCCATCTCAAGGTTGCTCCTTACAGACAGGGCTGAAAACAATGAAATCCTCGTGGCCTGAGTAAGCACAGACTCTTTACCAACAGCTCAGGTGAAGAACACCTCGTAGCCGGTCACAGAGGTCACCTCTCAGCACTCTGACCAAATCTCAGCACAGTTAACACCCTCCATTCCCAACTGCTTTCCAGATACTTTAAAGCATACATGGCTTACACAACCACGTATGAAAATCAGGCAAGGATTCTGGAAAACAGCATTATCTTTAAGCACAAGCAACTGCTTATGGATCCAGAGTGTTCAGGAAGCCCAACTCCTACACAAGCTCATCAGTGTTACTTGGGATCCAAGACTGACAGAAAATTTGCCTTCACTAACAAAACTCATTGGAAACCCACAGCAAGCAGGCACACAAACTACCTTCAAACTTCAAGTATCACATTTGCTTCTAAAAGAGTCCAGAAAGCATTCCTAGAAGAATAATGGCCTCCAATCATTCATTACAACTTCAGAAGTTCAATCTCTAAAACTTTTTAATACTAGAATTGTTTATTTTCCTCCAAAAAAAAAAAAAATTCACTGTCAGAAGAGCTCTCATTTATGAAAGGCAACATGGTATTTTTAACTTTGAGAAGGCTGCCACACAGAAGTTAGTGAATTAGTGCATGACAGACTAATGAATTAAAAGTTTTTACAGAGTTTGAGATATAGAAAATCAGTCCTGAAATCATCACCTCTGTCCAAAACCAGCACAACTGTCATGCATGAATAAATTTTTCAGTGGAACAGCCAATGTGGTGGTGAAAGCAGCAACCATTACATCCTCAGTGAGAAATCTTTGCTACCTCACTTCAAATCAGTCTCCTCCACACTCCGTAAGGTTACAGGTCACCCATTTCATTCCAAATGTTCTTACTCTGCTGCCCTAAAAGCTCATTACTGATGCTGAGTCTGGTTAAAAACATCACAAACCATGACGAAGAGGTCAAGGAGACAGAGAGAGGAAATTCCCTTCTCTTGGCATTACTATTCTTATGGCATAAATAAAACAGAGAGATTGGGCTTTTCTAATTATTGTTTACAGCAAATTGAAACATGTATTGGCAATCATAGCAAAAGCTGAGTCCACTAATAAAAGCAGATGACAACACAGAAATCTCATCTGCCACCCAGACAGCCGGGATGAGAAAGATCCTTACATTTATTAATCCATATGCTAAGGCAATGATATGCATAACTTTGTTAGAGTGTTAGAATACTTGAGCATGAGGCACATTCAGAAAAATCCAGCTGAGCAAGTTATCTGAGGACCTTGTAAGATCTCAAAAAGGCCTTTTTTTTTAATTAGGAAATTTTACAGGAAATTAAATAACGCATTTTTCTAGTTAAAAAAAGAAAAACAAAATGTATAATTCAACACTAATATATGCCTGCTGTCCTTATGTCCTACCAGGCCATAAAAATAAGAGCTGTTCTGCTTTCAAAACGTGCAAACTAACAATCCATAAAAGCATAATATTGAGATGAAAGAGACTTAAAACTTCAGCGCCACTTATACCAGCCACCCACTCCATTCAAGTATTCTGGCAAAGATGCTGCTGCTGCTGCAGGCCTATTGCTCAGTTGCTCCCTCACTTCTCAAGAGGTCCAAGATCTCTTTCTCACATTCCTACTTGAAGCATTGTGATCCATCATGAGATGTCAGGTAGCCACTCCAAACTGAAGGACAACACCTTGGGACAGACTGCAGATTCCCTGGATAAAGATAAATATCATGGCTACTCTGGAAATCCCATGCCATCAGTCATGGGATTCATAAGTCAGTCCAGCTTATTCCAAACACTTGGCCAGGCCCCAAGACTTGTGTCACTGGAGCATAAGACAGAGCTTGCAGACCTGGAAGAGCAGCAAAGTGATGGACAAGGTTCTGAAGAACGGGAGAATAAATCCCTTGTTACAAAATACAAGGTCCAACAGAAGAGGGTGTTTGTGAGTAGAATATTGAAGGACAGAGGGGAATTCTCCTCACAATAAAGAAGAATTCCAGTAATTGACAGGATTTCCTAAGGGCTATATAAACACAGGCAGCAATCATAAATCTCTCTGCTGCACCCACACCCTTAGAGTAACAGCTCTTCCCTTACTTTAGCTGCGCACTAAAAGATTGAGAGTTCAGACCAAAGTGGGTATATAGACAAAAAACAAGTGCAAGGACTCAAAGGTGCTTAGTGGACTTCAGCATGAAAGTGAAGAGTAGACCATGGCATCAAAAATGTTTCTTAGCCAATGTTCATACACTAAGAAAACAAGACAGCAAATTTAAGTCTAGCTAAATTATGGAAGAGTTTCAGTTTGGAAACCGCCAACTATCAGGTTTTATATTCTAACTTCAGATTAACTTAATAGTAAACTGCGATTATTCTTGGAACTTGGCAAGTTCCAGCCAAATCATATTAAATCCCTGTACTTACACTTTGGTAATTGACGTGCACTAAAAATCCTGTATTTAAGTATTAGAAAGTTTCTAGCCGGTTACATTACTCCCGTGTTGTTTCAATGCCATAGAATTACAGCATCACAGACTATTCTGAGTTGAAAGGATCATGAGGATCATCAAAGTTCAGCTCCTGGCCCAAGCATTCAGGTGGTAAATAATTTCTCTCATTTATACTTTGGACAAGCCACTGTAATACAGAAATTGATGGCTTAAGGCATTACATCAATTCATTAAGCAATGAAAAAAAAATAAGTCAATATAAAAGTTGCTTTCAAATACCATTGACAAGATTAATTGGAGTGATAGTTCTGAGACCCTAAAAAAAAATCTGATTATTCCAACACAAATTCCTTAAACAGGCCAGATGACAAATGACTTATCAAGCACCTTTTGCAGGAAGCTGAGAGAAGCCCTTGCTCCACAGATGCTTTCATTTAGGAACTTACTTCATAAGACACTCAGAGGTAATTGCAGCAGGTGCTGCAATAAGACTTTGCCTGACTAGGACCTTCAGGAACAAAATCAGAATGACAAAAATCTACAAATGTATGTAAATAAAGCACACCTGGATTTTAGCAATCAAAGTAGCATAATAAAAATAAATGTAAAAAAGTTGCTTTCCTCATGACAATCCCCTGACTGCCATAGAATGACTGGAACTCTTTTCTAGAAAATTATTCTTGAACAAATTAATTTACTTAGCAACTCGGTTTCTCTCATGCTCAACGTAAAAGGGACAAAATTTCCCTTTAAAAACAAAATTTATTCCATACTATCCGCACACAGTTTGAGAATTTATTTGCCAAATAGCAAAGTAAATTTCCCTCATTACCTTCAATTTCATATATACTTGAAATCAACCATGGCTTATTAAGAGTATGTGTTATGTATGCAAAAATAACATCAAAACAATACAGAATAGAAAACAAGATGAAAGAAAATGTTATTCCATTTTCCTTTGGATGAAAGGAAATTTGATTTTTGAAATGAAAATAACTATTTTACTTGAATTTAGTTGTTAAGGTCCCAAATCCATTAGTAATGTTTTCTTCTCACATTAAAAAAACCACTGATTTGGGCCTCAGAAGATGAAAGCACTGCCTAGGACTGTATGTTTAAGTACAAATGATATCCTAGGAATTTCTATTTCTTAAACTGAGAAAATAGATTGTTACGTTTTTCAGCCTTTGAGTAAGAGCAATATAAATATTCCATGATATTGCTAATAAGGATTTCAAGAAGCTTTCAAGGAGCAACATTTGAAAGAAATCTAAGTCAATGTAATTTGGTCAAAACTAATAAGACGCATCAATTTCATGCAATTCTGCATCAGATACACAAAATTATACTGATTAACTGGAAAATTTATACTGTACCATGTTTTTCTCTACAGGAAGCCAACACCCATAGTTATGGTTTTGTTGTTTGTTTTAAATCTATGCCAATCTCTTCCTTTTGTGTTAAAAAAAAAAGTGACCCAAAGTTTATGAGCTGAACCCCAAGGAAATGGGGCTACCTATGAAACACAAACACATATGTGTCCTGAAAACACAGATATATCAGGAGATTTTGAAAAAAAAAATCAGAAAAATATTCTTCTGTGTCTTCTCTCTAGAGACTTGTCACAAGCACTTTCTTGGAGGAGAAGGACAATTAGTCAAGAAGCATCAGGGACACCTGGTAATTGGCTGTTCTCAAGAGCCTCTCAGAAAGGATGCACAACATTTCACATGTGTTTGCATTGTGTTTGTTCATTCATGCAAATGAAATAGTCATTAATTACATCTTCCTGTATTCCCATAAAGAATTTTCTGTAGTTTGCCTTACTATAGGTTATAATGCGTTACCAGTTCCCACCAAGAAAGAGTTGGATCACTTTTCCGAAATGAAACAAGAAAGTTTACAGACCACCACTAGAAGTTTTTCAGATAGCTTTCTTCAAAAAATGCAAATTACCCTGTGACACAACTTGTTTTTAATCAGATGGTTGCTATTTGTAAAGACCTTGTGCCTGTTACACTTCAAATATATAACCACCTAAGGTTTATATATGCTTGCCCTAAAATTCTTCTCTGACTTAAACATAGAAAAGAATGAAAAAGGAGACACCAAGTAAAACAGAAGCGTAGGCTGTAAAACTGTAACAGGAGGTTGGGTGTATAGACCCATCAATCTATACTAAATGATGAAAATGTTAGAGAAGATGACTTTATATTAAAGGTCATGCTTTTCTGTTCTTAGTTTTCCTCCCCCCTCATGCTTTCAATAAAATGCTTCACTTCAGAAAAAAAAAGAAAAAAAAAAAAAAAAAGAGTGGCTGTTAATGTAACAGCCATGTGTTCTGCTGTTAAAGAGGTTAGCCCAGCTTTTGCAGATTCTTGAGTTCAGATGCAGCTTGCTTGCATCTGGTTTTTGTCTAGATTTATTAATAGCATGGCAAGAATTCTAAATTATGCAGTGGTGTCACAGAGATCATACAGCATACATTCACTCCAAGTTAAAGTACAATATTCAGTTTAAACTTTTAAATGGGCTTCTTTAAAACAAAACTGGACAACATTCCAGAAAATACATTTGAGAACAATCCTGCTTTGAAAGGCTGATGAATTAGGTGATCTAGACAGTATTTTCTAGTTATATTTTCCATGGTGCATTTCATTCTTTGTTATCTCATTGTTCCAGTTCAGCACCCAGGCACTACTCAGAGGCTATACCTGATAGACTCAACAGCCCAGACACTTGATGTGCTGTTCCTGGTGGATCAAAAAGCCACTTTGGCAATATCTAGCATCCCCCTCTCTGTCCATCCCAACCCTGCACCTGCAGGGCTCAGGCAGTGTTGAGCCGCAGGGTGTGCAGGAACAAACCACAGCCCACACACAGGTGCTGCTGAGATAGAAAGATTTCCAAACTACTTTTCCTTTTCTCTCCAGAGCTTATGAGCATGGGAGGTGGCACTTAATTTCCCATGCCTTAGGATATTTTTCTGCAGTGAGAGAGGAATAAGGGCTGGCAGCCTGTCCATGATACGGAGCATGGCTCAGGGATGTCTCAGCCACAGATGGTTCCCACGCTTGCTCCAAACACAGACTCTAACCTCAGAAGGATGTTGCAGCTGCCCTCTTGGTAGAGGGCAGAAATGAGCCCAGACACAGACTCCTTGTTTATCACAGCATGAAAAGGGGCCTGGTTTATTCCTCTTTACAGCTCAGCCATCCTGACTCCAACCATTCCCTGACTCTGCCTGCAGCAGCTCCTGCTGTAGGTTTCCCCTGCAGCCTCTGACTGCTGTTATTTCCTGCTGAACTCTGACTGCAGGGATCAGTTTGCAGCCTCTGACTGCAGCTTTTACCCAGCCAGACTGTGACTGCAGGTTCCAACAACATCTAACTGCACACCCAGACTGACCTCACAGCAGGGATTCTCTCTCCTCAGGATCCCTCTTTTTCACAGTCCTCTCATTCCCTCTTCCTCAAGGTTCCTCCTCCTTTATGATTCCCCCCCCTCAGCTACCCCACTCCCTTTTATCACACTTACCTTTATTGGACACAGCTGTGACTCATCAGGGGTGAGGCTGTATTGGGTAATTAACACAGCTGTGACTTATCAGGGGCAAGGTCACCTGTATTCCCTTCTCCTACAGGAGATTCTTTTCCTCCAAAGATCCCGTGTCATGTTCAAAGCTCTGTTCCACACACAGAACGACTCAATAGCTACATCCCCTTAGCCTGCTGAAAAGCAGACACTTTCCAAGATTGAGAGAAGCAGAAGCGACTTATATGTAAAGGCTCATACTGTTCTTTTCATCACATTTGGTGCTTTAGCCAAGATGCCTGGAAAATATTTAAAACACAGGTAAAAGAGAAGAGGTGAGGTTTGTCAGGTTCAGGAAACTAGATGCTACACAGGTACACAAATGCCACCAGAACAACAGGCAGACACACCCAGGCCGGTAACCTGGCAGCAGGGAGATGGATTGCCTGGTGGAGGGACCCAGGAGCCACCAGGCAATCCTTCTAGGCCTATTATTATTAATAGTAGTAGTATGGGAGCTTGTGTGGGAGCACCTACCTCTGACATACTTTCTGTGACTACATGAGAACCTTATTAAAAATGTTGCCCCAGTAATTTCCACAACTACACCCATAAACTCCTCATAAGAAAAAAAAATATATAGAACTTTTTAAGGTCTCCAAGGTTATTTGTTACAGTGCCATTATGGAAAATGCATGAAAAGCAACTCAGTTGCCAGATATCATATATGTGTTTTTCTCCACATGCATTATACATTGCTCTTGCATATAGGTAAAAATAAAGATTAAACAGTCTGGATTTCACATTGTTTGAATTCAAGATGAGAGAAAAAGCCATCATCTTCTAAAGTTCTGAGGGGAATGCTTTTATGGAAGAAGGAAGTAGTACAGCCTTCCTTCCAGCTGCAGGCCAGGAATGTGCAAAGTGCAGGATGGAGGAAGAATGGTGCAGGGCCAAATAGCAGAGAAAATTATGTACCAGAAAACCAGGTGAATTGGCAGGCAATCTAGTTCTCTTCAGTGAAACACCTAGAATAGTTTTGTGCCAATATCCTATGTTCATCCTGATATATTTATTCTTTACATGGTTCTCAAAGAAGTTTGTTGGAAAATATCATGGAAATCATTAAAAGTCAGCCAAATGTTCTTTTTGCTTTTCCCCTCTCATTCCCAGTGTTAACAGTCGCCCTATTTTCTTTCTTGGTTATTGCTTCAGACTTGAAGGAACTGTGGTAGGTACAAGTGCAATCCTGTAAATGGGTTTATAGCAATTTTCAAAGTAAAACATGCAAGAAAAATATTCATACTTCAACACCTAGAGGATTTAAGTAAAAACTAAGGATGGTACCTTGATGCAAACCTAATGTAAAAAAAAAAAAAAAGAATGGCTTCTTAATCTTACATTGCTTGCTCAGAAAAGAGAAGATGGAAAGCTAAAGACAAGAGGAAGGATGGGAACCATGGCGAAGCCATCTCAAAGCAGAGACCCCTTCCCTGCTCCTTAGTTTTATAACTAGGAGACAGACAGGTTCCCATCTCAAGTGCCACAATCTCCTAAAAGAGGAAAAAGCTTGGCATCCCAGAAATCACAGATAAACCAGCCCTGGGATTCTGCCAGTGGGAAGGTCTCAGTACAAAAGCAAAGGGCACTGTATCTGGAGCCAGATATAGGTCAGCTAAAGAAGAGGACACATGTACACAGAATTCACTAAAAATGCTGTTGTGCCTCTGTCTGACAGGTGACGTGGGACAGCACCACAGAAATTCTGTAAATGAGCCCTAAAGTTATTTTTCAATAACAGTATTCTTTCAAGTTTCCAATAAAAAAGAGCACAGTTCTAAATAAAACAAATATATGCAGAATTAAAACCACTTGCATTGACAGTAAATTCCTTCTGCATATAACTAATGAAAGCTGCTTTAAGAAAGCAGCATAAAATAGATATATATAACAAATCAGTGACTGTCCATAGATGTAACAAATGTAGAGATCTTCAGGAATTCACTCTCAGATACCATACATTTCACTACTGAAATTTAAATTTGGCATTCTCCATGTGTGCCAGGCTTGCAGCCCCAATTCCTAGAAACCATTAAATCCACAGAATTCAGGAATGAATTTTACATTATATAACCCCCATTAATATTAATGAAAAAAAGCCTTGAACTACCACAGATCCACTCTCCAGCAACAACCAAAAATCAGGAATTAGGATGAGAACATGGCAGAGGAGCTTTATATTTTCTCACTGACAGATCTTTTGTATTTCTTTGACAATTTTTTCCCCACCTTTCTCTGTCTTCTTTCCTACAGACAACTTTGTCATGGAGCTTTCCAACGGTGCTTTCAGGATGGTTTCCTACCATTATTCCAAGATCCCATATCAATGGCAAACCAATTCACACAGAGCAGGGTATTTCCCTGCAGCATACTAATAGCAATCGTAGGGAGATTTGTCTGCTCTGGTTCCCTCTGATTTTTAACATCCTGTCTTTCCCAAGGCCTAGAGAGGTAAGAAACAGCAACAATCCTTCTCTGTCATCCTTGACTCAGAGTGGTTTTGGCATGCTAGTTCCTTGCCTCTAACCAAACATAAAACTTGGCTACACTTATTTTAAGGGTCTTGACTGAGAAGGAAAATGAGACCTGCCTTCTTGTGGAATTCAGAAAGCAGGGCCTAAGCCCTCTGGAGAAGGCTTAGCTGCTAACTCAGCAGCGACTGACATCATGCACCTCTGCTGGGGCATTGCACCCCTCAGACTATCAGCAGCTGAACAGCTTTCAGCCTCGTGTAGAAGAATAGCCCAATCCCAACATTGGCTTTGTAGCTTAAATAGCCATGCAGCCAGAAAATAATTGCCTAGGTCTATCTTCCTCTTGCACAAAGCTGGTATTTTGCTTTTCATCTTTCTGATGACTTGAAATCCCCTCTCTGCTAAGCTGTGGCAGGAGGGAGGTGGGCAGTGAGTCCCAGGGGTTTGAACCACTGTCTCTTAGTCACAGTGTAATGCCCTTCTTTTGATTTTGCCCCTTAGCTTCAGCTGCTTTCTCCTTGTCCCATTTCATGCCAAAATCTTGTGTCTCTGTGTGTGTGTGTATATATATATACACAGAGAGAGAGAAAGAGAGAGAGGGAGCGTATTACATTCACTTAGCAGCATTTTCTTCCTTGGCTCTTTTCCTCATGTAGCCTAGTGAAAGCCGGGCATTCTGGCAGCATTTTTCTGAGGCAAGCAGCACCACTGCCATTTCAGTGTCTCAGGGCTTCAATCACACTGCAGTCAATTTTACTGTAAGCATCCTTGTGTGTCTCCATCACAGGTAAAAAAAACAAGAGCACCAAGGACACAGAGGGTAAGAATTTTAAGAGGGAAGTAGATGCTAAAACTACCCAAGATTTCAATGCATGATGCTCTTTTAATAAATTTACACCAACAATGTATAGAGCCAAAGTGGAAATTAAACCATAAGCCTGTTTATTTCCCTGGTGAGACAAAAAAAAATTAACTGTTCCTTTGCTTTCTTGGAGAGTAACATAAATCCAAAAAATACACAAAACCATCAGTCACATTAGAAGACAGTGACTTTCAGTGCAAGATGTGCATTCAACCACATATTAGTACTTGACTGAGATGCTTTATTCTCAGAGACACCAGTGACAGAAAGGTGTCTGAGCCACTAACTCTCTACACTTGAAAACACCAGACAGAATTCTGCCATTTCAGCTAAAACATAATGCAAATGTATGGTAAAAATACACCAGTGTGACCAAATACAGGTAAGTCAACTGTCAACAGCTCTAACACACCAAGAAACTATTTCAGAAAACTTCTGCTGGGAGTTAACAGATAAAAATTGCATTTATCTCCAGTTCCTACTCTTTACTAAATTGATATATCCAGGCTGCTTGATTGAGCTAATTCATGATACCTAAAATGATTATTCCCAAGCACAAACTGCAAACATACTGGAGAATCATAATTTTAAGTGGTTTTATTTGCTTTGGGTGCCATCGCAGTAATCTAACTTTTTCCACCCTAAGATTTTGAGCTCTCACATCTGGTGTTTAAATCTGAAGCTCTAACTGCTGACAGATATATATACAAGGTGGCTGGGCACTGGAACGGGCAGTGGTCATAGAAACAAGAGTAACAGAGTTCAAGGAGGATTTGGACAATGCTGTCAAGGAAAAGCTGTGACTCCTGGGGCATCCTCTGCAGGGCCAGGAGTTGGACTCAAGGATGATGATAGGTCCCTTCCAACTGAGCATATTCCATGATTCTGTGATTCTATATACTTTTGGTGCCAAACAAATCCAAAAGAGCCTATTCATTTAAGGGTTATGTGAGAAAACTAGGCACATTTCTACAGAGTGAAGCCACTGTAAGTTGGTTTAGTGCAAAGGTTGGTTTTAAGCACTGGGGAAAAGATTCTTTTTAAGAAAAAGCAGATGGCAAATACCACCAACTGATAAAGTCCACTTTACAAAACAGAGCATCTCCAACTTACTGTACCTGGATTTGCTTTACAAAGCTACCTAGACAGGGCAAAATAGTACTATCACCACTTGCACAAACAAGAGGAATATGAAACACACACACAACGAAAGGAAGAAAAGAACAGGCAAAATTAAATAACTGCCAGATGAGGTCATTTCACAGCAAAGACTGGAGACATGCAAAAGAGACAACTTAACAGACCAAAGTCAGTGGAGACACAGATTAAAAAAGCCTAGATCAAAATAAACAAGAATCACACTTGAAACAGGGCCACAGGAAGTTTTAGTATTATTCCCTTTGGTCATAATACCTCCAGCAAATAACCAGACAAAATAATTTTCAGTCCTGCTCTCCCTCTTTTCCCATGGAAAAGCTGATGAAGATAAGCGATTCCTTTTGGAACAAATGTTTATGAGCAAAATACTTTAAAGATCCGTAAGAATACCTGTGTTCTGAAATACCATTCTGTTTTTCTCCACCACCCACATATTTCACATTTTAAAAATATGCAATAATGTTTTTTCATGTGGGTATAAAATGCAAGATGTGAGAGCACCCATCTGGCAGAATGTCTGAAACTGGGAGTAGAGTAAGACAGGGTTAAATTAAGTAGGTGTGCCCAAGGCAGAGTAACTCATGCTTATGGTTCTTCTTCCCATATTATTGCAGTTATACTAATCTCACTGGTGAAGTACAAGGAGTTTAGCAGACAGTTCAGGAGACAATTTTCGTGATGATTTTGACCTGTTTAGTCAGTTTGTATAAAGGTTGTTCTTGTTCAATTGGTTTCTTGTTCTCTCTGCCTCAAAAGCATTATTCTAGTCCTGCAGCAATTCCAAAGCTTTTGAATCAGAGAAGGCAACATATGTTGTTTGAAATATTCAGACCCATCATATTTTCTACCGGCAACCAGTTAACCATCTCTCTTCTCTTCTTCCAATGAGATCAGCAGAATTCTTCTCACCTCACATCACTACAACTTCATAGATAAAATACAGCAAACATCCCCCATTTCAGGTGAAAAGAAAAACAAAACAAACAAAACCAAAACCCCCACAAAATACTGAGACTCCTACTACAAGTATTTGTAAAAAACCTCTCCATCTCACTAAGCAGCTATGCTGGCAGTCTTGAGCCACAAGTACTAAACAGAAGAGCAGTATTAAGTTAAGAATATTACACATTTACTTGTATTAAAATATTTTGCTGGTGAGGAATTCCAGAAGCCTGATGTCAATATACCTTACATGTTTATGCTACTATTTCATCTCTGGGAGAGTTTATTATGGAGGATAAATGTTTGTAGGACAAAGCTTTTTCCAAAATAACAGATTACAGTTCTTCTGGCTGTTTACACTGCAAGGTCAGGACCGAACTGCTTATTTGGGAAAACAGACATTCTAAACACCACTGTGTTCCTGAAGTACCTACATTTTTGGCAGTCCTTTCATATCTTGGGAGGTAATTCCCAACAATTCAGTAATTCAGATACCTCCTCCACCCAAACTGAAAAATATCCTGTTCAACAATAACAACAAAAAAAATTCTAACTCAAGTGATTCAGCAGTGTAAACACAGCAAAAGATAGAAATTAATCACGAAAATGGGCAGACATGCCAGTAACATCGGACTATAGATACATTAAAAAATCCCCAAAAACTGGAGACCTCAAGTTGTCCTGTGACTCGGTCAGAGAGTTCAGTCTAGACAGTCTCACGCATCTCAAACTAACCACAAAAAGCCTAGCCTAAACCTAAGAGTTTGTACAGAAAAATCTCTCTGTGATGATTATAATCTTCTCATTTCTTGTTTGAATTTATTTGTGGACAAAATAATTCCTTTTCTTATAGGAAAAAATATTTTAAGCTTCAATACCAAGAATTCATTATTGCTTTCAACCATTGCTTGCCACAGCAAACAAGACAAGCTCCAGTCAAAAAAACCCTAACTTATCATTCCCCTGTTTTGTTCTTCCTTCATGTTTTCAGTCCCTCCAAGATTTTTATTTTTTTTTTCTTAAATGTCCAAAACTGACTGCAGGAAAATCTCTAACAACCAATTTCCCTCTAATCTTGCACTTCCTTTCCCAAAGCCCAACATTTCCTGTCACTCCAAATAACCTATTTTATAGACAGTATTCTAGATCTTGTGTTTCTGATAAAAACAGACAAAAACTGTATTTTCCACAGGTATCCAGAAGAGGCTAGAAAGGCTTCCTTTCTGCTCAAAATAAACATTTGTAGGGAGGTGGAAGAGCATAGCAGTGCTTACGACTGAGAGAAGAGTAATACTTAAGTATTCATTTTGATTTTCTGTAGGGCAGACACTGAAGTTGTAACTGCTAAGTTACACAAACTTGTGAGATTTATGAAAAATTCTGGCAATCTGGACCCGAGGCTTTATTTCCATGATATTTCCTTCATCATCCTGCCCAGCTCTCAACTCTCTAAACTCAGATTTTGTCACCATCTCCATCATGACAGCAACCTTCTAATGAAGTCTTTGCTGGTTGCCTTTTTCTCGTTAAACTACAGAAAGTTCCTTAATAGGAAGTGAAACAATAATTCCATGTATATTAATTTTTTAATTGTACTTCAGCCAACCTCTATTCTGTTGTATGAACATATTATATATTTTTCCCTGCAGAAAAATATTCTCATGAGAAAGCAGAAAATTGCAGAGCACAAAGTTCTGTAAACAATCTCTGTCCTGTGTCTCTGTCTCGGGAAATGTGGATTTGTTTCTCTTTCTTTGCCAAAGTGTGAAGTCCTGTTATCTCTCTGGTATGGTAAGCAGTTTCGGGAGATTGTTTGGTACGGAGCAGGGAAGAAGCAGCTCTGCTCTGCACCTGGGCAGAAAATAGCCCAAGCTTTGAACAATGAAGTCAATTTTAATAAATCATATTAACCTTTCTGATATGGAGTCATTGAGTCCTGTTTCACCGCTCTCATCACGACCATAAATGGTGACGCCGAGACCACACTATTCCATGGGCTCTTCATACTTATTCTATTGATCTTCTTGACACTGCTGTACTTACGTGGCTAAACAGTAATTTACAACTGATTCAGTTTTCCTTCTCAAGGCATGGAGCAGTCTAGTTTCTGTAATTCCTTCCCTTTCAGAAGGTCATAGAATTTGGAGGGTTTCCTGGATCTTTAATACATGAGCCAATAGTAGATTTTATACTGCACCATTAGTAAATCTACCCAGGAGCCTAGATTTTGCTTTTCTAAGTTCATTAATCCCTTTGATAACTTCTTGTACAGTCTTGAGTTACTCTTTCCAATACCTTCACTGAAACATTTAGTTATTAATGCTAATATTAGTGCTCTTCCCTGAAAGCTTGTGTCCCTAAGTTCTTCAATCAGTTGAGAAGGCTTTGTCTCTTTCAATTACTCTAATCATTCATCTGTTTCAGCAAATTCAGAAATCAAACTGAGTCACTCTCAAATGACTTAGACCCAAGTTATCATCCATGATCAGCTTTTCATGCTATCTCCTACTCAAAATAAGTTTCACCGCTCTTTGACTCAGTCAAAATTGCCAGTGATTACCTGCTGAAAGAATGTCTAAAATTTGGCCTTGAAATCAGTACTGTATTGTTTTGTGGAGATGCAGAAACCTGAAGGACAGCAATGTCTCTTGATTAAATGCAAGGACGAAACTTGCATTTTTCTCCTCAAAAGTCTCTTTCTTACTGATCAGTAGGCATCCAGAGGTCAGGATGGAAATGCTGATGCTTTGAGGCCAGCATACTTTTGATTTCATCCATAGAAGAGCAGAAACTGGAAAGCTATATGAAATGTATACTTTCCATGTTTAAATGCTGCAGTGTGTTTCTCAAAATATTTAAACAAGTAGGGAAATAAATCTCTGCAGTGGAAAGCTAATAAACATTCACATATGCATTTTGCTCATCTCTGAATGTGGTGGCAATTTAGTTATTCCCTTATTTATGCAGTGGGACAAAGATCAGGAAAGATCATCAGTGAAAACTATTTGGCTGTCTGTTCATTTTCGTTACTCCTGGTTGTTTAACATTTATTTTTAAATTTATAACAAATGGATCTTTTCTGTTTGGTAGGAAAGTAGCATGACAGATTGTGGGAAGGAAAATGTGAGCTGTATGGAAAGAGAGCAAGAACAAGAAAAGGAGAGGGACTAATCTAAGAAACCTTTTAATAGCAAGTGGAGAGAAGAAAATGAAAAATGGCCTCTCCTAACTCATCCCACCATGTCACAACAGTGATGTCCTGAATAAAACTTATTCCCAATTAAGTATTACAACAGCAGCAATTCTCCCCACAACAGGAGACAAAGTCAATTTAGAGCAAAAAACCACTATACAACATTCACAGAACATGAATGAAATATCAAATATTAATCTAGAAAAAGAAAATAAGCTACCTCTTTCACACAACACAAAAGGTGTTCTACCTATCCTTTGTCATCAGTGACACCTAAAGACAAGGCATTCAACCCCTGTTGAAAAATAACTGCAACAGATCATCTCAAAGAATCATTACAGTGAAATACAAACAAAAATATGGAGTGATCCTATGGGAAAATTATTTAAGCAGTTTCAGTCTGTACTTGACCATCACTAACTTTTTCTTCATTTCTTACCAGGGAAGATGTGAAATGTCAAGGTTTTGAAGCAACAGTTGTTCTCAGGTTCAAAAAACAATGCAGCATTTCTTTAACCCTTTCCTTTTTACCCAATCCTCTAAACTTCCTGCTGTCGTTAATTCCTTCAAAGACTGGAGAAGAGGAAACCTTACATCCAGCATGCCAGTAACATTACATGGGGTCAATGAAATCACACCTGTAATCAATCAGTGGAGTGATTATAGCTAAAAAGGACAGAGGAAGAATAAACCTATAAACACACAAGCCCGGCTCTATTTAAACAGAGGGGGGGAAAAAGCTATGACAGAGCACACTCAAAATAGACAAGTAGCTGAAAGATTTCATCAAATACAACCTGGGTCTACTAAAAAAAGACAGTATAAGACAGATCTTTCTGTAGCAATCTAATCAATCCTCCAAATAATAAGATCGCGTCACATGAAAGTTCAAAGCTGAAAAACAGGGAATACTGCAGAAATATAAAAGTACATGAAGAAATGGTTAAAACGGAGAGGTCACTTAGATGTACTGCTAAATAATCTTGATTTGAACAAAATTGGGAAATGAAATTGCTCAAGATTAGAGATATTGCCTTTGTATTTATCAATTATAGCTGGTTTGAAACCAAAAACTTGCTAATGACTGAAAACTAGAAAGAATTCTCATTTAGCAGATCAGTATGCAAGATAAAAAACAGGCCAGTCCAAGAACCTCACACTACAACATTAGAAATGGGTTGAAAGTAGCTGGTACAAAATTCATTTAGGGAAAATAGTTTTAAAGAAATTCAGTAGGCTGAGAGTTAGCCTTCTGGAGACAGAGGAGGAAACAACCTGGATGCAAGGTTGTTATTAGGACATGACACAGACAAGGTAGAAGGACAGTTTGAGATCCTGCAGGGCTGTTGAAGCTCGGTTTCTCAGAAGCAGCCTACAGAGTTTCTTATCAGCCTTTAAAATTTAATAAAGCCAAACATTCAAGAGCTTGAAGGCTAGGATAGGGAGCTGGTCCTGCATAATACCCAACTATTTCTGGAAAGTTGCAGATACAGCCTCAAGAAAGAATGGATGCCTGCATCACTTCCATCTTCACTCAAAACACTTTTCTCCCTATCAGTCCTAATACAGTGAAGTAAGAATATGCTTACCAAGCAAAAAACCCTGCAGTGCTATCTTTTCCTGCAACTGAAATTAAATGGAATTCTAAATTCTAAATGCATTTTTCTTCACTTGAAGTTCTTGACTTCTTGCCTGCACTTTATCATTCCAGGCTTAAAAATGACTAGTGTGATTTTTAGATTAGATACTCAGTACCTATCCATGCTAAGCCAAACCCTAGCCTGATTTAAACCACATGCAACTCTAAGTGAAAAAATATGGAAGCCCTGAGAAATTCCTCCAAGACATACCTTGCTATGTGGTAAAAAGCCCTTGCCCCAAAATCCAAACCATACTATACCATAACTGTGAAAATGTTTGCCTAGCACCTCCCCAGAATTCATGACATCAGTTTTTGTTTTTCTCCCGTCAGCCTACTTCCTTCAGAGAATATTTGCTCCCACCCATTGAACACCACTGTCTGAAAGCACGTTTTCTATTTCACTGTTCCACAACTTTCATTTGATCTGAACAGAGATGAAGAGGAACGCTTGCTACTAAAAGATTTCACCTTGAGTAAAATCATATGTTTCCCCTTGTTGCTTGTACCCATACGTGGTGTATTAAAACTGAGACCCATAAGTTTTCATTGTTTAGGCATTTAATCATATGGAAAATGTGGTAATTTAATTAAAACAAGCAACATAGGTTAGATATCCCAAGGGATAAAGACTGAGGAAAAATGATCTAATTCACTGAGTTTTTATTTCAAAAATGTATTAATATTAGAGCAAGAAATTAAAAAAAAAAATTGGGAAAAAAGAAAAAAAAGGAAAATACGTGCTGTTCATTTGCAAAGCAGTAATCCAACACTAAGGCAATTTCAATTTAGGAAGCCAAAACTTGAACTGCTCTGTCTCGTGTCTGCAGCGGGTGTTTGACAGAACATAAGACAAGCAGCAATTACTTGCTGTAGCACAGCAAAGCCTGGGTTTATTTTCTCACATGAAAAAGGGAAGACATAAAGTATTGTTAGGTTAGACATCACTGCTAAAGATGGCACTTGTCAGATGTTCATGAAAGGTTTTCAGTCTTCCTTCTATGAAGCGCAGTGTTTAATTCTTCCCAAAACTTATGTCATGTACCTGGCACTCAACTTCAAAATGATTTATCAGGCCACTGTTGGGAGGGGAGAGCGCAGGGGGGAGGCAGATTCATAACACACAGATGTTTACCATTCTCTCTGAAGTCCAGGATACACTCACTAAGCCAACCTTTTGTTTTTACATATTATTAAATAGCTGCTTTTCTCTGACTGAATAGTCTTTTGCTTCCCCTCCCTCTCACAAATCCCTCAAGCCACAACCCTAATTCCAAAGCCTTTATAGAATTTGTGCAAAGTACTCCTCAGGCAGACTTCTGTCATTTATCAGCATCCTAGAAGGCCTCAGAGGTGCGTATGAAGAGGGACTGCAATGTTAAATTTATTTTATGTAATAAAAGTAGTTACTACATGCAGTGTTGACACATACTTACAGCATCTGTATAGCCATTTGCTCTCCTGTAATTCTGACTTTTTTGCTTAAATGGACTCAATCTCACATTTCCTTTCTTTCCAAAACTCCAACAGAAATTAGCAAAAGCTACAAGCCTGCATTTTTCTATATGTGCTAGGAAAAAACCACAAAAGCATAGGCACACTGGTCATCTGGCCTATGTCAGCATAATTTCAGTGACACTCCCATAGTTTATATGTGCTGTTGTAAAATACATCAACATATTATATACAAAAATACTCAGCTCCCCACACATTTTCAATAAACATTAAGCAATATTTTACCCTAGTTTTAAATGTCCTTTCAATACTTTGCATCCTTTCCTTTCCAGCACATTTCACATTTTCCAATTTCTTTGGCACATGCATAGCAATTGAGGAAAATAGTAAATATCAAAAACAATAAAGATTTCACAACAAGCTCTGCATTTTAAAAAAACGGATTGCAGTATATTATTTTCCGTGATGCTGCTGCTCTTTTGTTTTCATAGCTTAAGATCCTCGGCTAGCACAAGTGTGAATACCTCAGTTTGATGGGAAAAATACAAATAACCCAAGGCTACTTTGGAGCAAAGATGGGCCATGAGCCTAGCCAGAGTCCTCTAACAGCCCCCACACCAGCTCAAAATATCTGAGCAGCCACAGGTTCAAGGAGTTCGATCTGGTGATCAAAGTGTGCACACTTGAAGGTTGTCAGGTAATTGAGTTCCAAGGGACTCCTTCAGCTTCAATTTTACCAGGACAAGGAAGAGTGGGAACATTTCTAAAACACATGTGCATTTCATGCTTTCCTTTTAACAATCTGTGTATTCTTTGCATGAGCTATTTCATCCTGTGGGTTTAGGATCTTTCACAAAAACAAAATCAAATAATGAAAAACAGATAATGAAAAATGAACACAAGCAACATAAAGCTTACGGATACCTACAACACACCTCATAATGAAAAAATCTAAAAGCATTTTTCTCCCTCATTCCTTAGAGGGAAAAAAGCAGCTCAGCAGCTTTTATTATTCATTAGTCGTTGTGAGAAAAGCTAAACCAAAACATCACATTTAATTCAGTTTAAGTGAGAGAGCTTTGTAGAAACAAGCCACTTGCAGAAGAATCCCCAAGCCCAGCCCTCACACACTGGTCTCTGAATTCAGCACTGGAAGAACCCAGCTGAGACTGTGGGATAACAGGCTGCAGGGCAGCCCACAACTACCCAACTTTGTTTTTTCAGAGCATTCATGTGTTTTGCCCACCAGTAATCTTTAATTTAACATCCCATGAATTATTTTAGCAAGTATCCAATCCATCAAGATCTCAAACTTCCATCAGCTGGTCACAAGAGTGGAGCTCACCTGACCTGGCAGTTGTGGCTTGGAGGAGCAGGACATGGGTATAAATGACCACGTAACACAGGCTGACACTTATTTACACTGAGGGACTGGTGTAGAGTTTTGCCAAGTCTAAATTATTTCAGATATCCCTCCGCCTATTCTGACTTGTTATTACTTCTGGTTTAGGGGTATTTTTCCCCCCACAGGTCTTCAGAATTTACATAATGGGAAATGCTACCCCTTTTATATGCTCATCATATTGCAAAATTCCCAACCAACTGATCATCATTATCATCAGAGAGCTGTTACTTTTCACTAACAACTTGTACAATCAGTTGGGCGTGATTTGCTTTAAAAGTATGTTAAACCTGTTGTGTGTTCATCTGGAACGATTTTTGAGATGAAAAGCACTGATAAATTCTCACTTTTTTGATGGAGAACCCAACATGTTTTGCCCGAGGCAAACTGCTACTCAGTAGCCAGAGGAATGCCACACACAATAAAAGCTTGAAGTGTTAAGTCCTGAAAACAATTTATGCCCCAGAGTGTCAAATATGCAGTGAAGGACATAAATAATACCACAAATGCCATCTCATTGGAAGTATCCCATTGCCCAAACACTATTAAATACCATTAAGATTTTCTACCAACAGGTTTGGGGTTTTATCTCCTAAACTGTAGATATTACAATTGCTATATAAAAAAAAAATAATAATAATAAAAAAATTCGAGTCTGGCACACAGTGTTTTACAGGCCAAGTTCAAAATATTTTAAGAAGAGCAAGTAACGACACAATTTTTTTCCGGGGAACACAAAAAAGTATTATCTTGATGCCAGCTACTCAGAATTTTAATTGTTAAATTACTAAACAAAAATAAAAAAGGGAGATGACACTCTTGCACCTTTCAGACAACATTACAGTCTGTCTTCTCCAAGCACTAGGGATGTAGAAGAGGAATTTTCCATTCTCCAGTACTGGCAGTCAAAGTTGCTAGGACTATGCTCCTCCTTTCCCAGCTGATGGAAAAAAAA
>VYXD01013661.1:202-125653 GCA_013397195.1 Hylia prasina | reverse complement strand
AAAAAAAAAAAAAAGGAGCAAGACATGGCATAATGCAGGGGCAGAGACTAGTCACCAGGTTATGAAAACTTGAAAGCTGTGATGCAGAAATCAACCACAAAACACTGCAGAATATTGACGGAAGAACTGCATTTTCATGGGCATACATCAAGTGTACAATAACAAGACCTTTATAGAAAAAATAACTCATATTGTGGCATAAAATGACAGAAGGAAAAAAATTTACAGTCAGAAGCTCTCCTTCTTTCTCTCTCTTCCACACATGTGTCTTTAAAGTTCTGACTCTTCCAGCCCCAAGAGTGTCTTGATCATTGTTATTAGAAGAACTTTTAAAAAGTCATGCCTTTTGTATGAAAATTTTCCTCCTAGAAGGGGTGTGATTTTGTTTTGTTTAGCAGCATGCTGTTTTGCAAGAGAACTCATGGACTTAAAAAGCACTGCAGAGTTACAGGTTGTAACAGAATTACTGTGTCCATATGTGTAACTGAGGAAGCCTTAAGATGCAGTTCAAACTACTCTTAAGAAAACATTTAACATAAAATCTGTAAAAAACTTTGCCTCAGAAAATTAGCCTTAAATGAAAATTTTGATTTTCAAATTGAACTATTTTCAAAACTCTGAAGAAATCACTGAAGAATTTTAGATGAATTTCAGCAGGCTGCTAGGGATGTGAAGTGATTTGAGAGTATTAGTGCCAATTCAGGTATTATGCATCCACCTCTGCCTTTTTGCTTTCCCTTTCTTACTGCAATGAAAAGTATTTAGCCCTTTGCCAAGGTCCTCCTCACTGAAAGCTTTCTTAGGAAAGAGAATCCAGGGATAAGCTGAAATTCTGAAAAACACAGGCATGATAATCTTCAGAGGGGTGGGAAGAGACCTACCTTCAAATAGTCTAACATGAGCATTTCAAAGGAGAATGGTAGAATCACTAAGGGGCCACTGAGTACCAAGCTGGAACCTGTAACTTTGAAAATGAGTCCTGAAGGGATCAGCTTACAGTGCTTGAAGGGAAGAATAAGCACACGTTTTGTGTGCATCACTGCCTCTTGTTTATACTCCACTCACATTTTCCAGTCGTTTTAGACTCCCACAGAGGTTTCCACTTACTGACTTGTGTCCAGAAATGGATCATGTGGACAAACTCTACTATTACTGAGCTCCGACATGAAATGAAGAGTATTCTCATTATTAAACCCACAATAAGTATCCTTTAATATAGAATATTTTACACTCAGCTGTTTACACATACCTCTAATACAGGGGAAAGAGTGTGAAGGTTAAATATAGCACTAAGTGAATTTCAAATGAAGTGCACTTTCTTTGCTGGAACTGCAGAAATCTGAGAGAAATAAAGATAAAATCAAAATCATCATGACCTGAAAGGTCCATTCTCAGGAGCAACAAAATTTTCCTCTCAGCATTGTTTTAAATAAGAATCCCACACTATCTTGTTAGGGACAGACAGGAATCAATCCCAAAGAAGAAATAACAGTACTTGCTAGCCTCCAAGAAAGTTTTAGCCTTTCTGTGACGTCCTCAGGGTGGTTTTCTCTGCCCTCCTTGGCAGTCAAAGAAGCTCATGTTCTTCAAAAGGCTCACAATATGCCTGGTTCAGGGACTCAAGTACTACAAGAGTTCCTGAAATAACTTCCCTGAACAGAGCAGAAGACAATGGTCTGCATAAAGGAGATCTTAAAATGTGATCAGACTTAGCAAAATGAGAAACAATAAAGAAAATAAACTACCAGCACAATTCATCACACTGTATTACCTAAGGCTGCTGGGAGAAAATGTAACCCGACTGCACAGAAGAGAGAAATTGTCAT
The DNA here is from genome assembly GCA_013397195.1 of Hylia prasina. Taxonomy (NCBI): domain Eukaryota; kingdom Metazoa; phylum Chordata; class Aves; order Passeriformes; family Sylviidae; genus Hylia; species Hylia prasina. The sequence goes on along the minus strand of VYXD01013661.1, from coordinate 123,827 downwards.
CCAAAGTCTGTGCTGATCTACGTCTTCAACTGGCCTGTCAGCCACAGGGGATTGTGTGGGGTGGGGATCATCATAAAACCTGGCTGTCTCTGCCCACGTGTTTTTTCATGAGTTGGCTTCATCTCATCTGGAACACTTGGGATGCTGTCTGGAAAGCAAAGGCAGCTACATTTCACTTGTCAAGGCAGGAGCCATAAAGAGGAATGAATAGCAGTCAAGCACGCAAAGGCCCTAGGTACAAAGTCCCTCATCACCTTTATTTTAGCCCAATCCATTGCACAGCTCTATCATCTGGACTAAAACTGTGAGAATTCAGCAGTGCAAACTATGTATTTTTTTTAATGTCTTCATGATCACAAATTACTTCCACAAAAGTTAACTCTCCCTACGGAAAGCAACAGACTTCAGAAAGGGCCTTAGGGACTGGAAAAGATACGTCATTTTCCTGCCTGTGAATCTCACAATTTTATAAAGACATTATATGGACTGACTGACATATTCAGCTCTTCATAAGCACCTGGAATTTAACAAATCAGATTAAAACAGACAGGCTCCTAGTCTTCTTCCTGCATTCAGTCACTGTACCCAAAATCTGCAAAATTGTCTCCACATACCAATAAAACATTTCAAACAGTATCATAATAAAGTCAAATGGTTCAGATAAATAATAATAATAAGTTAGTTTTACAAAGTAAATTGTGGTTACAGTTTGTTTTGTTTCTCCCAAAGTACAGAAAAGTAAAAAACCTTGTTTCCAAGTCCACTGGATTATTTGGCAATAATCATGTGACTCAACTACCAATTCAGCAACGACCACCACACTTGATAAGAAAGCAACTTATAAATAGGAGACTTTCGTTTTGTTCTTACATTCAAGGAGTTATCTTTTTTTTGTTGCAAGAACAATGCTGAACAGGTGATCTGTTGAGCAGTAAGAAAAGGAAACCCTGCACAAACCCAGATGCAAAGGGTACTCCCTTCATTTATCCTTTTTTCCTTGCTCCAAGTATGGTATCATTGTACAAATACCTCATGATCAATAGATAATTATTTCCTTAATTATATTTTTAATTATTTTTTTAAAAGAAGATGATGTTTGCAGAAACATAGGTAGGGACTTTCCCAGCAAGGTCTGCTACAAGTTAAATCACATCTGGTGTTTTGGTCACTCATTTCCAGCTGGCATTTACTATAACACAGCTTAGACAAACAAATAAGAATGAAAAAAAAATAATATTTTAGAAGAAAGTGGAAGAAAAGACAGCAAAGGTGTCTATCTTGGCTTCATTTCCCTATGATGATTCACATTCCATCTGCTGCGCTACTCTAATACTGACTTATAAGGGGCACGACTTCTTTTATTGTACAGATTTTATATTTTATGTTTGCTGCAACAACTGCCTCTGCCAGTTCTTGTAAAACCACACACCTGATAGCATCAAACGGCCTTCCTAGGCTCCTGGTGATTTTAATACCAATTTTGAAACCACTTTCTGCTCCAAAGCCCATTTACTCAAGCCAGTGACTAATATCATCATGCAGATGATTTCATGCCTTTAGGTCATCCCAAATCTGTGGAGCAACACAAAGAAAGGATAGGTGAGAAATTCTCAAAAGCAACAAAAAAAATGCAGACTTTTAACATGACTTGCTTAAAACCCATCCAAGTGACTTCAAATTTTTCATGGCCATTTTTTTGATGCACTTGAAAAACGCTCAAAGATGCTCCTGAGGTCCAGGAGGAGAGAGCAAGCATTCTGAAAAATCAGACTGTTACTGCATGGAGAGGTATCAAGACAAGCTGAAATTTGCCAAAATATAAACATTTTTTAAAATGCTGTTACGTATTTGAGTCATTAAAGACAAAGAGCAAGGTGAGAGCATTACTTGGAGACACATACCAGATGCCCTATGCACTCTCTCACTTACAGAACTGAAGGCCTAGAAAAAAAATAAGCAATTTTTGCAATGATTGAAAAAAAAAAAAGTTTTTGGTATGCAATTTTGCATCATCTTTTTTAGAGATGTCCTTATTCTAGCTATTGGCAACCTATTTAGGTTAATAAAAAAAAAAAAAAAAAAAAGTTTAAAAAAAAAAAAAAAAAAAAAAAAGCCCCACAGAAAAAAAAGGAGAGTGGCAAGGCGGCTCAGGTAGATCTGCATTCTATGATGATTTAGAACCTGCACATACAATGAGTGTTCTTCCAGGAGAAAAATTTTCCATTTAGCCCTCAAATGCTGCATTCCTCCTACCGTTCATTATCTTTCTATGAGGAGTTATACAGTTTTTTACTCCAGATTTCTGCAAAATAGATTTGTGTGCCTCTCTAGAATACAGTACAAAGCCCAAAGCGCCTTCGTTTTTCAACAGAGGGAAAAAAATGACAATCGCTTGCAAGTAGTCTAACACTTCATTTTCTCTTGCACATCTGAAACAAATCACACTTTTGTTTCAGAGGCATAAACTAACTTGTGCTGGTGTTCTTCCTTTAGACTAGGCTGTGCTTGGAATACTGTCGTGTTCATTGACAGAGGAATCAAAAAGGTCAGTATTAAATTATAAAATGCATATGCACATGCTCCCATGCATGACCTACACAACATATAAGATCTAGTTTAAATAATAATTTCTGTAATAAATTCAATATGCATTTGTAACAGTGAAGATACTTAGCAGGAAATCAAACTTTTGGGGGCTGAATGAGAAGGTTTACGGCTACTAGAACTTTCTTTTCATGCTAAAAGTTGCAAGATTTAACACTTTGTTTTATCTGATTACTCCAAAGACGACAAAAAAGTGGCGTAATCCATACAGCGAATCAAACAGGCTTCCTGGTATGAGTCATTATTTTATGGGTGATACATGAAGAGTTTCATATTTACTGTTTGTGTTTAATATTTTTCTCCTTCCTTGCTTTCTGAAGTTGACCTCTTTCCAAAATAATTTGCACATAAAAAAATCATTGCGGATGTCAGGGTACAAAAAAATTGCAGTTAAAAGAGACATTTGTTTGCATATATCAATCAAAACCATACCCTTTAAGAAGGTTTCATTCCATCAAGCCTGTCCAAAACAGACTCAGAAGAAAACAGCTCAGAATAATTCCCTAGTACACAGTGCTTACTCTCCTGTGAATGAAGAGTCATTATATCTGTTCTGCTCGGGGTTGCAGCAATTGTCCATGTTAGGATACCCTAATGAAGCCTGTCATTAGCATGCTGAGCCACTTCAGTATCTTAGCCCTTCTTTTTGTTTTCGTTTTGTAATTTGGCATGTCATTTGCATTTCTATGAACTTCCCAGGAGCTAAGCCTTCTGGGGTAGCAAGCCTCTGCTCCTGGACAAACTCCAGGGTAAGCTTCAGCTCATATTGTCACCTTTCAAATACTTAAAATGTTTCAGTCATTGACATTTATGAGAAGGGATGCAAGGAAAACGTTTATCTTTGAATTTTAGTAGTTAACTGTTTTCCAAGACCAGTTTAGCAGTCTCTGATAAAACAAAATACCAGCTGGCCAAAGCCCTTCATTCTGAATTCCTACAGAACACTCACCTATCTCTCAACTCAGCCCCACGGACTTGATGCTCTCATTCAGGCCAAACACATGCCAACATTCAGATCACTTCTGGAACTCACCTAGAGTTGTACCTCCAGCCCATGGTCTGTGCATGGCCAAATTTGTCCTCTCCCTGGCTAAACTGAACATTGTGTTCCAATGGCTGTGTTTTATACCTAGGCATTACTGTGTGTGCCCTAAACTTTAGCCCCTCTCCCTCCAATAAAATAATAATTTTAAAAAGTTGAGCTATTTAAGTTAAAAAGTACAGTTTTTCCACAGAAAAATGTAAAATCAGAGCTTTTTGCTGACTTGAAAGAAAAGCCTCTCCTTTAAATACAATTAGACCACAAATCTAAGTTCAGGACAGATCTAAAAATGACAAAGTTTATTGCATGGCTTACTGCAGAACACTGCCTAATACTTAACTGTCATCTAGTCAGCATGGCTGTGGAAGAGGAGAAAATTTTAAGGAACATCAAGACCACACCATGCCACTGATACATTGAGGTGCAACCACTTTTCTTCTGAAACCATCTGAAGGACAGCTTCAAGTTTATGTGGATTTGCACAATTTCAACTGCATTTAAATCAGTCCAGTTAGTGTAAGTAGAATGTCCAAACATATCCTATGAACTGCCAGCTGGGCTTGTTTAACTTGTATTTTATTAAAAGATGCTGAACACACTGAAATGACACTGGAAGGACACTGTGCCTTTGATTCTGGATTTAAAACCCAATAAGTGCAATCTAAGGATATGTTAAAGCAAACATGCTTATGAACTAGTTGAAAATACAAGCTAAGGATGTGCCTATGAGACAGTGTATGAAATCCTGCACATGTTGACTGAGGATTAGCACAGATGATGGAAAGATGGCATATGGGGAAATTAAAGCAACTTTAATTTAAAACAGATATCTGTGTCTTTATTTAAAAAAAAAAAATGTATCACAAGAGCAACCAACACAACACTCAGGTAAAAACAATGGGACAATTCAAAACAAACAGTAATAAAAGATGGAAAAGAGTATGCAAGTTAATGGGTTTTATAGTCTGCACATCTGTTTTTTGGTGAGGGCGCATATATAAGTACAAACACCACAATTATATATACATATCTGCACACAGAAAACTTGTGTGTTTTTCTGAAAGCAGTTCAAAACAACCACAAAAAGAATAACAACATTGCCAGTACCAGAGGGCTGGCATGCCACAAATAAAAAACAACTTTAAAAGCTCTTTCCAAATATTCTAAAATTGACTGGAATTTTCATGTTTGGAATGTCATTTTCTCTGTGCTAGGACAAATGACCAGGACAGACTCAGAAAGTGCTCAGTCATGACATTCAAATCAGTTCTTGGGCAAAATACTTTGGTTTTCATAGATCCTGTAAAATTAATTAAGAAATCTTACACTCAGATGGTTTACACACCATATTCCTGAAAACTCCATTTATCAAAACTGGTTTTTTTCTCTGTTGGAAAGGTACCACATTGAAAAGCTAAAGGACATGCACATGCATGCACAAAAACAAATCATATCCACAAAATTCTAGCAAGTTCCCATGGAAAATTGTGTAACTCTGTAACAATTCATTTTTATTATGCACCTTTGACCAGCATTTTGTTTGCCCACTAATTCAGCTTTTGGGATTTCTTTTAACTTTCCAGCTCTTGAAGTAAAACTGAACTGCAGCCATTTGGTTCTTACATCAGATTCTGAAATGATTCTTCAGTCTCCCCTCAGTTTTGGAGTTTCCATTAGGAGAGCACCTGTCTATGATCCAGAGAGGAAAAGTTGTCCTAGCCAGCATTTATTCCTTGTCAAGGTTATGTTTTATAGTTCATTATTACTTGTATGACTCGCTCTCTAAAGGCCAGGTTAGTGTCTCGTTCTGCTGGATACTACATCAGTATCTTTTAAAAAAGTTTATGAAGGAGAAGTAATTACAGGTGAAGGAAAAATTCTGGAGGCATTGCAGGGAGGGCAGCCACTTCCAGCAATTACCTATCCTTATCCATGTTAATCACATGAGCCTCATGTTCTGCTGTGACCTGGAAGTTCTTTGAAGGCTGCTTCCGAGGCAAGAAATGTAACTCTGCAACACCACCTGAGATATTTCATAACACAGTGTGTGCTCATCCAAATAGAGAAAGAACTTTTCCCCACCCAGAATCACAGCTGAAAGGGATAAGCAGCTGTGTTTTCTGGAATAGCTGGGAGCTATCCAGTTGAACTAGATAGGAGCTATCTAGTTCAACTGCCTCCAACAAAGTGCTTGAGCACTGATTACCAAATATGGAAATGATAACATGAGCAGTGAAGAGCCTTGGTGTCCACAAGAACAAGACATTGCTGGACTGCTGAAAGTCAGAAGAGACACGGGAGCTGCCTCAGGCAGTTTTATCCTACCTTGCTACTTTAGGCACAAATCAGACTATTACCTTCCTTAGGAGGAAAACCAGAGTCACGCTATCTAGTGTGAATGAAATAATTATACTTGATGCACGGGAGAAATTCCATGCTACTAATGTTTTCTGTGAACACGGGTCTTGAATTTAAGTTGTTAGAAACCGAACCATAGTACAGGGAGTCTGGATCTTCCCAGATGATGGTCTTTCTACTGGAAGAACACATTTCTGAATATCTACAGCAGTGAGAGCATGCCATGCTGTACAAACACCTTTTCTTTATATAAAACAAAATTTTCAGCATATATCTGTTCAGGAATCTTAAAATCCCAAAGAGTATCCTCACAACTGCAAGTAACTGCCATGTCAAATGTTCAGCAGAACTTATTTTACGCCACAGAATAAAGTACAAGAGGCAAAACCCCACCACTAATAATCTCCTTTGGGAGTAAAATACAGACCAGAAGGGCAGCTGAATTGGTATTTTGCCACTTTCAGACAAAAAGTGATTAACAAGAGGAAAAACAGTAACACAGAAAAATGAGCCAGCAGCTCAAAACTGCATGACTTTATCCTACTCAAAACTTCCTAGAACCGAATAGTCTGGGGACCATTCAAGTTCAAATCTATACTAAAATTTCAGAATACAACTTGATTCTATTTGATATATACCATCTTTACTTCACTCAAAAGGCTCAAAAACATAGGCAACTATACAAGCATCTTTACCATCTAAATTAAATCCAAGCACAGTTACATTGAAATAAAGTGAGGGCAAGAAAGGGACAGGAAAAGCTGACAATTAAAGCAGTGTAAGGAAAGTTTCCCATTCCGGAAAAATACAGACAACACAGGCTCACAGCTCTTTTGATCTTTAAACCACTGTTTAAAAGGAATTGCTGAATTACAAGTGTATTAAATGTCTGAGTCTCTAATTTCACATGGAAAGAACAAGTCTGTAAGGCAAGTCAAGATATTAATCAAAGTAGCTTAGAAGTTTTTGAGGGAAGAACTGCAGACTGAAATGGAACTGTGGATTGTTATCATTTACTGAACCTAAACATCAAAAACCTATTTGTTCTAACTGGGAATCGGTTTGTACCAGAGCTGTCATACATGCCAAATTGTTCCCCATGTACACAGTAGGCATAAATAGGGGGTTACCAGTGAGAACACACCAAAAAAAGGCAGCATCTAGCTTTCCAGTTCCAAGCTTACCTTGTAAGTCTGGTTTGGCGATTTTTTCCTCACAAATGAACCATGTTTTCTCTAGATCTTATTAAATGCAACTCTACCCTGAAAATTACCCAGAGTGAAAATTACCCATGGCTAGCAGTGGAACAAGAAATGCATTTTGGGGCAGTGCAAAGTACTGCATGTATTTTGTTGACTTATGACAGGACTGACAGAAGCAGGCATTTTGTCTATTCCAATATTTAATGTGGGCAAAAGGAGAGATCATAGCTTGCCATAAGTCTGGCCCAAAAAAACCATAAAGCACTGTACACGAGGACTCCCACATTCTCCCCATCCCTTGAGACTAATCACTTTATACGTTGCAGGGAAAAAGCAAAGAAGCATCACAGGGTTGTCACTTCTCTTCTAAGGTAGCCAAAGGCTTGGATGCATCCTGAATTTCCCCTGTACCAAACACAACCAACAATATGCCATGACATACTAAACCATAGGAGCTTATTCCTTGGCCTGAGGGACAGAACCTGAGGTATTTCTGTGACATCTAAAATTGTGGTCTCCCTCCTGGGAGGCTTGGGGACAATGCAAATCCCACCTGACAGGGCTGCAATCTGACAATTCCACAGTAGATCTCCCGGAAACACCCGTGAATTCGTGGATAAACCTTTCCACAATGTCACTGCAACTTGAAGCACATGGGTAAACTTAAGGTCTCCACTTAAGCAGGCTAGAGATTTCCATTCATGGTTAAATAGGTTTTAACATTCAAATCAAGCAGGAGTCCCAGCGATTCCAGTGAATAGCTCTGGAGCAGAGCCAAGGCGGCACAGGAGGTTGCATGGCAGGACACCCCTGTGATGGAGTGCTGTCAGCCAAGGCACCATCTTCCTCTTCAAGTGCAAGTGAGGGCTCTGTGAGTGCCAAAGGCTGCCAGCACAGCACACCTTGTTGACCTGACAGCCATCAGATCGAACTGAATGGCTACAAAACCTATGGTAAGCAGTCACTGCAGCTGGGCAGGCACACAATTCCCACTTGGCAGGGATCTCTCAAAGTAGCAGGAACGGAGGAAATACCAGTGCAAGCTTCGAGCCAAACCTGACTGTCATTCAGTAGTTAGCAGGAACAGAAAACCTGCACACAAAGACTGCTCGCTCTATTTTGGTAACAGAGGCATAAACAAAACGTCAAACAATGAGAGAGGAAACTGGATATTTGCGGCTCAGCCGCCAGAACAAAGCACGAAATCTTAACTTTCAGCTCCATCTCCTCAGAGGAAGTTCCCCGGAGGATAAAAGGACAGCTCAACAAAGCGAGATGCTGAACCCAGCAGCCCCACTTTCTCACTCTGGTCTTTGCAGTCAGAGAAAAGCAGAGCCTTCCGCGCCAGCCCTTGGCACGGAGACCAAGAACGTCGGGAGGGCTGAGAGGAGATGTGGGAGCCTCCAAAGGCAGCAGCCAGCTCCGCGGAAACAAAGCAGCTGGCAGGAGACAGCGCGATGGAGGAAGTCCTGTCTGCCGGCTGAGTCGAATGACAATAGCCTCATCACAAACCCCGAAACATAAGGGTAGAGATAGCTGCACACAAAGGCAAAGCAAACAACCCTATTACTGCTTTCAACAGCCCTATTAATTCTCAGAAGCACTCCCAACATGGCATCTATTCAATTTTCGCTCCATGTGTTCCCTCTAATGGGAGCTGTATTGCGTTTCACACTGACGGCAATTACCTCTGGAAATTTTTGTGTACAGGGGGAGTTAATGCTTTAATTTTCTGCAGGTGTCTGTCTTGGACACATTCCTTACTAATGCTTTGACCTACAATGAGGTGTGCATTCCTGTTTTACAGGGCTGCTCTCAAATAAGGATGGTTTATATTTGTGGGCCAAGCTGAAGTCATTTATCCCATCCTTTAAACGGAGCTGTATATAATACGTTCTAACATTGCCACAACATAAACAAGAACTACTCCAGTGAAACTGATTTAATACCAAAACCTTTCTATTGCTGGTTACCAGAATGCTGAGAATATTAATGGCTCAGGATTTTACAGCACAAGACCAGGAGGCTGCTTCTTCATCACCTCATATGAGGCATCCTTGCAAAATTTCCTGGAAAAGCCAGCAGAAAACACTACGAGCTCCATCAGCTCCTTAACTTAGCAACTTTTACATGAATTGGAACAGCAGAACCTTAGTTCTCTTCCCCTGTTTTTAAAAACAATAGAGACATTTAAAAAATCATATAAAAATTATCAGAATACTGTCATAATGAAATTTTTTTTCCAGCTGCATCATTTTGCTAACATAAAATCCTATTATCAGGCCATAAATTACTAATCAAACTTTAAAAGTTTCAGTATTTCATCTAACTGAGTTTTACTGGGCGGAAGAATCTAATGTTCTTTGTATGACAACTAATGTTTTCATTCTTTTTTGAAACAGGAACAGTTGCTAAGCTATTCAACAAATTAACTGTTACATTCATAGTTCTTGAGTTATATCAACCAAAGAACCACAATAAAACACAAATGAAAGCATAGCCTGGAAAAAAACCAAAATCAGCTGCCCATCACTGTATTTTCTATATATAAAGTAAAATATATTTCTATATATTTTCTAGATATAAAGTGAAGAAAGAGCAGTACCACAGCCTAAGCAGTACTTCTGAACCACCCAGAAAATCAGCTTCAAAAAATGTGTATGTCTTTGTTATGGAATGAACAGACCTTTGCAGTCTTACTGGAGGCTGTTACTGAGGCTACTCCCTGAAAAGGCTTCTGATGCAGGCCACCACTGCTCTGCCACAAGCAGGCTAATCATCTTCAAGGAATGCACTATGCTGACACCAAACTTTGGTTGCTTCTGTTGGAGTTTCTCTGCTTGTTATAACAACAATGACACATTCTTTAGAAAAAGGATTAGAATTGGAGCTTTTGTACAATATAAATCCATGCCCAGAATGAGGCAGGAGCAAGAGGGATGTCATCTGTTTTCCTCCATATGCACTTCTTCCTTTGATTGAAACATTTCCAGCTGGACTCTGCTTTGACTCAGAAACATTTGAAAAGCTTTGGCTTTGACAGTCTGTCATGTTTTGACCAAGAAAAAAGCTACCCTATGTTTATTACTCCCTGCACCTTTCTTAAGTAATGGATTACTTTGCTGAAGGATGTAACATGAGGAGCACCTCCTTCACCAAGTCATAGATTTATTAAAGATTAGGACTATATCCAGAAAGAATTGGAGCTTTTCTGCTTACTCTCACTCCACAGGTGCATTTTCCAGGTTTGCCTGGATTTGGCTTATAATTTAACCAGAAATAACCCCTCTAAAACATATTCAGGCACTTCTTTTAGAGTATAAAATACTTCCTTGTAAAAGTAGTTTTCCAACCTTGCTCTAAAGGCTGGACTTGGGTTTTCCTCCCTGCTCTCACACAAGTGACTGAACCAGTTTTGTTCAGACCTTCCCAAAAAATGCGTATGTGGCCATAATCCAAGATATAGAACAATTCATCTGCAAAGCTGAATGTTTCACAAGCCATCTGCAAATAGGGCTTTATAAGAGGAACCATTTTGTTACCTTAACCATACAGCAAGAGCAGCAGCCATAACATAACATTCAGAAGGAAGGATTACAGCTGTAAAAAATGTTCACAATGAAGTCATAAACTACACAATGTGCCCCTTTTGAGTTTCTTTACAAATACAAAACTTTTCATAAAAGGTTAACTAAGATTCACACATCTTTAGAGAGAATATAGGCCAGTTTATGGAACCCACATAAACCCCTATGAAACACTGCTTTTTCTATTTTTTCTTTCCCCGTGAACCTGAAACTCAAAATAAAAATCATGGGGTGCAGACCCACGTGGACTGAAGGCAAAATTGCTGCACATGAAGCCCCCAGAACAAAACAGATCATGTTTTGCACAGCTCATTAGGACGTCATTGTTATAAGAGCTGGGACCACTTAGGAGAGCTCATGGAGAAGCCAAGAACATTCTTAAGTGGGGGACGGGAATATATGTGCCAGTTTGCCTGCAAGCCTAAAACAAGCTTAATTAAAAGTTTCAGAAATGTTAAATAATGTTAATTTGCTGCCCTGGCAAACTGCCTGCTACAGCTCTGCAGACTCTATAAATGAAAGTCTGCAGCACCATTGCTGAAACCCCTTCCTGAGTAGTTAGGCTATTCAAGCCCTTTGTGGTTGTGGATTTCTGACTTTTAAAAAGCCACTGAAGTGAAACTATCGACAGACTCAGCACTATCTCAGGTCTGAAAGGACAAAAGGCCCATGGATTCCTTCCTGACAGTGTTTCTGATAGAAAACTCTGTCAAAAAATAAAGCATCCTGCCTCTCTACAGCAGGATCAAATCCAGATGGCGTTTATAAAAAGTACACACAATCCTACAAGATATGGATGTCTATTCAAGAATTATTTTCAGTTTAGTACACATGACAGGACAAGGGGGCATATATGAATATTATAAGGAAAAAAATTATTTGAAGCAGATGTCAGGAAGTTCTGTTGCATGCAAAATAAAAAAGTCAGGAATAGCTGTAAAAGCCAAAGAAGCATATTTCTGCAGGTACAAACACTGGATCCATTCACAAGCAACTGGATATCACATTGGGTGACTATGGCCAAAGAGTCAAAAACTGACTGACAAGTACTTTAAATACATTGAGTGCAGCAGTGAAGAGTGTATCTAAGGCTATGCCGCACTGCATGTCACATCTAGGACCAGCCAGGGACAAGAGCATTTTCAAAGATTTCCTTTCTTAATGACTGTGGATACATCTTGGAGGGAGGATGATATTCCCAGTTTAGAGCACCTCAGACAACTAATTAACTGAAATTTATATATAACCCTCTTCTCTCTTTTCCAGTTTATAGTCTTCTTAACTACACACAAATGCTGCAAAAGTGCATGGAAAGTAGTCCAAGCAGCATGAAAAAAATGTTCTACAAGAAAAGAAAAAGGAGAGGGAAAAATGGCATGGGGGATCAGGGAGGCAAAGTTACTGCAAATGCAAAATATGGACCATACAAAAGCATCAGCCCTCTCCACAGAAAAAAATATATTTTTATTATTATTGTATAGACAAATAGCTCTCATTCAGATCAGATTTATTCTGTTTCAGATCAAAGGGATAAGAAAGGATTTAGAAAGTTTGAAAGAACTTAGAAGCAACAGGGAATACAGTGAATTCTTTTCAAATCTAGAGACTCATACACATCAACATTCACCATCACAGTTTGCAAATATAAAGATTTTTATTTTCCTTGCTCTGCTCAGATGCCTTTTAAATCATATTGGTAGCACAGTGCCCCATATGGCAACGTTCCTTAGCAAACCTGCACCAGAACTTGGGGCCATATTCCTCATTTAATGGCCTCAGTAACTTTTCCAGAGGGGATGAATGTGGCCCAAACCCTCACTTCAAAGCAATGTTGCAAATGGTTGAACTGAGCGGCAAAAAAAAAAATCTGAGTTTTTCACAGAGCTGCCATGTGTAAGGTTAGGTTCAAAGTTTCTGGGAAAGTTTCTTTTCACACACAATGCACAAAATTAACAAGGAATTCTCAAGCCCTCTGTAAAAGTTAATTTTTCTTATGTGCATAACCAAAGTAATTTCCAACAACTAAGCTATAACTGAAAGTCAACCACGATTACACGCTTCTCATCTTGTTTTAACAAATAATCTGCCATTTCCACCAGAAACTACTTTCTGAATTTTTGGAATCCAGAAAATTTTATGATTTAGAAATTATGAGTAATGAATTAAAATTTTGGAGCTTGCAGAGATTAGCAAGTGAATGCTTAAAACCTCTTGCAATTAATACAGCACATCATTGACATTTCACCAGGTTCACCTGCCATAGTGCATTTATAGCTTGGAAGGAAACCAGAAAGTTCATGCCAGGAAAGGGTAAATAATAGGCAAGTCAGAGGCATAAAGGGCAGAAATGCCTTTTAAGAAGGAAGTCATTGGCAGCATGTTCAATTTTTTCTGGAAAGAGAAGATTTCAAATTACTGATTAGCAGGGAAAGGCTTGGTGTTTGCTATACTCAGACCTCAGTGTGCCCTACATATCTTTCCAATTGAGACGCATAGCTCAACGTGTTCTATCCCCCTATAATTTCCTTGAACTTCAACTGGTGCACCCTCTTTTCTCAGACCTGTCCTATTCCACTCATCCTAAGGCAGCTCACAATGACAGGTGTTTGGGAAGAACAAGACATCTCACGGTCATCCAGCTTCCATCCAAGGTCCAAGCTCTTCCCACTGCCTTTGGCAGTGATGTCTCAAGGAATTCCATCTTAGGAAAGGCCACAAGGCAAGCCTGGCAGTACACAACTGCTTAGCATAAAAACCCAGCACAGGTGGAGCCCACACTACAGCAAACGTATGTCACATCCAAAAGCCGTGAACAGATAAAAGTAAAGCAGCACAAACAGGACAAATGTTTTCTGAGAATGGTGTCAGGCACCAATCATGTTTAACACTTGGTGCAGGGGAAAAGAAAGCCACTCCTTTCATGGTGAATCTTCACCACTGAAGTGACCATGACATTCTAGTCAATGTGCCATGCCAGCTAAAGTATTTCCCAGGGTAGAACATGGGGGTCCTGCACCCCAGCACTTTGGGGACGGTATTTTTTACTAAGCACTAAACCTCCATTTAGACTTCTTGTCCATGGTTTTCACCCGCAGACATCAGGGTGGTTGTGCATCAGCAAGAAGGGACTTGCTCGACAAACCTAAATGGATCTGCAAACTTTAAAACCACTTCCAGATTCTCTGATGCTTTGACCACCCAGCTCTAAGAATGTGGGAGGGTGGATCTGTTTGTTTGGGGTTTTATCTTTTTCCTTCATCAATAACAACACAACTTCTTCACATCACTTAAACTAACTCAGTCCCTGCTTTAGGGATCAAGGACTTCTTCTNAAAGGAGATACAGTATTTTCCTGGGTGACTTTTAGTCTAGAGAAGAAACAGTTAAGGGTCTGAAAACTTGAGTTTCACTCTTTCCCAACTTTTATCATATAAACGTGGAAGGACCTGTATAAACTGAATCTGTAGATCTATCATTCGCATTTTAATAAACTCTCCAAAACAATAAGTTCTGACTCTAAAGAGTGTACCGTGTTTTTTAAGACTGCACATGAATGTATAGGATTCCTAATGCAAACATTTGGTTCATTACCTGCTTCACTAATGAACAGCAACTAAAACAAATACACAGGTCGGCAAGTACCTTTGAGATGGCATAAGAGACTTCAGAGAGTTCTGTTTATAGAAGACTCTGATCTCTCTCTTATTAAGCCATTTTATACTGTTAATAAAGCACTGGAATCCCTGAGTCACATTCTTAATCGACTGCTCACAAATATTTTGCCTAAGTAGCCTATCACTAAAGCATAACATACTTTATTATTCAGTCATATGAGCCTCTGACTTTTAGCAAATATCAGATTTTGCTTCAAGCACATGCATACAGAGGTGAAATAAAAATGCCATTACCTGAGACCTCCTCATTTGTTATCTGCTTTACTGCTACCTGTGCATTGCACTGTGTCTGCACTTTAAAGCATAACTTAAGTATAACTTTGGTCAAGCAAAAAAATTAGGTTTTGTGCTATTTTAGGCCATATTCTTTATATTCCAGCTTTTGCCCCAGTTACAAACTAAATCCTGTGGGGAAACCAAAGAACAGTGATCCTGAGTTATGAGCTTTGTGGTAAGAATCCTGTAACACCATGTTGGACTTATCGGAAATATTCCTGGTCTATTAACCTAATAAAACTGTGCTTAAAACCATCCTTTTGTCTGTCTTCAATTACCTGCACGTCCAGACCAGTACTCTCTTGTCAAAGACCTGGTGTTGTAATCCTCACTCTCTAACTCCATGTGGTTTTACTTTCACCCTGGATTTGTCTCCATATACTTTTTCCCCTTCTTTTACACACATCTCTGCCTCTCCCTTAAGCTGTGCCTCCAGAAGCAAAACTGTTCCTCAAGAACTCTGTGGTGCTGCTGCATGAGGGTTTAGATGTCGGTGAGATGCCATGATTTGTAGCTCTCCATATACCAGAGTTTTTCCAGATAGAAAAATGTAAACAAAATAAACACAACAGTGCATTTTGCATGACAACAAGGAAGCTCAGCCAAAATTTGACAGCACTGATGAGTATACATTAAAGTAAGGATGAAGCTTGGCTGAGTTGCTGTAGTATGCAGAATCACTGAACACACTAGAACAGAGGATATTAATAGCTTTGACCAGATCTAAGTGCCATTTACATAATTCAGCAGCATTTCCCACTCAGCTGGCTCACAGGCTTGATCCCTAATTAGGAATTTCCCCTCTGTAGGAATGTTTGAAAGTTTCCATGAACTGTACATCCCGAGTTCTGTTCATCTCTAATAACAGGTTCACGGCCAGTAAGATGCCAAGTCCAACAACAGTACCCTTCAGATACCAGAGTATCACCCCCACATCATACTAAAAATCATCTTGACTTTTTGTTTTGTAGAAAAGAAAGTTTATAAGATGATTTTAGGAGCCCCTGATCTCCTGTGTTTTCATGTCTTGTAAGTCATTCTCACCCATGAAGATTACAGCCAGCTAATTTACACTCTCCATACAAAGTCAGGCTGTTTGCAAACTAGATTCTGTTATACGGCACATATGAAATGTTACTGCTGATCACACCTCTCTGGAGAGGGAATTCTGACAAGCCAGTTTGCCACATCCAGCATGGTTAACAGAACCATTAGGACAAAGTGGCTTTAGGCTAGAACAATAAGCCTGAGACCTGGTTTTAACTTCTGAAGTGCAAATAAAACACAGTTTAAATTTTTGGGGTGTTCTGTGAGTTGGTTTTAGGCTTTTTAATAAAAAGACTTCTCCCAAGGTCCTACTGTGCTCTTGAACACTTAAAGAGAAAACTGTAAATTAATGAAAGATCACTAAGTTCCCACACGCATAAAAATAAGGTAAAAGTCACAGCAAGATGTGAGCACTCAAAAATAATTATAGATACACAAACAAGCCTGCCTTTCTAAACACAGTAACAGACATGTAGGCTCTCCCAGCCACTTAGCAAAGAAATTGCCGCTGAACTAATTTCATTACAAAGTTGCAAATAACCGGATATTTCCGAATGCCAATCAAAAGCTTGAGAGGACAGGCAGTGACACACTCTTGGCCTCTTAATGCAACAGACTATGTGTCTGCGGTTTCTGGTGAACCGGCAGGGCATCCTGACATCCCAGTGAGATCCCTACGGAAGGAGAGGAGTTGAAGGAATACAGCTGTTGTCACAGGGGAAAATGCCACTGATTAAGATATCAGTGCTCTTTTGTTTTCGGCCGCGCTTCGGGATGGAAATCGCACCCGTTCGCAGCAGACCAAAGCGTTCACTCAACAACCACTATCAGTGCCACTTCCAAAAGCCACATGTCCTCGGAAATCCAGAGAGGTAAAATAATACTGGGCTGCACCTTTGTTCTTATCAAAAGCATCAAATCTTTCAGAACAACAGCAGCTTATGAATGAGAGAAATCTTAATTCTATGCCAAGAGCATTTTTGAAAGATCAAAAAACCCCTGTTTGTTTGAATTTGAAAACAGTGTGATTAATTTTTTTCCTCTCTGTATAATGTGCTAGAGCTCAGTATCCTCATATAATGCTCAAGCCTGTTGATGAATAGAAAGTATAAGTAAACTGGAAAATAGATCAAAATTCTTATTCAGATAATACTTATATTTGGAATCCTGATGATCTAAAATATTCAAGGAACAGAGGGAAAAAACACACACAAAAGTTAGGTCAGAAAAAATAATTATCTTATTATTATTACTGTTCATTTGAAACAGAAATTCCATGTGCATTTCCATTGCTCAGTCTTTCCCACAAAATGGAAAAATAATTCCCTTCTGGTCAAAATGAGACCTACTTTGGTATTCTAATTGTATTTCTTATGGAGTAATCAGACTTTCAAGAGAAAAAGTTGCAGAGATAAGCTATCAAGAAGAGATGTATGTGCCACCCTGACAAAAGAAACAGGGAGCACTCAGTCTCACTTCCAGGTACACTTCCCACTACGTAACACAGCCTTTTCAGAAGCAAAATTCCCCATCTACCTATTCCTTCTGTCAAGCAGAACCTATATATTTCCATCTCATGTAGAAATGGCAGCCACTGATCTTGTGGACAACAAATCTATCAGTAATGTTCTCTGGCCTCAGCTTCTGCTCTTAAGGGCAGAACTAAATTTCCCTGTCAAAAAAGTCTTCATAACCTCTGCAAGGAAGGCAAGAGCAAGAAAAATATGTTTGGAAGGCCATTGCTTTAAGACAGTTAAGCAGCTTCCCAGCAGATAGAAATGCTTTATGGAATCATATTCTCCCTCTTTCACAAAGAGTTCACAACAAGAATTTGCTTTCTTTGTATTTATTATATAAGCTTTTATTTTATTGTGGTCATGAAGGATTTGTCTCCCTGAAAAGCCTAAAGTCACTGCCTTCATCTCTGACAAAACCTGGGAAAGCCTAAAGCCTTGACTGAATTCCAAACAGAGAAATTGTTGTGAACACAAACCATGACAAAGATTTCAATGGGTCATCTAGAGGGAGACTCCACACTTTTGTGCAAAAGAAGAAAAAGATCATGCAATGTAACATTGGATGTGCCACAAGCAAGAAATAAAATCAAGCATAGCATGCACCGGCTTCACAAGCCACTGAAGGTGCTCCAACCAAACTTCAGGACATTTTCTGGGCCTGGTAACTCTGAAGCCTGAGGAGAAACACTCAGTGATGATTTCGCAGTCAATTACAAAAAACATTCCACTTTTGTGGAATTCAACCACTGTGACCAAGGCAAAGTTATTAGTAGCAACTTTCTGGAGTAAAAAGCCTTGCCAAAATTATGTACATGCCAAAATTTTTCATTCTTAAATATGTTTTTGAGGTTTGGGGAGTTGGGGGAAAGGTGGTTTAGTTTGATTTGTTTTTTAGATCAATCACCCTAAAACAAAAGGAATAATAATAATAAATGGAATTTTCAGAATATCTTTTCCTAGCACAACAACAAGATATAAGAAAGCCAAAATCTGGGCAGGTTTTCCATTACCTTCTTGAATGGAATGGCACCATTTTTTACAATGCAAGTAAAACAATGTATGAGGTATATACATTCGATTCCTAAGAGCACCTACAAAGTAGAAAAATTTACTTAATTTACTTAATTAAAAATTTACTTAAAAATTACTTAATTTCCATTAAGTAAGGCTTTTCTTCCCAAGAACTTCTCAAGAACCATCCCAGGCTCCCCTAATCTCACT
Source organism: Hylia prasina (assembly GCA_013397195.1). Lineage (NCBI taxonomy): Eukaryota > Metazoa > Chordata > Aves > Passeriformes > Sylviidae > Hylia > Hylia prasina. The sequence continues at coordinate 105,299 of VYXD01013661.1, read as the reverse complement.
GTCAATGAACGAGTAAGCTTTACCAAGCTTTTGGGACAGAGGTTGTGGCAAAAAGCTGGGGAAAACTCAGAGCTGATGGAAGACAGACGGATGCTAGGAGTGGGCCCCTGGAGACTCTGCTCTCTGGAACGCAGTTTTGCAGCCATTGCCATCTATTCAGCACTGCTTTGAGGAAAGATGAACCTAAGCCATAAAAGTTCTAACATGATGCCTTAAAAAAAACAACCAAACCAAAATTTTACTCTTAGGAAAATGTCTTTCTGCCAAATTCAGGTGTCAGTTGTCAAAGTTCAAGGTTTTGAATGCATGATTTTGAAATCCCATGTGTACCTATGCTGAAGGGAAAGAGTTTTCCACAATTTGTTTCAAGATTTGAAAAGTCATTGAAAGTTTGCACGGTAACAAAAAAAAAAAATACAAAAGAAACATACTTGACACTAATTTTCTTCCTTTGTCTTCATCACCACCTATTCCCTTTAGTAAAATGACCTCACAGCGAATTAAAAAAAAACTTCACACGTTCTTTTTCACAGAAGGTCTCAGGCTGCCTTCTGAGAGAGCAAAAGGAGTAAGAGAAATACTCACTGCCACAGAACAGACAGCAAGGCAGCCTGACTACAGCAGATCTCTATCTCACCTGGACTAAACCATGATGTGATCAGGTCTGCTGAATTTCCCACACTTCCCTTCACAAGGCAAAGACACAAATGATAAAATCTCATTTCATTCCCGAAGTAAAAGTTGTCCACTAACGGGTGTTAATTTTGTGTTTTCTTCCTGTGTCCAAGAACAAAAAAACAAAACAAAACAAAACAAAATTTAAAAAAAAAAAAAAAAACNAAAAAAAAAAAAAACCCAACAAACAAAAAAACACAAGCAAACAAAAAACCCCCTGTTTTTAAAATCATAGAAAGAAAGTGAGCTACTCCCCAGCCCGTGCCAAGGGCTGGGGGGGCACTAGGGGCTCCTTGGGCCCCCATTTTTTGCCCCTATCATGAGAAGGGCCAGCCTGGTTTCTTTGCTGAGTCCCAGACACTAATCCCAGCTCCTTTTATCACAAGGGAGTTCTGAAGCACAGGGCTGTGGTTCTGACTGTGGTTTGAGGTTTCCCAGCTGCTCACAAAGGCCACAGCCAGGGCAGCTTTAATGGCAGAGACACAACAGAGAGTATTCCCAATCCACTGGACATCAAGCTCCTGGTGACCACTGAGGGTGACCACTCTGTCACTTAGAGTCTGCCCTTCCAAGTTCATTCATTACTACCAGGAGCAAGGACAAAGTTCAATCGCAAACAAACTTTTGCAGGAAATTGTTAACCAATGTTAATTAAATCAGGTTTTCTACATACTGTTCGCCTTGAGGAAATGTGGTCATAACACGACAAGTCAAAAAAAAAAAGAAAGAACAGAACAAAGTTCTCCAGTTGCATTGCCCACAGTGATCACATTGAATTGCTCACCTGAAATAAAAATCTGGGATGAGACTTACATTTGAGACTTTGGCTTCTGACACAGGATATTACACCAGGCACTCGTAAACTCAGTACCAGAATATGAAGCAGGCAAAAATTATTTCTGAAAAGGTTCTTTAATGAAAACAGCAAACGTTTGCTGTACAGGCATCATTGCAAAGGCATGACAAGCATGTCCAAGACAGGTCCCTGAAGGAAAGTGGCAAGCCAGCTCCTTCAGGAAGGTAGAAGTCTCAGAGTAAAGTCTGTTCCAGAACTCCCTGGGAGCCCTTCTTTCAGCCTAAATGGAATTGAACAGGAAGTTTTACTGGAATCAAAGAAAAACTCAACTGAAATTTAGTGGCACTTAGATTTGAAATAGAAGCCATACCTTGATGACAGATCCATATCTCTCAGGAGTGGCTTGCTCAGAACAACTGCTCACACTTGTGTGGTGGTACAAAATGTGCATCTTGCACATCCCATCAGTAAAATTATGACCAAAGCTTGACCACTAGAGTAACTGAAACAACTACATCTCACAAAGAAAATAAACACAGATTTAAAAAATAAGTTTGCTTGTTTTCCAGAGAGGGGAAAAAAAAAATGTGAAAACACTTTATGAGGAACAGTAAGGTTAATTACAACTACCCTAAAGGTAGTGGTAACAGCCAAAGACTTGAGTGTCATCCACAGAGTGCCTGGCAGCTCACACCTGACTGCCAGATGTATGGCAGCAAGAAAATGGAAGAGATCATAAAAGAAATTCCACCACAACTTCTAGAAGCAAAGCCCTGAAAGCTGTTTTCTTTGTAAGAAATTAGGGGCAAAAATGCAAGCTGGCTGCTGCAGAAGCAAGAAAACATAACACAGTATTATCTGTACTCATTTTTATAGTTCATCCGGTTGTGGCAGCAAGTTAATATTGTTTTCCAAGAGTCATTCACAGCTATAATATCTCTTGGGAGGAGAACAGCTTTGTATATGCCTATAATATACTAGCTACTACTTCAGCTGAGAACACAAAGATCTGGTTGAAATTAGCATATTTTTCTTTGTGGCCACAGAGGCCTCTAAACACAGAGATATTTGAATATTTCCAAACTCTGTGGCTGAGTGTTGAAAAGTCTGCTTGATTTTTCTCAGAATACTAATGAACTACATTAGCAGTATTTAAAATATGTATTAGAATCAAGGGGTTTGAGATTTGGTAATTTTTACATTGATTTTAATGCATCTACAGACATCCCAAAGCACACTACAGAGATGTTATCACTTGTTACTGAAGAGTATTTAACGTGAGTTTCAGCCTGTCCTTTTTATCTGCCAAAAACTTTCTGCACCACGAGATATTGCATGGTGTCATGGTGTCATCTTGGAGTGCACAGATCCTGCACTGCACAGAGTTACCATCATTGTACCTAGATTGGCTGAAAATTCTGCTTCAGCTACCAAGAGTTATTCCAATACATTAGGGAAGGATTGGAAAGTGAAAGTATGAAAAAATATTCAAAATTGGTGTACCGGACAAGAACTGAGTGTGTAAAGAAGTACCTTTAATACACGTATAAACATTTTTGTCTTGTTTCTAATAAAATGTCTTCACCAAAGAGGAAGCTACAAAAAAGAATTTACTAACTTAAAAACAATATGACAAAGCAGAAAACAGGCAGCTTCCTTTCAAGGTAAGTACTAGTCCTGAAGAATTTCAAGAATTTTTTTATCCAAACTACACTAACCTGTCAGATTCAGTCTTCTCCCCCTGACTAATATTTGTCAAAAGATGGCAGAAGCCTTTCTGTAAGAAGCTTTTGTTTCTTTTCTAAGTAAAGAAAGAGCATTTGCTCTTTGATGAAATACAACCTATAACCTTTTAATTAGAAAATACTAGACAGTTCTCTCTTCCAATACCAATTTCTTTTCAATATTCTTTTTTTTTTCTTTAAGATCCATCTATCTGTTTCTCTAACATGCAGCTGTGGAAATATTCCTTCTGCAAACATATTCTGGATGGATTTCAGGACCTGAAAAATGTCTGGTCAAGTTTCAAATTACAGGTAGTTTCATGAGCGTACATTTGGGTATGTAAACCAGTGCACTGAATACTTACAGTTGATTGATGAGCTTTAAATAAGGGCTGAGACCTGACTTAAGTGCCCTAAAACCCCATCCCATTCCACAGAAACCAGGTTATGGACAAGGAGACACCAGAAAAGAGAAGACTGGTACATGCATCCTTCCCTTTTCCTCCCAGGAAGCTGAGGCACGACCAGCATTAATTCCAGGTTCCACAGTGACTGCCAGGACAGTAGATACACCCCAATGTATACCCAAGAGAAAGAAAATCATGAAAATTTTATAGTCTAAAGCAACATTCTTGCATGCTTTTTGGTTTGTACACTTGGTGTCAGAATCCTCTCGTTTACCCTTTTGCACCACAGCTGCCCTCTCAAGGAAGTGATTACTACCAGCACCATCTCTTCTGTCAGTACTGCCACAACAAGGACTGAAGCCAGTGTCACAAGTCCCTCTTCATTATAAAACACATTGAAAATAATTCAGTCTATCTGATGCAGGTCGCTGTACAATAGACAGGCTTCATGGAGTTGCAGTTGAGCAAATTGTCTACAGATGAAGAGAACCACCACGCTACCAATTCAAGTATGAAATGTATTTTTTGGTACAGTTAATTAATTTGATGTTCTACATTTCTTTGATCGGCACCTTTTCATAATTTATTTTCTGTTTCAATATAATACGTATGTATAAAATTCATTTTCTGTTTCAAAGACTACCTAGGGGTAGTTCCAGATCATTACCTGTTATGAGGTGGCCATCAGGTTTATGTTGCCAGTTGAGGAGTTACAGCTACCACGCGTACACCTCACTCACTATCATCCCACAGGAGGCATATCCTCATTCAGTTTGAACTTCTATTAGCATTTGCATTAAAAAAACAGCATAGTGAAAGCCTTAGAAAGGCAGGTATCAAATACTGGTTGAAGATGACCTCAAAAGCTTCCAGCTGCCTTAAGGTTGCCCTTCTCCCCTTCTGTGTGTGATGTGCTCATTTTTCCTCCACCATATTTCTTATAAGGATACCTTGCTCTCTCTTGATTTCAACTGGTATTTTGGGGAAGATGATTGCTGCTCTAGTACCCCTTTGTAGCCTCAGAGGCCTTTGCAGATTGATCTTATACCTTAATTCATTTAGCATTTTCAATTGTAAAAGGTATTCCTAAAACACAATATGTTACTGAAAGGGGTGAATGTTTGCAGAGCTCACTGATGTCTTCATTGTGTGCTTACAGACATGCAAAATTACACAGAAGTGACCCACAGAGCCCCGAAGGCAAGAAAAAAATGCAAATTGTGAGATCCCCTCAGACAGGAAAAATGAAGACAGACAAGAGAAAAGAAGAAACTTCTGGAATGATAGGAGCTAACCTAGCCCAGAGTCTTTTGTTCTTAACTCCTAGGGACAGAGAGTTGCAGGTGAAGAAGTCAGATGAGAAATTCAGACACAGCAAGCATCTCAAACAGATAATATTCTGCCAGAAGTTTGTTCTACTGCAGATGTCTATTAGATTCCCTACCAAAATCCCCTATTAAAACTGGAATGCAAAGATTTGTTCATTCCAAAACATCTTTTAAAATGAAAAAAAATTTCGAACCTCATAGTTAATCTACACTTGGGAATGAACCTACCTTAAAAGGCATACTACTTCAATGACTTAAATAACTGCCTCTTGCAATTTTTACAACTTTGATCTCCAAAAAGTCCGGTTTATGTTCAATGGGGTGGAGTAGAAGACAAGCCCGTGGTATATTGCATCATGTGCACATGCGGGTAAACACAATCTGAATTGGAAAAATGAACTGGTAGGAACTAAATTTTAGTTTAGTTTAAATGATAGTTTAAAAAGTCTTTTTCTGTCTCCTAAGCAGTCTGTTTATTTGGAATAATTTTTCATCCAAAGACACAACATGGTTTCTAAGGATGTCTACAGGTGAGGGCAACTGAGAAAACACAGTGAATCTCCTTGCTATGTGTCAGTATTTCTGGACAGTAAGAGCAGACAGCTCTATTGTCATGGGAAACATAAAAGTACACAGAAAAGGGGAATGCAACACCACATGATAAATCCTCGTCAGCCTCATCTTCTCTAGTCTGCCCATGTAGCTGCTATGCAAGTCACAGTTACAAAAACAAAGCTATGGAGCCTCCAAAAGGCTGCTCCCATCTGTGCCTCAGCTCTCTGCAGCAGGGAGACAGCAAAGTCACTGACTTTTAGATAATTGGCCACATTAGATGTGTAACCATATGAAATTCAAATGGGGAAAAGCCAGCTGTAATACCTCCATCTCTAGAGACTATCTGCTCAAATTTCTTCTGAAATGCCAACATTTTGGGCTTGACAACCAAACTTCTGATCATCAGCTGTCACAAAAGAAAATTTAGCCTATCTTAAGAAAACTTTTCCTGCTATTGCCCAGAATACACTCAGCAATGCTACTTTGATCGAGTGAACAATCTTCATGCTATAGGATACAGGGCTCCACACAGTTATTTTGGAGGATCCTGTGGATATGCATACACACAGCTCAGTGAATGACTGCCTTGAAGACTGAGGAAATTCTTTTATCCATTCTCAGACGCCTGTACACAAATGCACGTGGTTTGGGGAACAAGTGGGCAACTAGAGACATACGCCTGTGTGGGTGTATCACCGGCCTCACAGAGATATGGGGGGATGCCTCCTGTGACTACAGCACTGGAACCAAAGGATTTAGGTTTTTTAGGAAAGACAGGCTAGGGAGACCTGGAGAGGATGTAGCCCTCTAGGTCAGTGACCAGCTGGAGGGAGGATGAAGACTCAGCCACGCCACCCAAGTCAGGAAAGGCAAATGCAGGGACTGGGACAATAACCAGGGAGAAGGCCCTGAGTCCACTGTAGGAGAGGATCGTGTTCAAGTCCATCTAAGGAACCTGAACATGCACAAGTCCATGGGACCTGATGAGATTCATCCACACATCCTAAAGAAACTGGCAGAGAGAGTTGCTAAGCCACTATCCCTCATTTCTGAAAAATTATGGCTGTCAGGTGAAGTTCCTGACAGTTGATAAAGGGGAAATATAACCTCTATGTTTAGAAAGGGCAAAGCAGAAGACCCAAGGAACCAGTCAGTCTCACCTCTGTGCAAGACCATGGAGCAGATTCTCCTGGAAAATATGTTAAGGCACATGGAAATGAAGAGGTGACTGGTAAGAGCCTCTATGGCTTTACAAAAAGGAAATCATGCTCTGGTGAGACCCCACGCAGAGCACCCTGTACAGTTCTGCTGTTCCCAACATAAGAGGGACACAGAACTCTTGAAGCAAGTCCAGAAGAGGGTCACAAGGTTGATAAGGAGTGAAGCACCTGCTCTGTGAGGACAGGCTGAGAAAGCTGGGGCTGTTCAGCCTGGGGAAGATGGAGTGGAGACCTCAGAGTAACCTTCCAGTGTCCGAAGGGAGCCAATAAGGGAAGTGGTGGAGGGATTCTTCATCAGGAACTGCACTGATGGAACAAGAAGTACTGGATACAAACTGACAGACGGGAAATTGAGGTTAGATAATAGGAAATAATTTTTTACTGTGAGGATGGATACAGTGGAATAGGCTGCCCAGGGAGGTTGTGGGTGCCCCAACCCTGGCAGTGTTCACACCCAGACTGGATAAGGCCTTGACCAATCTGGTCTAGTAGGAGATGTCCCTGCCTGTGGGGGATGGGACTAGATGATATCCAAGGTCCCTTATAACGCCTTGAGATTCTATGATTCTGTGAAAAATGACTGTAACTTAATTAACGTGCCTATGGCTAGCAGCACAAATGGACATATTCAGATGCCTCTAAATATCTTCACGAGGTCCCAACCAGATTCAGACCCTAAAAGTACATGTCTCATAAGATCCTGAAGCTCTGTGCACATATTATTCAAGTCAAAAAGAGGACAGGAGAAGTGTTGTGGAAGTACTTATGTACAGAGTAGTCACAGCAAGAAAAACACACTGTTGTGTACAGTCACTGGTGATGAAAGGCCTAGATTACATCAGTGAAGCCATTATGAGTTACTGTACCTTACCCTACCTAAGATGTTCTTCCTCATTACCTCTCAAACAGGAATTATTTTGATTTAAATGAAGACTAGGATTGAATTAAACTAAATTAAGAGATCTAGTAAAGGTTAAGCATGTTATAATAGGATCATGCATTAATTCTACACTAATTGTCTGTGGCTGAGCCCTCTGCTCATTTTGTTTCAATAAAAGAGAATGGACTGAGCAGAACCTTGTGAGGACAGATGCAGCAGCATCAGCTCTCTCCCAAACTGTTTAGGCTGAGGCCACTGATCCTCCAAGACTGTCTGAAGAGTCAGCGGGTGCAGCTATGTTACATTACCTCTTCCAGGGCAATAATAAATTGTCTGGGTTAGGCTTTGGGGTTTTGAGATGGTATTTGTTGTGGGGTTTGGGGTTATTTTTCTTAAATCGTCATAAATCCTCAAAAATCTTTAAATAGGGATTTAAGTGGAAAATCAAGCAGTTAGTGGAGATAAGATTTATCTTATTTGTATAATCCTGGTTTAGGTTAGCAAAAAAAAAAACTGCCGGTGAATTTCTTTTCCCTGAGCATCTGTCACAACAGACTTAGCAATTGTTATGCCTTGTTAACCAAACTAATTCCAGGCAGAGCAATATTTATTAAATTTTTGCCTTGCTCTCTTTTTTTTTTTACCTAGTTCTGAGGTTGGCTGAACGGGTTTTTTTAAACTATATATTTACCTCCTAAATACCAGAAGGAGGAGCGCTCATTTGTATTAGGTCATGAGGTAAAAAAAATAATTTCCCACCCAGAGTCCCATGCACAGCAATGCAAACACACCACATGTACCTTTTTAGGCTACATTTAGTGACACTCTGCGTAAACCCTGCTACATCTTAAAAACAAATAAAAACTCTTAATCAGAAATGCAGTTTTACTAAAATTCCTTTCTCCTCAGCCTATGACTACATACTTGAGTCACATGTTGACCAATACCTTCAGATAATTGTTTCATGCTATTATAAGGCCTCGTCCTCTATGAAAACTGCTGTTAATTATATAGGAAGCCAACACAATTAGAACAGTTTAACTGGAATTTCACCAGAATGTCACAGAAGCAAACCAGGCCATTTACTTTTAATTAGGCAACATATACAAAAATAACAAAACCCAGATATCAACTCCCAGATTTTAAAATGCATTTTAAAGTGTAACTTTGTTTTAAAGTGTAACATTTTATTGATTTCTTTTTTCCTTACATAGTACTGTTGTGTGCCTGAATGTAATGGGTACAGAGTTGAATAAGCTGGCTCAAGCTGAGGACTGCGAGGTTCTTTCCACTGCTCACATCCTTCAGAAATTCTGTCAGTCTCAAGAGTTATTGTGAACCAAGCCAAGAAAAACAAAAACAACAACAAAAAATATGAACAAATAAGAAAAAAGAAAAGCCTCTTTAGCCAGCTTCAAGGTATAACCTCTGCACCATCTAGTGCTGGTTGCAACAAGCAGTATTAATATTATGACAAGAATTCCTCCCAGTCACAGTAATTCTATCCAATATATAACGTGTATGGGCAGCACAGCCTTTCAAAATGTCTCTTGGAGAAAAGAAGATGAAACCTTACTATTTTCTAAGGTGATAAGGCATAGCATCTTCCCCTACTTCATTAAAGGTTATATTCAGCAGAAATAAAACAATGACTTACATAACTAAATAAAACAAATGAGGTTTTGTTCTTTTAAACTAATTTCCCTAGATCTCCTGATGGAAAGCAAGACACATTTGTGAAAGCAAATGAAACAGTGGTTGTGTTTGACAGGTTTGTGCTGCAATATCAAATTGCAACAGGAACACAAAGCATGGGTTTTCTAATTCAATAGTCTGATGAATTGTTGATTTCCTCAGAAACAAATGAATGTGCAGCTTCTCTCTGGGACAAGAATTGTGGACTTAGATCTTGATTCCAGTATAAGAATTATGATTCTACATTTCCATCTCAGGAGATACCCGGAATCTTGAGATTAGGGGTTGGAGGCTTTTTTCTTGAGGTAATATATTTAAAATCTAAAAAATATTAAAAGCCATAAACTTTAACCATAACCCATATCCTTCAGAACTGATTCCTTGGTGGGTTTTTTTTTTCCCCCGGGAAAACCAGCATTTAAAATATAAGACACTTCCAGCTTCGAATCTGTAGTCGACTGTAGTCACTGTTTCTAGCACCTCGCTGGCATTTTGTATTACTTTGGAATTTCTAATCATCTGTTATTGAGATTATTACTCATGAATGATGTGAGAGCAAAAGCAGCAACTCTGATTCCTGTTTCCCCACAAAACAGGCACTGAGTGACCAATAATAATGCTCTACTCAGGTATGTGAAGCCTAGACGTGGAAGGATCCCCCATCATTTCATGGGAGCATTCAATCCTTGGAAGAATCTGTGTTGAAGACACAAATATCGACTGGCAAGATTAACACAAAGAAAAGGCAGGCAACAAATACTTATAAATTCCTGGGATTTATTAAAGGAAACAGTGGATGAGTCCATGGACCAGGTTCACATTGTCTGGGTTGCATTTAATCACATACTAGTCCTAACATATAAAATATAAATACCAAGTGAAGGCTGATTGTCTGTGAGTGTTAGTTTGATTTCATGTATCACAGTATCCAGGGTGAAAAACAACACTCTGCCTCTGTTCTGGGTAGTTTCCAAAGCTACCACACAAGCTTTCATGCTCCTACATGAAGATATTCCAATATCTCTCAATTTCTTTTGTTCATTAATGTAAGGGACATGAACCACGTTAATGGAGTTCATCCGCAAAGCCGAACAGAAGGCAAAATGAGTATGGCTGTAGTCTTTAAGTGAATGTGGAGTTTAACTAGGAAAACTGACCTCAGCTATAGAAGTTTTGTCCTGAATGAGAATGTAAACTCCAGGATTGAGACCTCCTGCTCCATTTTCTGAACTTGAGCTGAGTACCCATCCATTTCTCATGCTTTTTCCCCAAATAAAAAAGGAATGAAAAATTTGAAGGTTTTTTTTCAACTTTTAAGTCCGAGTTCTGCAAAACCTATCCAAAATGTTAACAGATATTACATTGTAGATGTCAATAAAAATGGAAGGAGAGGACAAAAGGTAGATCTGTAATGAATACAGTATTAGTCACACTCTTCCAAACTGTAAGGAATGACAATTTGCAATGCTGACTAAATACAGGGTTTGCTTTCCTCATATTTTAGTCTCCTGCCTCCTGAAATGGTTGCTCAAGGAAAAAAAATTGTATGTTTTCTTGGGCTCTGAGGAGTCAGCAAAGAAGTAACAGGCTTAAGAGCCAATAAAGGAACACAATCCAGTCTATAAAAAACTAGTGAGAATGTTTAATTGATTTTAAACTATAAAAAACCCTCTCAATTTAGTTTGCAACTCAAAACAGAAGCATTCCTGTAGCACATAAGGAAAACACATAAGCAATAGGACTTGATGCCAGAAGAGGACAAGTGGCTTCAGTGCTTATTTTATGCAAACACCTTCAGCCACAATGTAGAGCAAAAAACAAGATTTATATTTTTTAGTCAGTCAGCCTTTAAGAATAAAGAACACTTGAAAAATGTCCTTCTTTAAACTTCATGAGAATGAAGTTTAATTTTACTTAAATGACTTGTAAACACAAACCACAATTTCATGATGCCAGTATGTTCTTTATAATTCCTTCATTCCTCTTCATTCATTTTTAGATAATGATAATAGCAACAAACAAAATGACCTGGCAGCATTTCCAGCTGAAAATTTGGGAAGACAGTGGAATTTTCTCAGGTTGCTCTAGAGAAGGGTCATAGTAAAACCAGGCACAAGATCCTCATCTATGCATACCATGTCTTTTTCTACTGTATTTAAGGACAACACCAACCAGCACAGACCCACACAAGGCACTTCAATTTGAAGCAAGCTGAGAAATTTTGCACATCTACAGTGTCAGGAAAGGATTTCTCTGTTCTTAGATGATAGAACTATCAGAGCAAACCTAGCCACATTTATCTGATGATGAACCTTGCTAATTAGGATCATATTAAGCCACCAGTTGGCCAACACATCAGTTACAACTCTGCTCAATTTATTAACAGCACATTTCAATACTAAATCAAGGGAACTTTCAATGAGAGCCAAACATCTGTGTGCACACATCCCTTCTGAGGAACGCTCTCCCTCTGTGCTGGCAGCAGTTCTCCTCTCTAACCTTTTAGACAGATTCTTCCTGCAGCATTTTGAGAGCTGCAGGCCTCATCAGATCTGTCCCATCCCAACAAAGTACCCAGGGTCAACCCTGGTATCAACAGCCTCATCCAAGAGGACTGCAAACACCCACCTTCCCATTTTAATGAGGGCCTGAGGGCAAGGAACTGCTCTCCAGGTGGCTGCAAACCTTATGTCAAGGCCTGGCTCCCAGAAAGTAGCAAAGCAATTTCTCAAAATTATTAATTTCTTAACAATATTCTAGAAACACAATCTAATATGAGATTTTCTAAATATCAACTCCCTGCTTCTTCTCTACTGAAGTGGTTTTTAAATCAAAAGCCTGGAAAACATTTCATAGTGGAACAGGCAAAACCAAAACAATGCGTGAAACCAGAGTATGCAATTGCATTGTACCACTGACTGAATTCTCCTCTGACACATTTGCATAGATGAGTATGGTATGAGAAAGATGTACAACTAAGAAGTCTTTAATCATACTGAAAGGCCTGCAGAAGAAGGGAATAGAGAAAATGAAAGCTGAGCAGTGCCAACCCTGCTAGAGCATGTCCTGCCTGCCAAGAGGATCACTCACAGAACCAGCAATGAATTTTCTGCTGAATACCAGACATGGAAAAGCAAAACTTTTTTTTCTAGAAGAGAGGCCATTACTAGTGACAATCCACATGACATGTACAAAGGAACTTCCCACAGATTCTACGTGAGGTCTGTTTTGTCTGTTGACAATTTGAAGACAAAATTGAAGAAGTTGATTTGTCTCCAGATATCCCACTGAAATTGTGAGCTGTGGAATAGCAGAATCAATACTCCTCTAAAATTCAAAAGACACTCAAAAGCTACTAAGGCATTTAAACACATTATTCATATTTATTTGGGGTCAAAGGAGGAGTCACCATGTGTACCACTGAGCACCTAAATCACAGTTAACACCCAAGCTTTTAAAACGTCCATATAATGTGTAGACCAGAAGGGAATACTGTCAGTGTTTGGGTAAATTTCATGCTAATTTGACAAAAGGGAGCAGCCTAGGGTTTCTTTTTCATTAAGGAATACAAGAAAATACCCATCATTCTGATTCAGAGCGGCCCAACACACTGCAGTCAACTGTTGCCTGGTTTTCACAACTGGATAATCTTTACTCCTTATTGTGATAGCAAAGTTATGAAAAAGTTTTCATTGCATGTCAGGTCAGTGACTGAACTAATCCATATTATTGTCACAGCCTCAAAAACAGGGCATATGGAAACAGAACTTATCACAGCACATATGATGCCTTTGTTATCCAAAACAACAAAACCTACACAAGCGAATTTCAATGTACTGGATTCAATCCAGAAATCCACCGGCAGACTGACAGCCCATTGATTCACTTACAAAGAACTGCAACTTCAGGAAGGACTGCTCCTCTTATTTAGCCAGACAGATTTAAGAGTTTAATTACCTTAGATTAATCAAGAACCAGAGTCTGGCTGAAGGCTAATAAATCCTAATTAACAAAGATTATCTCCAAATATATATTAAAGACTAACCTAAGCTATCTTTTGGCCACAGAAGCTAATTTGTCAGTAAAAGCAGTTTTAAATAATAAGATCAGGAGTTATTTGTAGGCAACATTTTTTAAGAAAATCTTCTTAAAAAGTTAACTCTTTCACCTTCAATATCCACCAGGCATATGGTTTAACACTGTCTAAACACTTGAAGGTTCTAAACAAATTACTCAATTCAGAAATGTTAGACTGTCAAGCCTGCCACCAGTTTCAGTGAGACTAGATTTAACAAACATCTATGTACCTTTTTAAAACCCCAGTCAACGTATTTAAGAACTCAGAACAGGAGAAAAGCCTCAAGGCATATATTTTTAAGACATCATATATATCTTATATATGTGTACATAAATATATATTACTGGAATAAGAATTTTATATATAGATATGTATTTATATACATATATTCCAGTCACAGTTTCAGTGTTAGACATTTAGCTTAGCACAAAAACCCCAATGTGCTTGTTCCCTTACATTTTCCTTGCTAACAATTAAACTGCAGAGCTTTCTTCCATCTAGAAAAGGATGAACCTTCCTCTCTGGAAAACAGAAACATCTGTTTTCTCAAGACATCTGCTAAAGAAGCGAGGGCAGGATGTAAACTGCTTAGTCAAATAAAGATAATGAAGAAATAATTAATTACAAGGAAAAAAACTCCAAGATTAAGATCTGCTTGTAATTAGCTGTACTCAAAATGCCAAAACACTATGCTCAGAGAAATATAATTAATGAGTTCTTGAGAGCTCCTGATGATTCTCACTAACGCAGCAATAAAAGGGTGCTGCAATCTGCTCCAAATGTTTACTGGGCAGGACCTGTGGAGCTGGGTTCCCTCCGTGCAGCCAGGCATATGTTGGAATAGTATATTTTCATGCTGTGCCCAAGTCCCATTAGACTTGGCAGAGCCATAACCTATGGATTATGAGCCTTGCACGCAGCCAAAGGCAGCCTTACCAGCACAGCTTGACTCAGTCCAAGCCCAACAGCATGAAAATGTATTATGCTTTGGGGCACTTGTGGAGATTTCATTGATGAAGGATATGTTGGATCTGATCCTTCACAAGCCAGTCATTTATTATAAGGCTATGGAAGTCAAAGAAACATTCTCTTTACATTTATTTTTTTAAAAAGGGGGAGAGTTTATGTCCCGTTACTGTTCTTCCAGTGCTGGAAGCTCCTAAACACAAATGGACCAAACTTGAAAAATAAGATAAACTCGAAATACAAACATGATTTTTCTGAAAGATTTCATGATAATCAAATTACTTCTATTTCTTCACTTTGTATTCCCATCTGTGATGGATCCAAAAGTTTTTTTTAACCTATTGGTTTTAAAAACTGTCACTTCTTCCCACATTAATTTCTTCTAACAACCTTAGAAATAAAAGCTTTTTGCTGTCTTGTTGAATTTTACCTTCCAGCAAGAGAAGAAAAGAGGAGTCCGTGCAGCACTACTACTAGGACTGGGAACATAAAGGATGGCTTTTTGATGGTGGGGCCAGTTCCAAGGTATCTCCATGAGCAAAAAAGGGAATTTACAGGAACAGCATGAGGCAGGACTGCACTACCAGCTGCCCACTGTAAACTGTCTGACTGGATACACACCTCCACCCTGGGGCCAAAGAACTCCTCTGAGAGGGAGAGTTTTCCCCTCCCTAGCAGCATTAGCTTTTTGCATGCATGCAACAACATTGTAGGGAGCAGAAAATGGCATCAGGAACCATTTCCTCACTTCACACAGGAAACCTTGCCAAGACCAATGCTCTACACAGCAGCTGGTGATCTGGGTGAAAAAAAGGGAACTCTTGTCTCCTTTTTCCACTCTTCCTCTTTTATTTCTTTACCTACTTCAACATATTCTTCTACACCAGATGAGGGCAAGGAAGGCACTCTCTCCAGTTATCTACCTTGGCAGCTTATTCAAAAGAAATCAGCACTAGGCTCACAGCCTGCCAGTTGGACCATTCAGACACAGACTATTTTACTCCATATTTAGAGGGCATTGTCAGGTGAGGTCATAAAATTACTCAGTTTCCCTTCAATGTTTCTTTTTTATTAGCTACAGTCAGAAATTCTAGAAAGATTTTTTTATTATTATTCCAATAGAAAAATGCTGATTTGTAGAAACAAACTTCTACAGGAACTGATACTGTCAAAAATCTTTCAGTGAAAGCCAGATCCAAAAGACTAGCCAGCCCACCAACAGGCAAGCTCCCGAGGGAGCAGGCTTCTTGGCAGGCATCCTGAGCTCAGTTTTGCAAAGAAAAATTAGTTGGAAACGTGAAAATTTCCACAGCATGGATGTTCAAGTTCCCACACAACTTCCATGTTAATTGGCTGGGTGAAAAAAAAAAAAAAAAAACCACAAAAAACAACAAAACAAAACCCAGGAAGAGCTAAGTATCTAAACTGTAGGCTCATCCTCTCAGGAAATCAAAACCAACAATCAATAGCAGTGTTCACCATTTATCAGGACACATTGTGCCATCAGATAAATTAAACACAGGAGGACTCTACCACCACAATCACAAAGAAAGAAGTGGTAGAGAAGCACTGATTCTCCAAGAGAAGGGAGGGAAAAGGTTCATATCCACTCTTAACAGAGAGGAGAGAAGCTGCAAGTAGTTTGTTGTCGTCCTTCCTTTGAGCCCAAGACTTAAGGGGAAAAAGGTTTACACTACCAGCTTACCCACCTCAACGCACAAAATCAAAACTGTTAGAATTGTCACTTAATATTGGCATAAACCCTCTAGGCATAAATTATTCTCCCTGCAATTTTCATACAGGCACTCTGAACACAATTGTGAAAGCAATCTCCCTTCAGCTAGCAGTGAAAACAAATATAACCTAGATGAAAAGATCAAAGATTATTACTATATACAAACAACAGCTGGCATAAAACGGGTACAAGCCACCCTTCTCTTTAAAATAAATGCTGAATTTTTGATCTAATTAAACTTTGTGAGAAAATCTAGATTTTTTTTTTTCCACACTGAGTTACACAGGATAGGGATGCTTTCAAACTCATAACAAAAATCAAGCAAGTCCATTCCAGCTCACTCATCAAACTAGGTAAGAAAATGAAGTTACTTTATAACCTTTCCCCAAAAATCTGTTTCATGAAAGACCAAGACTGAGCAGGCTGCTCTCTGTGTTTCACTTTCTGAGCTGGCAGCTCCCATACATCTCACATCCACATGTACATACAACATCCTGACGTGCACATGTGCTTATCTTCCCCGTCAGCTGACGAAGTGTTCCTCTTGGCGAGGCAAGCCCCCTCCAGAGATCTGAGCAGCACTCCCCTGCCCAAAGAGATGAGATCCAAAACTAAGGCCATGCTGCTTTCAGGCAGAAAGTCATTAGGTACTCTGACTCGCCATCTTGATTATATTAATTTCAGCCACCCCAGGCTTTCCAGCTGAAAGCCTTCAACAGGGATTCAGCCAAGAGGAAGGAGAGAAGGTTGTTCCTCCATAGGAAGCTGGCTAGACTAAAAAGAGAAGCGGGGCAGGATAAGTCAGGAAGGCAGTTCTTTGAGAGGTAACACAATAATGGGACCTGCTCATTTTTGATTCAAAGGTTCGTGACATTTTTTGTTCTCCTCCTGTTTATCCAAACTACCCCCCTAGGATGACTTTTGTTTGCCCAGTCTTGAAAGTCAAGACCTTGCTGGAGACAGATTTTAGAAATTCCATCCCTCCTCAGTCTGGCCACAGACAATATAAATGTCTGTTCCTTCAAGATCCAGGTGAAACCTTAACACCTACTCAGATCTACATGAGACAAGAAAATAGTTTTCTTAAATAGCAACAACAGCAGACAAATTAGTACAATCCTTTCATTTCTATACACTTTCATATGACTAGAACAAAGTATTGTCATAGTACAGATGTCACAGTATTCTGCTCCTTGAGGACAAATTTGGGCTTGACAGGTTCTAAGCATATGCTGCTTTTTAGGAGTTACCGAATGGAGAAACTCCAGCACTGAGGAAAAGACAAACCTCAGACATTTTCTTCTGAGGTAGTTATTGTAACAGTTTGATTTATCTCTAATAATCTGGGGATCCAAAAAAGATACATTTGATGGTTCAAGACTGCCTTGTGTATTTCCAGTGTCTGTACATTTTCAAGTAGAAAACATGATTGGAAGACAAAGTGAATATCAATCTTTTGTACTGCTTATTGAGCAAGTGCCAAAAGCACCTTTGTCATCATAATGACAGCAAGGGATTTTTTAAAATTTTGTTTGTGGTTTGGGGGGTTTTGTTTTTGCTTTTGGGTTTTTTGGTTTTGTTTTGTTCTTGGTTGGTTGGAGTTTTTCAAGGAAAAACCAACTCTTTCCTCTTAGCCAGCTCTTCAAAGTCAAGTGTCTGCACTTCCACATCCCTTAGTAAATATTTTTAATTGAGCAACTAGTTTTGTGCTGACAGGTATAAGGCTCCAGAACAGGAACTTAATGCTTTCTGATAATAACTTAATACTTTCTGGAATAAAACTTTCTGATTATATATGAATAAAAGGGCAGTGAGAAAGAGTGAGGATGGCCAAGAAAAAGGCCTGACTAGCATCTGACTGCAGCATCTTGGCTACAGCCAGCGTAATAAACAGCCATACTGCAAAATACACATTACAGAAGTTCTTGTTCCCCCATGCCTCATGGCACTCACCCTTGCCAGAATCATTTTACTCCTCTAGCCTCCAAAGCCACTCTAAACCAATGTACTCTGCATATTTGTAGCACCTCTGGATAATACCCCTAAACTGCTGCCTCTGATTTGGCGTCCAAAGAACCGAATTTGTCTACACCCACAAACCCAGAACTATTTGTTTCAAATGCTGCTCCTGCTAAAGAAAGTTACACAAAGAAAAACCCATTATGTCAGCACTGTCACTTTCTGAAGCCATATGACAGTGTGTTGCCATCTTCTTCAAAGTAGGGAAATATTTTTTCCGCCATCAAGTGAGTGTTATTTGACGAAAGAAAAGCTTTACTAGCTCACAGATAATGAAGCGTTTTTAGCAGTGCCTCTCATCTACAGCCAAATGGAAGACAAGCAAAAGCAATTTGCTTCATCAACTTAAAAAAAAAAAAATTCTTTTTTTATGTTCCACTTGTATTATCATCCCTGGTATTTTCCATTCTCACAACAATGAGAGCAGATATAATACTGTAACTTTCTAGCTTACCTGCCCCTATTCAAAAACCATTGCAGCAAAGAAGTATCATTTTCACTTAAAACCACTCCATGAACCACCTTAATTTTTGGGCTCTGACAAAAGAACACATTGGTCCCTCTGTACCACAGCACTTTTCAAGTACTAACATCAGTGGCTTTGGTAAAATAGCTTGACAGTTCTAATACTGCTGCTTTGGATGAAAGTCAGGATGAAGTTTGCTGCTAAACCAAAGACAGCAAGACTGAGCAAACATGACCTTTGAAACTGCACCAAACTTTCCACCACTTCAAAGATAAATTATATTGATCCGGCAGAGTGGGAGTTTCCTGTTCCAAACCTGTACCACACAAGCTCAGTCAAGAATTCAAGGACATTGATCTTCAGTAGCAGATCAGAGAAACATTATGACTTACAGGCTCCTAAGTCTGACTTACGTATTATATTTATGGAAACTTTAATAAAGAATAAAAAATTATGAAGGAATGTGATATATTCTGGGATATTCAAAGTAAGATCTTGAGCTTTTTAAAGGGCGCTTGAATATATATGCAAGGATCACACAGTAGATACATTTTTTTTTTTAATTTCCAGGGTGGTTTTTTGTTTTGATTTTCTTTTAACAAACATTACACCAAAGGCAACTGAACAAGAGAAAATGTACTCTTTCAGAGGGATTCTTGATAAAGCACTAAGGATAAATAACAGGTATAAATGGTCAGATTTCATATCAAGTAAATTGTAGAACTTCCATGTGGGAGGAACTGGGATTTTAATTGCTCAATATGGTAAGAATGAGAGTGAAAACAGTAAGGTTTGCACATTACAGAAAAGCATATTAACAAAGCATTTTCTAGAACTAAAACTAACTGAGAAGACTGACAAGAAAAAACCCACCATCCTGAGTTGCATGGTAGAGAAGTGAAAATTAATACACATACCCTTAATAAAAGGCTCTAATTAAGCCATTCCTAACCACCAACTAGAACTTGGAGTCATTTTGGTTACTTCATCTAGTCCAAAAAGCACAGAAAAGTGTGGCCTTGTGAATGAGAGATAGGAAATGGCCTGTCAGAGGAGAGGCTATAAAAAGTAAGGACTCAATATGGAATACAGACAGCTCTTTACTGGATCATGTCACAAGTCTGTAAAAATGATGAAGAGAAATTCGTACTATGCAAATACTCAATTTCTCCTTGTTAAATGAGAACTGGGGGGCATTTATGCAATTATCACATACCTGGTTCAAAGCAAAAAGAAGAAAACACTTTTCAGACAACATAAGCTGTGAAACTCACTGCCACAGGATGGTGGACAAAGCCAAATACATAAACAGACTCAAAGGGGAAAAAAGAAATTCACAGAAAATTGGTCTGTTTGTAGCTATCAAATACAAAGAACCAGAGAGGGTCTCTAAGTCATTAAATAGTTGCTAAGCAGAAATTGGTTGAAGCCAGGTGGGTGGGGACAGAAATGATTTTTTCATTCCTTGATTGCATAGAAAAGCCCATCAGGAACAGCACAGTAGATGGGTGAAGTCCTGGTCTGACCCTGCAGCATCAGTCCCAAGCTGAGAACCACCATGACTGAACTAGCAGAGCCAAGAGAACTGTGCTCTGTTTCTACGACTGTCACAGGTAACAGGCAGAGTCTTAATTTGTGTCACTGTCTACAAGTCAGATGAAGTCCCCTATAAATTTCAACTTGCTTTAAGTTTGCTAATGGGCTATAGGGAGAAAATAGAAACCAGAGAAACACAGGTCTCGCTTGCACACTATTCCCCTTTGGAGCTGATGGGAGTCAATCTGAATTTCCCAGAATCCAGATGCTGACCCTGGGCTATTAATGGTTATGTGGGGGCAGTACATAAATGAGAATAGAAGTAGCATGCAGTGAAGCAGAGGAACAATTTCTCGGTGTATGAAAGCAAGCCTGGCTCTTAGTACTCTCTCTTTTAATAGATTTATTTCAGCAAAATACTACCAGATCAGCATTAAAGCTACTAGACACAAGAGAAAAATCCATTTATAATAGACTCTAGACATCCAAGAAGAGGCTACAGTCACAGCACTTTGACTAGAAGTGTTTAATATGCTATGTCTTTAACTTTGGTACACTTGGGACTGCTTTAAGTCATTGAACTTGGCCAATTATCTCCCCTTAGTCTTGGTTAAGTAACATATAACAAAAACCAAAGAACTTTTATCATCAGTCAATCTCATTCAGGAATTCAATTCTGTGTATTTTTCTTAGTACCTCATCATGACTAAAATAAAAATCTGAGGGTTATTCTCATCCAGCATTCTTTTTTTCTGACCAATGTTCAGAAGAAAAAAAGAAATCAGAAAAAAGACCTGGAATAAAATCACAGAATCACTGGATTGGAAGAGACCTTCAAGATCATTGAGTCCAACCCATGCCCTAACATCTCAACAAAGCCATGGCACTGAGTGCCACATCCAATCTTTTTTTAAGTGCAAAGGCATCAGCTCAGTATACAAAGTCCATTCTGAAAAGCCTTTTATCAAAATATGCTTGGTCACTTGATGCTATAAACATAATTGTGTAGAAAGCAGGGTCACAGCATACCAATTGTTACTACTATTTTGACATAACCAAACCACCTACCATTTTCCTTATCTACTGTTTTTCAACCAAATGTGGCAGCACGGCCAAGGCTCACAGTCCAAAAGCATGAGCCATATAGAAGCAGGACAACATTCAAGGAGCAAGGAAACCAGCCTGTCTCATCCAGCACAGGGTGGGTGACTGCTTCTGTCACCAGACAGATTCTCTCAGACGGGACAGCACTTTCTATCTGCCACTAAGAGGAATTTCACCCTCATTTCATCTGTGTTGCTATTTGAAAGGGCATTTGGAAAACCGTTCCACAATACTGGAATTGTTATATAGCCTTTTCTGCTGTTTCTGCTGCAACAACTGATTTGCTCTTACACAGCATCTCATGACATTCTTCTTCATTGCTGTTTACATTTTTTTCCAATACTGGTGGTGCCCTACACTGTTGCTATTTGTTTATTTTCCCCCTCCTCCACCACAGAGTTTTGTTTGGCCAAGACCATCTTATTTTTCATGGAAGTCCTAGTGGGAGGCAGGAATCACAGAGCCACAGCAATTAATGACAAACAGACGCTATTTACAGATTAGTCTGAGTACTCCACTGACAGAAGAATACAGAGCTCATTGTCAACCTCTGTAAAATCCAGCAATACCTTTCCATCTCTTCCATGATTCCCCTGCTAGCATCTAGTGGGGAGAAGGTGTTTTAGTTTTGTTGGTTTGGGGTTGAGGTTTTTTTAAGTTTCATTTTGTACGTGAGAAATTTGAAAATCTGTGTCCTGTTTCTCTATTCCCTCACACTCATAAAACTCTCTTTTTCCTGTAAATATCTGAGATATTTAAGGCCCTTTCTCCCTATTAGAACATAGAAGAACTTACACCCATTTAACCTCAAAAGCACAGTGGAGATGAGAGAATTTCCTGCCTTCTCTGTTTTTTTTTTAATCTTGTGCATTGAGAGGCAAAAAAAAAATCAAGTCTTTTTTTAATCTACCGGGGCTGTACCAACAGCAGCAAGTAATCATCCCCACAAGATATAAATGAGAGAAGGCAAATAGGACCTGACTCTTCTCTACACCTGTGCAACACAGTGAACAGATAAAAAGGGTACCAAATCAGAACAGCAGCATTTTACACAATTTTGAATGACAAAATTCTGAATTCACAGTGAAAGGCAAGAAGGGGCAAGGCCCACAGAGGAATCGTGGTTTGCCTAAGGTCACACATCAAATCAATAGCAGAAGTGAGATGAGTTCCTTGCTCCTGACCCTACACAAACTGACAGACCATGCTCCCTTGTGGCTTCCCCCTTCCAGGGCCTTCCTGAAGCTTTTCCCCCCACACAAATGAAAAGGCAAAAAACAAAAAGTAAGAAATCTGCTGTAAGGAACAGATGGAGATATTTTTGTGATCATTAGCCCAGTACCTTGAGCCTTGTTTACACTGTAACTTGTCACTCCTCAATCAAAGGAAATAAAACAAGCATTTGTGTCCTTAGAAATACCTATTCACTTCCTGGGACATATGTTACACACAGCACAGGAACCGAGAAGCGCTTTTGATCACAACCTTGGGAGCTGCAAAGCAGAGAGTAGTGTAAGGTTTATGCTCCTGAGATTTGTTTCCTGACACAACAGCTACAAGAATTCACCGTGTACTCATTGGGAAAGCCATGAAAGATGAAAAGTGTATAAGCATATGATCCCTGTAAGTTATATTCCATGCATACACAGTGTCTAGTTTTCACTTAGCAGACAGTAGAACGTAAAGAGAAAACTCATTTTCTAAATACCCCACTGTGAAAAGGTATTTTACTTACAATTCAAAGACTTCAGTTAATCTAGGATAAAAGATCAAGTTAACAAGCATAACAGCCACTCTACAGGCTAGATACAAACCTTCCTAATTTGGTTATTTGTATTCCTAAACTGCTTAAAGATACAGGCAGAAACTTCTAAGGGGCTGCTCTCAGTTTATTCGTACCTCTCCTGTGCCATCTACTGCTTACAAGTTGTTACTGACACTGTAATACTTGAAAAATGCTGATTACCTGGCTTCCCTGCTATGGCGAGATGGACAAGAGAAGATAAACTTTCGGGTTCAAACTTTAGTGACGTAAGGACTAAAACCAAAGAAAATATACACATAAATATATGAAAAATAATTTTTAAAAAGTTTAAGCCCCAGTGTGGAAATTCAGCACATGGTTGAGAAAACACAACATTAAAAAAAGCCCAACAATGTCTCCTAGCAGTCATTGCAATTGCAATACAAGCAGCACACAAATTCCTGTCAAAGTATCTGGGTCGGTAAGGACAAGGGTGGCAAGCCAAATAATTTTTTCATACATAGTTCTTCACATCTGCCGACTTTCTGGTCTGGCCCCTGTATGGTATCTTGTCAGAAGGGCCACCAATAGCACAGACTGCAACAGCTATTTCCTATTTTTTCCAGCAGTTTCAACCTTTTTGCTGCTGTAGTCTCCTCCTCTTTTGAGCTAAAAGCACAGATTGCACAGCTGGACAGTGCTCCCCCTGGTCAGGGCAAATAGTCAGTGGCTTTAGGCTTGATGCTGCAGAAATTGGTGCTGCCAGCTTTGTGCTTGAAAGGGCTGAACCCAAAAAATGGACCTGCAACCATGTCCTATGTTTGCCAGACTTCCTGGCAAATCGAGCTCCTCTTTCTGGCAGGTTCAGCATTGTTCAAGTACTCCACAAAACCATTTGTCTGCAGGATGATGAAAGGGGAGTAGAAGGATCTTTCAAAAACTATAAAAGTGGGGAGAAAATACTTGGCAAGTTAACTGCCTCCTGAATGAAATCCAAAAACCTATTAAAGTTCAAAAGCTATTGGTGAATTTCAGAAGAGAAAGGGAAGAATTCACCAGCTGGGAGCAGAAACAGAGGTAACGTGCTGTCACATCCTCAGTGTCCCTGTAAAAAGGGCACAGAAGGAATTCTCGCTTGGGGGGAACTCTGTTTCACCCTGGATAGGCAAATTGCAGCTGAAGGACCCAATGCCTGCATTCTTCTCGGTGGGCCCTAAAGTTGAAGGCAGAAATGGTGGATGCAGTTTCCAAGCTACAGTCCCACAAAGGCACTGAATTTATGTACCAAATCAGGCAAACTAACAGGTTTTTACTGGTTCAAACTCAACAGTTCCCTCTAATTCAAGTCTGGGTCCAACAAAAAATATTTATTTTGCACCTAGAAGTCCAGGGGGGAAATAAACCAACTTTTTAATGGAAAACTTTTAACTTTAAGCAATTTTATTTTTTTAACAAAATAAACCTGTTTCATCCCTATAACTGGATTTACATGCAAAAGTGTGCAATTTGAAAAGTTTTAAGGACAAATATGGAAGATAAATCAGGAAAAGAGATGGCATACAGGATTGGATAAAAAATTCTGTTGTACAGAAAAACACAAAAGGACAGAGCATTTGCAAGAGAAGTAACAGAAAAGGAGGGCCATGTCAAGACCACCTATGCCTGATGGTGAGTGTGTCGATAACTGGCAATCATTATTGCTCCAAATTGCCCAGCTCTGTCAGACTGGGCTCAGAAATGCAGAGGAGATAAGAAAATGGGAGGTAACAGCAGAACTGCTATAAAAACGTTCACTAGATGATCCATTTTGGCCTGTAGAGGGAAGAAGGTATTTCTTTCTAAGCAATATCCTACTGTAAGGGAGTTCACACCACTGCCTTCCACTATTACATAGCCAACACAGCTTTGCCCTCCTTGGTTGTGAAGGCCTTAAGTGCAACTTAATCACGTCAATAATATGAGAAATTATATGAACCAATCACAGTGGCAGGAGCCCATTTTCCAAAGGCCTGGTGTCTCTGAGACGAGTTCCTGCTGAGCAAATCAAAATGATCCAAGGGTGGAACTGTTTCACGAGAGCCAAGTTCCTCAA
This sequence comes from Hylia prasina, assembly GCA_013397195.1. NCBI lineage: Eukaryota > Metazoa > Chordata > Aves > Passeriformes > Sylviidae > Hylia > Hylia prasina. Next base: position 80,279 of record VYXD01013661.1, on the reverse strand, counting down.
GTTCAATTTGAACTATGGCTGTTGTCATCTTAGCTAGAGAAAACACTTTTTCACAATGGAAACATTAGATTTCCACATCAGAAGTAATATTTCTAACAAAATCTGATGTGACAGTATTTCTCCAGTTTCTCAAAACACAGAGAGTTTTTCTTCAAGATACCCACATCCAACTCCAGACCCTTTCCCTCTGCCAACACCACACAGAAACATGACAATCTTCCCAAGAGAAAATGAGCTGTCTTGCTCAGGTCAATGTCCACTAAGATTTTCAGTGACTGAGAACTGACAGAGAACTCTGTTAAGGGAAGTGGCATCACATTCACTACACACTTTCCCCCAGCATCTTCCAACCTGTCAGAGATATCTTAAAAAATGTAGGTAACCAAACTCAAGGAAGAGCCACAAGAAATATGGCAAGATCTGTTGAGAATATACAGTGTACTGAACATATCCAGACCTTAACAACATTCAAATTGTGGAATCTTTTCCTACACATTAGTCATGGAGAAATAGCATTGCAGACATCTTTACAGGGAGCAAGTGTTCCATGAAGAGCCTTGACTGCACTACTATTTTTCATAACGCATTGCTTAATAAACCTCACAGCAGAAACAAGAAAACCACAATCAAAAACTAACCAGGCTACAAACTAACCAGCTTAGAATAACTTGAGTAAAAAAAAAATACCAAATCAAACCAAAATATATACTAAAACCTATTTCTCCCTTTAAAAAAAAGAAAAAAAAAAAAAAAGAAAAAAAAAAATCAGGGTTCAGTGTTAGGAACAAGTAGAATGGGCTGATGTGAAATCAGAAATGCCAATGAGTTCACCACATTATTTTTTACGTGAAGCCTGGCAAATCAAGGAATGATGAAGTTCAAATGTTTTAGCATCTCTCTGAAACTCTACCAAAGGGATTAAAATGTGCATTCTGGAAAGCTTAAAAAAATGAAAAAAGAAAACAAATATAAACCTGCAAATCTTTCTTGGCAATAGGAGGGAAGTTTGGCTTTGCCACAAGTAAAACACTACCCAAGCACCTCAGATGGACCTCACTGTAATTCCCAAAACATTCCAGTAGCCCATCTAGCCTGAGTGTTGTCTGTTTAGCTTCAGCCTACGGAGTTTTTTACATTAACGTCAAAGGAGAATGCAGTGTAAAGAGGCCATCTCCAAGGAGGTATGTGCAAAGCAAATTTCTCAAATTATATGGATTCAATTAAATAAAAATGTCACTTGCTGAGATTTGTCAATTACCTAGCAAAGGTCCAAGGCTGTCTCTCCTTTGTTTTCCTGAAATTACAACTTTCAAGCCAAAACCAACTAGAAATATGATCCTGGTTTAAGTTTACCATGATTCCACTTCTGAGATCATTTGTTTTCCCTGAGTGAATAGTATTTCTCCTATTATTAATCCTAAAATAGGATTAACCAAATTGTTTTGGAAAAGACTATGTAATTTATTTACAATTCAAAATTCTCACACAAAGAGTTTTCCTTGATGCAACTGCTTCATGAAAGCAACCATTTATGTGTTTGCTATCCACATATGTCAGCAGGATTGGACTACTAAAATTACAATTAGGCCTTAAAATGGAGTTTGGCTCTTCAGCTGAAGACAACAAACCTTGGCATTTGTAAAAAAAGTTAACTTTCATCTGAGATCATCAACTTGCATCTCTAGTGCTGAACAAAAGGTCCAATTCATTCTAATTCACTGGTTGTGATGTTCAGAATTTTAGGCAGAAATAGAAAAAAGCCTGCATTGCCTCAGATTTTGGGTGAGAAGTTAAAAGCAGAGAAAATTAATCATTGCTCTGTGGATCTTACAGAAAAGGTTTAAGACAAATGACACCATGCTGGAAGGAGCATGAAGGAGTCAAGAGAACCAGATCAGCACAGCCAACATTATCTGGCAAAAGCTGCAACGATGAACTGTGAAGTATCCAACACAGTAGAGTTACCAGAGTTGTGTGACAGCAAAGAGCTGCCAGGGTTTCAGATAAAGTGCTGATTTGAGCCTCTTCACCAATTCACTTCGCATTTTTTTCCTTTTGCCTCCTCTTTAGTTCCTCTTTCCTTCCTACCATTCTGTCAGGACCAGCTGCACAAAGGAACAGAGACAGCTGCCAATCATTTCAAGAGAAGTATTTCAATTAAATATTTTCACAGATCTAGATCTTCAGATCAAAATGTGAGTCTTTCATTTGGGTGATGCCATAGCAATAACACTTCCTTGCCATTTGCAATGGTTATATCAAGTTCTCCACCAAAAATTCTCAATAGAGCAAACTACCACCTTCAAAAAATGTCATTAGAAATTAAGGGTTTCACCCAAACTTGCTAAATAAACAGCACTACTTTTCTATGCAAGTACTCAATCCTCAAGAGTAGAAAAGTCAGTTGGGTAAGAGCAAGCCTCAGCATCATGGCTGTAGCAACAATAATAAAAGGCAGGAGGGAAACTCTTGCAAGAATAAATCACCTAATAATTCTCTGTCCAAGTATTTAAATATATTCTATGTGCCAGTATTATAATACATACAGACTCAAATGTCCTATGTTCCACTTAGGTTATGGTCAGTTTTCTTCTCTAAGAAAAACTGATGCATCTTACACACCCATTTTGTAATCTTTCAAATGATCAAATTACATCTATTTGGAATTACAATGACAATGGCAGTTTTATCTCAGTGTGAGAATAGAGGGACATGGTTTACATAACCAATATTGGTCATAATTGGTAATGTGTATATATGCACACACAGAGCAGTAACTTTGAACAGGCATGCATATGTCCTTCCATTCTCCATAAAAAGGACTCCCTGCCTTGTTCTGGTTTTCTGAATTCCTCCCTGGTGATTCTAACCAGAACACTGTAACCTGTGTTTCCTCAGCAAGTTCCTATTTCCTCCTCCTTTTTAAAAAAAATCTATTTTTTTAATAACTCTAACAGCTAAGCAGACACACAGATATAAAGGTCTGCTGGGGATATGGAGGTTGACATCTAGTTATTTGTACAACATCAGCATAATACCACACATTAGCACTGTTGTTAAAAAACATTTCAGTGGCAAAAGCATGTGACATATTACGACAGCATCTGGCATTTTCCAAAAAATAATGGAGTTGATTTTCTTTTTCCCTAAGCAGACTTGATGAAATGTAGCACTTCCTGGAGTATCAGTAACACACACGTTCACAACCATAGCATCTCCAGTTTCTTCAGTACTAAGTATTTCCAAACAAGCAGCCACACTCTCATGTGGCTGACACCGGAAGCATCCAAACTAAAAAACCAGTGGGATTCAACAGGGTGCAAGGCAAAGCAGAATTAAGCCCAAAGGTTCTGACAGGGGAAAATGATGTCAGGCTTCCAAGCCTCACAGAAGCTTATTTTTCATGGCTTGCTCCCCTGCCCCTGTGGATGCCTATCATATGCTTTGGCTGAAAGAAATCTGAAAATCTCAGGTCCTGTTTTGTTCCACTGAAACCACAAAAGTTTGGCGAATCTCACATAAATAGACACATGAGAGTCTCTGGTAAAACTGTAGACAACAGTTCTAAATTTTTGTTACATTGGAAAAATAAGCTCTGCTTGTTTTCCTAACTGTTCCTTCTTCTCTTATAAACTCAGCCACCAAAGGTCTTTAAAAATAGGAGGGAAGCTAATAGTTTAAAGCATGGGAATATATTTTGCCTATAGGGATGCTAGAGGGGAGCTCACAAACATTCACGTGATGATGGAATTTTTATCTCTGGGAACAGAATCTCTGAAGTCACTACCTTCCAACATATTCCTCAGACTTTTTCTAGAGAGTTTGATCAAGTTAAGCTTGATGGTTGGTTAAGCTAATTACAACGTCCCCTAATGAGTTCGGAAAGTGCTCTTCTGCATTATAAAAGCACAATTTTTAAACAAGTTCTTCTGCACAATTATAAAAGCCTCAATCTTCCTTCTACAGGGAAATTTCCTATCAGAAGCAGTACTGTCATTTGAATTGTCATTATAACATGGCTAACACGATGCTGTACCCATGCAACAAGCACGCAGAAAACCACAACTGAATTTACAGGGGAAAATTACATGTATTTTGGCATAATAAGATTAAAGGATTTAGGCTTTAAGCTCAGCAAGTGTTAAGCCATTTACTTTCACTCTGGTACATAGCAGCAGTCTCTGATCCTCAAATTGCAGTATATGACAAATGTTGCTTTTGCAGACAGTGTGCTTCACCCTCACATGCGACTCAGGAAAACCTCTCAATAATTCCAGTGGAAAAAGAATTTGGCTTAGGGGAAGTAAGATCAAGCCATTCATTTTATTTTAATGAACGGAAAACTCTTCAGACAAGTAAACCTGTCCTACTCTGCTCAGTTTCCTGGTGTTCTTACTTCATCTCTCCCTCTGCATATTTATTACCTTTTAGCTTCAATTCAGTGAGATCAAAAAACAAAAGCTGGAGGAAACTGGCATTCCATATGCTAAAAAACAAGCCAAATTATTTTATTTGTATAAAACTCTGCACATGCCTACCTTACACTGTGCACATTTCCCTATCAGCAGTACCAGGATTTCACACTGCAACAATCAGCAAAGTACAGCTGAAGGGGAGTTATAAGTACGCATTAATTCTTCTCCTCACATTCCACATTCCGATTTATCTTCCCACCTTCAGTCAACGCCACATCAGTGTCCAGTCAGTGGAGAATAACAACAAGCCTACTCAGCACAACATATAGACAATAACTTTCTCTTTTAAAGAAGAGACAATTTCTTGGTTCCTCCTGTAACTCCATCCTCTTCCCACTTTATATTCCTCAGAGACTGTGATCCTCAGCTTCTCCTCAGAGTCTCCTAAAATTTCCTAGAACTCTCATTCCTTTCTGACATTTCTCTATTCTTTTAGCCCTATTTTAACACACCATCTTTCATCTACTTGACCTTCTTCACTATTCCCTGATGACTTCCTTTTAAACTCAGCCAAACAGCGCCATGCACAAGGGGAAGCACAGACGTGCAGCAGAGAGGAGATCTCACTTGCAAGACCACTCAGTTATTTAGGTGGGAGATTCCTGACCTCTGCTGTGCAGCTACATGTTTGCCTTGAAATGAAATTATTTGAGGTATGAATCTCATCAGATAAAGAGTCTTTGCTAAAAAGTTGCACTTGAAAGTTGAATAAATCAAAGGGGGGGAAGTGGGTGGTTCTGAGCATTTGACTGTACCTTCTGTCAACATATAGCTCAGCTTTTCCATTTTTTCTGCCAACATGCTGACTACTCGTTTTTTAACTCCATCCCACAAAACTGCACAAAAGTATTTCTTTATTTATCAAGATTTTTATATTCAAGAAAATACTGTTCACAAAGTGACCCCATAACAGTCTTTAAATCACCTAGGTACCCTTTATCTGGCATTCCTTCCTTTCATCATCAAAGTATCTGAACATCTGAGCAATTCTCTACACAACATGGCAACCACCTGCTTATGTTATATGCCCTCCCTTTGATCAAAACAATCCTTTTTGTTCCTAGCACATTGCCTTGTTTGTCTTAGGGCAAAGACCTAGTCTAAGAGATGGATCAGCTGGAGAACTTCACAGGTCTTGGCCCTGCCTCTGGAAAAGGGTTCTCCTTTTCTTGTGTTAAAAGCCTCTGCCCTTGTGCAATACGATTCCATTCAACTAAAGAAGTCGAGGTGAGAATAGATGTGGTACTGTGGTCATCATTAATTAATTCTTGATTAAATAACAGACTAGATCTTTCACCATAAAAAATGCATCACCTACGTAGCAAAAAAAATTACAGAATTCCATACCACTCGCTAGCCATAACTGTTAATAAGGGATTTCACTTAGTATGTAGTCTTATGCTCAGTAAATGCGACCAAAGCACTGAAAAGAAAAGTGCAAGTTAGGATTTCATTTTCAAAGTGATGAGTGGAAGACTGGGACATATATCTATAGCATTTGCCCCTGAAACTTCACAGCAGATTTTAAGATATACACCCTCTGGGTAAGCGATAAAGATTAAATTATTTAAAGTCCTTTCAGAAGTTCTGAAAGTTCAAACCAAACCTGATTTTGCTCAACTCCTACACGCCTTCTTTGTTAAAGTAGGTTTCAGAGACCACACATTGGAAGAAAGGAATTTATACAGGACAGAGCCATCCAAGATGAAAGGACACAGCTCTGGAAGGAACACTGTGCTCCCTGGGAGGTGCTGCTGGATCACAGGTGGTCTCCAGGCTTGACACCAAACAGTTTGGGCTTCCCAAACCAAAAGGCCCACGAGACAGGCAAGGGCTTTGGCTCCTAACAGTCTTCTGTGGAAAAGCACCACCCCAGAGAACCTGGGGTTCTTGAAGGACAGCTTGCTGAAGACATTAAAAAAAAAAAATATTATCCCACATTTTATTTTCTAAAGATGACTTACCAAAATCTAGCCTGGCACCATTTCACATCCCTCCCTGAAACCTTAGCCTAAAATAACAGCCAAGCATCTTCCTACATGCTTCCCTTTTAAGGCAAGGGCTGCTGAAGTACTGTTGGTCACTCCACATGACAGATTACTCAAATTAGATTTTTTTGTAGCAGGCCTTTGAGTACAATCATTATTGCATGATGCACTGTGCATTGCCAATGTCAAGCTGGCTTCAGTGCATATCCTTCTTTTCCAGTGAAGGAAAGCAGCATCTCAGTTTACACAGTTCTTAATGTCCTGATCTTGTTAGTGCTATGTGCGTCTACTGGGGGCTTTGACAGTAAAATAGTCTTGTTAATAGATCGTGATTTATTCCATTATTCACCATTTCCTTTAGGCTTTTTTATTTCAGAAAAAAAAAATTAGCTATTTTAGAGTCAAGTTGTATTTTCCTAGGCTCTCCACCAACACGACTAGACTACACCTAGCCATCTTCAGTGACAACTGTAAATGATACAAGCAGTGGAAAAATCTGATGAACCACACATAAACCAGAATAATATTTGAGTGACGTAAGATAGACTAAATTTAAATAGCAAGAACAGGATAGACAAGAAAAATCTAAATTTCTCAGTGAGGATGGAAGCATTTATACAGGATGGTTCTTAATACAGCCAGTTCCACTTCTAACATCCCAGTTCCACATCCCATGCCATATATATTAAGACTGTTTCTAGCAGTTTCCTAATTTCCTAGTCAATTTTGTTACTTTTTCCAGAAAAGCTTATGAGCATTTCAGGGGTTTTTGGTTTGGCTTGTTTTTCCTTTCTTTGCAATCCGTTTTTCCTCTCCTTCCATCCTCTTCATCCCCAAGGTCTGTTTCTTCCATTGCTCGCAAAATATCTGCCAGATCTCACCTTTGATTTCCTTTTCATATTTTCCTTCTTTATTCCTTTCTGATTCTCTATTACTTACCCCTACTCACACACACCTTGAATCATTAGTGAAAACCTAAAGTCTACTCTTCAGCTTTAATTTAAAGCAATGGGGTCACTGGAATATCTTTAAAGACACACTTTTTTTACTGCAACTCCATTCTGATTTTATTAATTTCAGGGTTTTTTCTGCATAAAGAAATTATTTTCAGGCCAAAGAGAGCTGCAGAAGCTCTACAGTAAAAACCCCACTCTGGGCCCAATCCTTCCCAGGCTCAAGTGTGGGCAACCTGCCTGCCTTGTGGAGAGCACATTCCAGTTCCCTGCCACTGCTGGGAATTTATAATAGCAAAAGCAGGGCTAGCCTCGTATATCACCGTGTCATCCATCCACAAGGTACAAAGGAGCACTGAGATTCTTCCTCCTCCTTTTTTTTTTTTATTTTTTTTTTTTTTTTTCTGTTCCAAAGGAAGTGACCGATTTCTAGAAAATACTTTAGAGCTTTTAATTGGGACTTCACATGGGTGCAAAACACTGTCTGCTCAGTTACATGGTACATAATTAGGATCTATGACTTCAAGCTACATTTCAAATCTGAGCTGACCTTTTCCTGTCTAAGGCTGGTAACAGACCTAGAAATTAAAGGTCCAGAGGCCCCCATCTTCCTTTTATTCACCCCCACAGCAAAGAGCTGTTTCAGCTCCCCACTAGTGCATCATTTTTCTGCATTTTCCTTCCTTCAAAAGGCAGTGGATGCACCATGTTACTGGAGCTGCTTGACAACAGTGGTAATAATTTAATAATATTTAAAATATCCCCTAGAAATTAGTAGAAACTGGGAAAAAAATCTATAATTGCTTTTGTCATTAACTGGAAAAGTATTCCTATATAAGCTTGTCACTTAGTTCATTATCTCTGGTTTTAAAACATGGTAATTGAAACCTGTAAATCTTTCAAGCATCTTCATATTTTACAATCACAGAACTCAGAGTGAATTGTCAAAAAATACATGCAGGAACCACCCTTCTCCAGATACAAACAGAAAAGGTGGAATAGCACGAGATTTACCTTCTTATGCAAGTGTCTTAGAAGAACAATTTTTCTTGGTCTAAATGTTTGATTCTTGCACAGTAGAAAACTACCAAAGCAGTGGACAATTTGAAGAAAAAGGCTGCAAGCTGTACAGGCAGGCAGGTTTTGCCACTCCTACACAACCCACTCAAGAAACACAAAAGAGCCCTTGGCACTAAACCTCCCCTAAAAATAACTCTCTACTCCCTTTTATCACCAGCTGATTAGTCCTTCTGCTCCACCAAGGTGGGTTAAGGGCTCTCACCTGTGTTGTCATCTCCCAGGTGACTGCACCTGAGCTCTCCCTCCTTCTTATCATTCAATCCCTCCTCCGCAATACAGCCTGCTGGTTCCACAGAACAACCTCCTCTCTAAAGCCTGAAACCAAAGGGACCAAAAGTTTGAGCCCTCCAAACAACATCACATTTCACAAGGCCTTTTCCTTGATACCATCCCCCCACAATTTTGGTATTTTGCCCTGCACCAACACCATGATGGCAGGAGCACAACAGGAAATTACAACAGATGAATTGACTGGCTTTTAAACAGTTAACAGAGAACTTGGGAAGCTCTAGAAGGGTCTGATGTGAATTGCATTTTCCTGGATGTAATTGCTTCTAAACAGAGGTAATATTAAACAACTGCTCTTCTTCTTGGCAAGCTCTCAGGATGCTTCCCAGGGCTGTAATTGTATAATCTCCTCCTACTCTTGTTGCACACAAAGTTATATGGGAACATGATGAACAAGGCAGGCAAAGCTGCTCTGCTAATGGGAACACATTTAGCATTAAATTAAGACATTTAACTCCATATTTGTGTTCAAATTGACATAAACACACACATACATGTACACATACTGATTTCCTTAGGCCCAGAGAAACACTCAAGATCTCTGGCTTCATCGACATCCTGAGCAGGAGCACAGCCCAGAAAGCAGACTATAGGATGAGATGCCCTCTAAGCCTCTCTCCGCATTCCCAGTCTTGAATTCCCAGCTGTTTGGATGCTGGAGGAAGTCAAGCTGGAGCACAAGCATCATGTTATTCCTAGGACAATGTGTAAACACAACCAGGTCTCTGTGGTGACTTGTTTTGGTGGCTTTGTTTCAGTTCCAGAGCTGAATAAGAGGGGTAAGAACTGAGTAAGGACATTCCTGTCCCAATCAAAACCAAAACAGCATCAGCAATCACAGCCTGTTGCAAATGGCATTTGTGCACTTAAACAAAATGAATCCGAGTTGTGGACAGAAAGTTGTGGACGACAACAAAGCACTGGAAGTCATGACATGAGGATTACTCTTTAGAGAGGAACTCCCCAAACAGCAAATATTTACATGGTGAGGCCACGATTACTTCTTTTGAAGTTAGCCTCATTAAGGATATTAGGAAATTTTTCCACATGAGGACAAACCACCATGAAGGTTTATTTCAGCATTGCCATTAAGAAAGCAAAATACTTGTGAGTGATACTGGTGGTCAGTCTCAATGGAAGTCCTAACTCTTGTTCTGTATTTCCCCCTCACTGAATCTCTCCTGTGTACCAAAATCTCTTTGAATCATTAAAACCTGCATTTACGTAATTCCTCAAATGTCTGAAAATCATGAAGACCCAGTAAAAGTTTTTCCTCTAAGTTTTTTCGGGTTTTTGTTTTGTTTGGGTTTTTTCACTACCAAGTTCTCTTAAAATGCTTTCTTCCTCAGGTTAACTTGCAAACATAATTGATACACTTCTTTTCTGTTTTCCTATAGTCAGAGAACTCCCAATGCTTTCTGGTTCTGGTACATGTGCTTGGAAAAATCAGGTTAAAGCCTTTTCTAAGTATTCTTTTCTGTTAGGAGGTCCAACAGAAGAGTTCAGAACACATCCTTGTTCTAATATTAAGGCAGAGAAATTATATAAAGCGGGATCTGAGTAAAGAAGGTTGGGTGTAACCTGTCCTGTGGGATAACATTTTCTTCAAAGTTTTACTGTACTGGCTCAGATCTTCTCCCATGAATTAAAAGAGTTAGCAAAGCAAAAAGCTTTCCCTGCACTCTCCGTAGACACTCTCATACAGTTTCCAAGTGAAAGGAAGATAAATTTTCTTTCCTTTATTTGTCAATGCCGTAAAAGCACTCAACACACCACAGGAGGCCCTGGAAGCATGGATAACATGCAAAATTCTTTGTTTTGGGAAACAGTTACTGATAAGCTTTATATTGTACTCTTTAGAATTACTTATCCCAATATACAACTTGGTGATTTTCAGACCCTTTTAATAAACTGCAAAAGTCAAAATTGGTTGGTGTTAATATCATCACTGACAAAATTCAGACTAGAGAGACAAGCAAATGTACATTGAAATGAATTAAACTAAATTAGGATTCACATATCAAAGGCATTACTGAATTCTTCAAAGAACATCTGCTCAACAGCAAAGCAGCTGTCAGAAAAATTAGAATTGGCAATTAATACAAAAGTTAGCATAAGTCCATGCATACATTGTTGATTCTAGCTTTGGTCTAATTAAAACTCAAAAGTTGGGGGGTGACTGTAAATAAATTTGGGAAGATGTAAAAATGGTCTGGAGAAAGATGATTGAATTTATAAAAAAAATACCACACAGAGTATTTCATAAGTGAATTAACTGAAGTAGCAGTTGATAATAAAAATAATGTGCTGTCATGTAATTACAAATGGTATTTTAACAATTATTTAACAAGGATTTTAGCAATTTTAAAGAAAGGCCAGTTCACAAGTTTTCAATTAACTTCATGTTGCAATCAAGCCTGAAAGGTGTTTCAGCAAGCTTTGGGGAATATGATAAATAATAAGAATTCATCCTTATTTACAAGAAATCCTAGAGAATAAGAACCCTAAAGAAACATCTAAAGACCTATTCCTCACTTTCTCCAAAAACATTTGTGCTTCAAAAAGCTTTTGCTCTCTGCCTCCAAATGTGGCTTTGCACTGGAACTTCAGTTTTATCTCTTAAATTGGACTTCATCACTAAAACTGGGAACTCCTAACTCTTGCACACTGGACATGAACTCCAACAAGAAATGGCATGAAAGGGCTCCTATGGCTAATGGGGACTACCAACCCTGAGACAGACAAGCACTTAGAAAATTATGCTCCCAAAGAACATTCCAAGATCACTTCCCATCTATCATTTTCAGTTACTCTCCCCCACCCGTACACTGGGGACTGTGCTTTCCAAGTAGTTCTTTGCCCCAATAAAACCACTGTTCTTTTCATTCACAAAGCCACTGTGCCATCTGAAAAATTTCTTTTCTACTTAGAATTATGAGTGTGAGACATCTTTTTTCCAGATTTCATGCATTAAAACTTTTGTTCCTAGGCAGCGACTGTGTACACAAAGTATCAGTGAAACATTGTTAGAAGTTACACAAGTAGAAGTCTTCAATAGTGGAAAAGATGAAAAATCAAGCCAGATTTTGAATTTTTTACACTCCTTTGAGAAAGTAGGTTGAGTTTCATTAACATGCAAGCAGTTCATATGTCTCTGCTTTCCAAGATCAAGCACTTGAGAAGGGGAAAAAAAGAGAAAATAATGAGGAAATCACATAAGGACCTGCCCATCTTAGGTCACAATGATTAATGAAATGGAAATGTTAATGCAGCTCAGAAGTGGCCATATCACATGGAAGTTCAGAAAATAACTATCAAGTTGTTTCCAGAAAACTTCACCCATTAATAATATCAAACCTCAGCTGGAATACAAGAGGCATAAGGCAAGTATGTTGATCCTGATGGTATTGATTAGACCATGCAATTGAAAGTTTCACACACCAACCACAACCCATCTAGGAAAACCACCAAGAGCTGAATTCCAGTAAGGACAAAATAATTTTTAAATGGATGTGCAATTTTTGCAAGGGCTCTAGCCAACATCAGTACAGATCAAATGAAATCACAAGCTTCTCAGCTCCTCACGCCATATAAGATTTCTTCAACATCTGTACAATCTTTTTTGCTTGACATTCCTTGCATCTCAAGATTCCTCAAGTCTTAACTATTAATTCTTATTACTGGTATATGTTGGGTTTCCTCTGTAGTACAGCACAGATCCCTTTATTATGGGCTACCGTATCAAAAGTGGATAAAAATATTATATTGATAAAATATTGAATTATCGAAACATATTCAATATATTTTTTTAGGAGATAGAAGGGTAAACTGAGATTGCAACAGTAATTATCTGAATGTCTGTCAGTGGACTATAGTACAAAATCTCCTGCAAAGGCAAAATTGTCTCACAAACAGAAATAGTACGGAATATGATAATGAGAGCTCAATTCTCCATTGACTTGTATTGGAGATAAAATCTTATTAATTGGTAATTGTTATTTTTTAGTTTTCAAAATCATTTGCAAAGCACTGAGCAGCTCTTTGAGTATGTGCATTACAGCTGGAGGGAGAATGGGGGAAGAGGGCTACAAGACAGGCAAAGTCTGATCCAGATCCAGGAAACTTGCACTCCAAATGTGTTTCACCAAGCACAATTGCTTTATTCTGAAGCAACTTCAGTAAATTAGTGTGAGATTGCCTGCAAGACAGTAAATCAGAAAAACCATGTTTACGTGGTTTTGTTTTCTTCGGCAGTTGTAGAAGGTTAAAGAACAATATGACTTCATTCTGAATTTGCCATCAGGAGTTGTTTTTGTATGGCTACCTTGGAAGCAAACCTTAGGAGAAATTATTTTCCTCACAGAGATTTCATAAAACCACAAAACTTGCTACCTACCTAAAGAAAAAGCATGTAATAACCTAATTAACCAACCTTCATGTGCTTATTGTGGGCAGCTTTCTGAATGCAACAGAGGGTGTACAAGCTACAGGTCAATCCAAAAAAATCAAATGGACCAGAGAGCGTGTCTGGGAAGGATACCCATCCTGTTTGCTCCTGGCCAACACAGAAGGATGTTCCATGGAAAAATGTATTCAGAGGATATCATTAGCCAGTAACAGAGCACCCAAAGATGAATATTGGGACATTGTAGCAGACACATCATAGGATGATGGGAGTTTCTTGGGGTTGTCATCTCTTTTGTGCTTCTTGGATGCTTTACATCTGTCAAAATTGTCAATGAGAATTGTCAGCGAGAGCTTTTACATCCAAAATGCAAACCCAGCAGCCAGACATTACCACTGCTGTGTACCTGGATAAACTGTGTGAGTTGCATATCAGGAAGAACTTTTTTAATTGAAAACTGAGCTTAAGATGGATATTTTTAGTCTGAAATCTATATTTCTCCTCTTTCTGCAATGCCTGAAATGCACTACGTTAATTTAAATCAAAATTCTAGCTATGTACAGTTCAAATCTGGAGGAAGGAAAACAAAACCTTACACTTGCACAAAGCTGACTGTTTAAATATTTAAATACTCAACAGCAAGTATTAATTAAGGGAAGATACTCTGTACTGAGATTTAGAAAAGTATCTACAAGGTGTGGGAGCTGATGAGAACTTCAGAGTCAAAACTTGGGGTACAGAGGCAGCAGCTCTGTCAAATGGCTAAAAGGTTGTAAGTAACAGGTACTTGCGTTTAGCTACGTTGCCTTTCATTTCAGAAAAAAAAAGCACTGCATGAATCTTTTCCTTGCACAAGAAGAGCTTATTAATATGCCTCATTCATTTTCTGATCTCAGCTGAGCCCCTGATTAGCTCATTTTTGCTATTTTGATGTCAACAAGCACGGGAGGTGCTCGTGTAAGAAATAAATGGATGACAACACTAGAAGTAACTTTGCTAGTAATGAATCAAACTAAGTTTATGTATTTGCTATTGCACTGTGTAGCCACAGGGGCGTTGCCAAAAGTCAGAGGAAAAACATAAAAGCAGGATTTCTGTGAAGAGATAGCATCTTTGATTACACAAAACTGCAAGTAATAAGTAATAAGGCTGACAAATTCTCTTCTTCTGAGATTTTCTGCAATTATATCAGTTGATTTAACGTGAGCTACTACCTTTCCCTTCACACCTTCACATACATGTGGCACTTCACACCCTGCTCCTCACTATTCCAGTCAGAATCTCTGGGAACAGACAATATTACCACTTTACCCAAAGAAAGAAAATGTAGGAATAAGTGAGGTTTTGTGGCCTCTGTTTCTGGATGGGTACGTTCATAAAAACTTCGGGGGTTTTTTCCTTACATTTAAAGTGTCTTCAAGAGAGAGACAAGTGGAAGGAGCTGGCATCAGTTGAATGAATCACACATGAAGTACAGCAGATGTTAAATAAAGCAAGCATGTTACTGTTTCAGCTGTAAAATAGTCTGTAGCATTAAATGAAAATGCCAGGCCTCTTTGGAGTTTTTCTCTCATCATGCAACACATCAAAAGACACAACATCAGTGCAATTATTCTCACAATTAAAATTCATGGAAAATACAGCCAGTTACTGAATGATTTGAGATGCAGCAGGCTCCAGATACACACAGAATTCTTCACCAGGAAGGGCATATATTTATTCTGTGACCATGCGGTTGAGGCCACACCTCAAGTGCTGTGCCCAGTTCCAGGTCCCTCACTTGAGGAAGGACATGGAGGGGCTGGAGTGAGTCCAAAGAAGGACAACAAGTCTGGGGAAGGCTCTGGAGCACAAGTCCAGAGGAGCAGCTGAGGGAGTTGGGGGCGTTCAGCCTGGAGAGAAGGAGGTTCGGAGGGACCTCATCACTCTCTGCAGCTCCCTGAAATGAGGGTGTAGCCAGGTGGGGGTTGGTCTCCTCTCCAAAGTAACAAGCAAGAGGAAACAGACTCAAGTTGCAGCAGGAGAGGTTTAAATCAGGTACTGGGAAAGTTTTCATCACTGAAAGAATTGTCAAACATTGGAATTACTGCCCAGGGAGGTAGTGGAGTCACCAACCTTAAAAGTATTTCAAAGACATGCAGGTATGGCACTTAAGGACAAGGTTTAGTGAAAGACTTGTGCTGGATTAACAGCTGGACTCAGCAGTCTTAAAGATCTTTTCGAAAATAAATGATTCTGTGAGTTCAGAGAGGATACCAGACAGAGATTGTTCTGATCTATCTGGTAATAAGAACTCATTTTATTCTACCCTACACACTAAACAGTAGGTGAATGAACTATAAAAGACTAGATCAAGTTACTCTAACTAAAAAAAGATCATTTTCTTAAGGCAGCAAGCTTTTTTTCAAGGCCTTGTCTCCAGTAATACTAAAGTTATTCTTCTAATTCAAACTTGTAAACATAAATCAAAGCAAATTGTTCCATGTTTTCTCCTCTTAGTCCACAAATATCCCTTCTCTTCACTAGGATTCTACTCTGTGGTAGTAAAACCACAAGTAACCTTAGGCTAGCAACCACAACAACAGCCTTTTCTGCTAGGTCTGGAGAATAAAGTCGCATTTAATACTATAATTATCTTGCACAAAGTATAAATGCTTGAAGACTCTTATTTGGTAGGATACTACAATGTCCTTGGTAGATCAAATTCCCCAAGACTGAAAATGCACCAAACTGATGCTAAGGAAATATTTAATCAGTGCAAAGGTCACTAATTTTTCTAATTTTCTGAAATTGGTCATTTCAGGTTCTTTCAGAAGATTAATGAGGCATCAAACAATCTCTAAAAGAAGCAAGAAAAATTACTGAACATTTTTAAGCCTTTGTATTATACACTTGGGTTTATATACTGAAATTGTGATTCATATTATTTGGCTACTCTTTTCATTTGTCAAATTACAATGTGTTTTTCTGTAACAGAATTTGACCTAGGCATATGACAGCACATTGCTTTAAGTTTTACATAGATCTTGCATTTTATCCAGACCTGCTGAAAGTGAGCAATACATCAAAAGCCACTGTATGAAACTGGTACCATACAACTCAAAAACTCTGCTATTTTATCTCCTCCCTCCACCCAGAAACTGTAACATGTCACCAAGAAAGGATATGATACTGCAAAATAAACAAAATATACACATTTAAGCCAGTCAGTAAACAGAATATTCTAGGTCTGCATTACAAGTTAAACACAGCTGCCCAGTGTTCACATTACTCTATATTCTGTTTCTGAGTATGAGCATCGTGGCTGTCAGACCAAACCTCTTCAGAGGTAACTCAAAGAAATCTCCAGCAAGTCCTCTTAGGACAGGCAAGGCCAGAAGTCTCCAGCTCAGAGGACTGACATCTTCAGTAGTACCACACTGCCCTGCAGACTCGACACAAAGACCCCTTAATATTTGGCATTTCTCTCAGGGGAATTTTTTTAAAAAATAGGGTCTTCTGTGCAATAGTTTCTCATTGTTCAACTGACAGGTTTCCTGGGAATGCTGATTGTCAGCTGGGAATTAAAAATTATTTTCCTAAAGAGAAGTATTGGGAGGCAGCATTCTCATGTCACACTGCATTGGTCAGTCTGTCAGGACAGCTGGTTTCAGGAAAATCAGCTCCTTTCATGAAAATCAGCTCACTTTTTTTTTTNAATTTTTTTTTTTTTTTTTTTTTTTAAATACTGTGGCTCTCTAATCACTAACAGACCTAATCTGAGTCTCTGCTTTCTTTTGCTACTTTGCTTTTTAGCCCTGTACAGGTAGGTGGTGGATTCACAGTTTTCCAGCTAAGGTAGACCTTCCTCTTTGACAGATCTTCAGGCACCCTGTGTCTTGTGTTAATGAACAGCAGGAGTTTTGGATCAAGGCATCAAAAGAAAAATTATCTCAGAATATTATCCTGCAAAGTGTCTCTAAAGCAGCTTTCCCTCTGGGTTTCAATGACCTCTAAGCAAGATTTCTACAGTTCAGCTTGGGACAGGAGAAACACTGATATTTTGGACAAGCCCCTCAGATAAAACCTCACATGACTCCAGACAAGAACTTTCCACTGACCAAGAGCTCTGTTCCATCACATCCAATTTCTGCAATCCTATCTAGAAAGATTTAGAGGGCATCCATGGCTTGGCTGTGACATAACCCTCGAGTCTGACTCAGAAGCCAAGAATTTTTCTTCTCCATTTCCACTTCCTGCTTAATTTTGGCAGGCCAGCATGGAGTCCCTACAGAGCAAGGCCCACATATATCATGTGCTTCCATCCGGACCACTTAAAACTTTTTCTTTCCTTCAGGGGTCCTACTGCCCTCCCTTCAGAGTAAATTCTTTTGAAAAACTGTATGGTTCATGCATATTTTGTATACAACTGTATGGTCATATACTTTTTAAAAAATAAAAAGCAGTTCTAGGCAAAGAGTAATTTCATACAGCTGTGATCAGAGACAGCCAGGAAGGCTTACAGGAAATTCTGGGGTTCACAAGCTGCATGGGTGGGTTCTTAGTGGCATAACCACTCAACAGCTCACTGCTCAGAGGAAAAAAAAAAAAAAAAAAAAGGTAGTTACTGAATGATCTTAGAATAAAGACAGAACTTCCTCAGCTTTATGCCTTTGCTGTTACTTTAGCAATGGTGCACAACTGCCATCCTTCTATCCCCAGCAATGCCCAGAGAACAGGCACAGGAGCCAGGGATGCTCTTTTTCCTTTATCCCAATTTTTTGTATAAACAAACAAGTGCGTTCTTAATGTAAAATTGTGATATCTCAAATGTCTGTGATTTTTTCATGTTAGCCAGTTCCTACCTGTATGTACAGTTCACAAAGGGTCTTGGTTTAAGGCCAGAACTACAAATAGCACTGTTTCTAATAAAACTTCTTTTGCTGGGAGTGTTTTAATGCTGGGAACTCGAAGGGCTTTAATGGCTGTTTAATACTGGGTGTTTTCTAAGTGTCTAGGTAGTTTCCTAAAGTTTTTGATCCTGGTTCCTGCAGGAGTTGCTGAGTCCAAACACAAAGTGAGGAGTATGAGGAGTCTTGGAACAAACGTCTCCCAGTTCAAGAAAATACTGTAAACAGCAAAAAAAAAATTTACTTCATTTAACTTTTCCATTCTTACAGCAGAGGCTGCCGATGGACTCTTGATTCAAACAGCACTGGATGAGGTCATAAGCATAACTAATGTGGCTCAAAACACATGTAACAAAGGTCAAACATACTTCAATTATCTATGTCTGCATCCTCCTTATTTTTCTGCTCTTCCAATGATTAAATATGCCTAGGTCACTACATAACCCTTCCAAACTAGGCATTCCCGCTCTATCTCACAACATTCCCAAACACCTGCATCTTCTGCAGGCTCTTTTTCTGAGTATGAGGATCAGATGAAATGAATGTCTCTGTTTTATGGGGGTAAAGGTGATCACAGAGTAGTCACTCAAGTTTTTTGCTTCAAGTCCACAGCAACGTTTGGGAATAAAACATCTGATCTGCCAATCTCCCACCCACTGAATGACAGGACAAATAATAATGAATCAATAGCAAGCTAAAGAATTAAGCATTATTTATTTCATCTGCTGACATAGGGCATGATAGTTCTCCAACAAAAATTAATGGTAAACTTCCTTTGAGTTCAACAAGAGCAAGATTAAATCCCTGGTCTCTTGCCTCCCTATAGAAGCTGACAATATAACAAAAGTCAAATTACTATTTTTCACTTAGGAATAACGGTGGAATAAATGTGCACAACAGTTATTCCATATTTCTTCTCCCATTCTTTGACCAGGCTTCTGATTTTTACTTCAAAAACTTAACAGAATAAACACCAAAAAAAGAAAGCCAAGATACAAGAAAAGCCTGACCAACACAAAGTTCATCTTGACAAAGCAAACACATTTGCACTTAGAATACTTTTTAAATCACATGAACTGAATTGCAAACCATTCACCCCCTCCACTGTCACTTCCCTCACTCCCCCTTTCTCACATGCACATACTGTGGGGACTGCCAAGACAGAACATCCCACTGACCTTGGCAACTGGCAGCTGTGATCAATCACTTCATAAAATCCTATGTGTCAGCTAGAAACCACTTGTATTTCTTAAGCAAGTCAATCTGCTAAACAGCTTAAGTCATGAATCCATTTAAAAAGGCTAGTAAAACAAATTCATTTGGATTAAATATTTCTTTATGCCTGATTTTCTTTTCTTTCTTTTTTTTTTAAATGGCTAATATTACAGTAGAAATTCCTCTCTGTCATTGTGAGAAGTTGCTTGCACACTCCAGCATAGGTGTGATGGCTGATGGAGGGGTCTCATCACTAACTGGTGAAGCTCACCACAGGTGTCCCTGACCATGACAAAAATTCCCAACTTCTTTTAGACAAGTAATCTGACCCAAATATGAGGTGATTTATCAAACAAAAGGAAAGCAAACATCTCTCCATAGAAACTAAGCATCAGACAGAACTGTTATTACCAAACACAGCACTAAACAAATGAGACAGTTTTTAACCCTAAACTGAACTTTGGTGGAATGAGAACAGCATGGAAAGTCACTCTTTCCGTAATTATTTTCTCTTTAAAAACAACATGTCAATGGATTTCTTTGAACAATTTGCTCATTATTGAGATTGTATATTCTGCTCTCTGCCCCTAGATAGTCCTATGAGCATAATGTAAGTAAGTTGTTAACTGTTTGCATACTTAATCTGTCCCACAAAAACAACAGTTTTTCCACTCAATCCTTTGGATAGATCAAAATGAAACAATCTTAAAATCTGCAGATCAAACATAAAACTTAAAGGAAAAAAGTAAGGGGAAGGAATGAAGAAGGTACACTGATGAGACAAAGAAAGCAAGAAACCAACAGTGAAAAAGACATGACTCATTGTAGTCACAAGTCTTGAATGAGTAAAAAGGCCTGTGCAGCTAATCTACAGCTAAACCTGATCACAAAATGACTTTTACTACCTTGACTGCATTGTGATACCTTTTAGATGTAGAATAATAAAGCAGAAGCTTGCCTCTTCAAACATCATTCACTCCTAGAGCCATCCATGGGAAATAGCTCATTCTCCAAGGACATAACCATTACAAAGTACAATAATAAAACATTTCCATTCACAACCTGAGGGAAAAGTATATGGTGTTTTGCACATTTTTACTGTAAAATGAGAATACCTTCTTAGGGTACAATGACACATTTCCTTTCTCACCTAGACCAATAAAAGCATGTAATGCAAGCAGGGTGTCACACCACACAGGTGTCTGTCCATTTGAAAGTTACTCTGAGGCAGCGTCAAAGACTGACTTAATTTGTCTTTCCTAGATTGTACATTCCATTAGGCTCCTAAATTTGTCATCTAATTAGTATCTGCTCAGAGGGGGTGTTTCTTCAGATTGGACTTTGCCAGGGAAAGGATTTTAAATGTCAGATTCATTTCCAACTTATAGATGACAGAAAAAAATTGAGTTTGCCTGGTATGAACAGGAGAAGAAGGAATAGTTAACCACTAGTTTCAACAGCAAGGATGGGAGCACAGCTCATTTCTCAGTGTCTTCCTGATGCAGAAGGTTCAGAATTGCTGTGGCTTGAGGGCATTTCATCACTGTGATAGTCTTCGAGGAAAATTTCCAAGCAAAAACTTGAAATTCATCACCACTTAAACAAGACAGTTTCTCTTTCCCCTCATCACACTTTTTATTGTACTTTAAGATGGCTGCTTACCATTGATAAATGAAAACTGCTCCTGGAAGTTGAAAATAATAGCTTTGAAATGCAACTGGGTCACAGATTTTCTTGATTGTTCTCATATATTTGAGTTAGGATATAGGAGTTTGTCTCTGGCTTGCACAAGAAAGCTGTGAAAAAGCAGAACGTCACTTCCACAGCGCTTAAACTTTCTCACCTGTACAATGAAAGTAACAGCCAATACAGCCTTCTCATAACTGGATGCTGAAATCAGTTCCAAACATCACAACTTTAAAAGCTGGGGGTGGGGGGCAACTGCCTTGCTAAGAACTGCAGCTATTGCCCCCTTAAATGCTGTCACATCAGCTCAGGGCTGAAGCTCAAAGGTGAGCTCAGTCCCGGAGCACATGAACAAGGCATCTGAATTCTGTTCACTTTCTGATTCTGGTCTCACCTCCCTCAGACTCTGAAGTCTGCTTTGCACTTCTAACTGGAACTTGCCATCAATTAATTGGTGCACACTGTGTTCAGGCACTTGACTGGGGACAGGGGAATGAGGGGGAAAAACAAACAAAAAAAAAGACAGCGATTTTAACTCTAGTAGATAACAGATGAGTGAGCCATCAGCTCTAACAGGAGAGCTCCTTGGAGCTTAGATGATTTACTACAATGAAAATTTAACTCTTACATGGGTGAGAAAGCCTGCCTTTAGGCATCAAGAATTCAGAAGTTTTGTCTGTGAGGCAGAAGTACAATACTTTTTTGATATGAGTAAATGAGACCCCTTCCAGATCACAGACATATACAGTCTGTCCCAGAGCTCAGGGGCCTCTGGACTACAGCTCATAACTACCAATCTCATTCCCAAGGCAAAAGGAGAACTTCCTTTTTTACCCTTTTCACACAATAAAAGCTATATATATTCTGAAATAATAAGTACCTTGAATCAATGTATATACTTATCCATAGTTTTTCATTTATACTGCAGCTTTTTGTTCCCAAAAAATGTTAATGGTTATCAAAAAATCCAATATACCTGGCCCCACTGTCCACATTGTCCAACAGTTCATTTGAGAAACAACATAATATAGAGGGTTTCTCCAAACCATACCTTACGGATCACTGGAAAGAGACAGAACGTTTATGCTTGGAATTCCTTACCCGCCCATTTCTGAGAAGGAAATATATGAACAGGAAGACTGTCAAAGTAAAAGCAAATTGTCATTACTTGGCTCAGCTTCAGGAAAACTCCAAGGAAATAGAGATGTCCTATCTAGAAGGAAAACCAGGAAAACTTGGAAAATTTCCTATCATTGAGAAAAGAATCCTTCAAAGGAGGGTTTCAAGATAATTTTGAGAGAATGAATGTGAGAGGTTACTTTGCAGAGTAACACTGCTGCACTCTGCTCATCTCATCATTGTCTTAATACACAATATTTTTCAAGATTAATGGGTTTATCTGGGCTGAGAGATACACAAAATGATACTTATTCTCCCATGTTACAGCAAAACATAACGAAGAAAAATGTTTGGGGAGTGAGCCATTCCCACACACAGAATAAATGGGGAAGTTGGAGACCTGTAAGTCAGGAAAAGCTTCTCAAAGCTTAATGCAGGAGAGGAGAGAGATTTTTGTAGGTGCTAGGACCTCACGCTGACACAGCCAAAGACAGTGAAGGCAATCTGAGCTGGAAAAGACTTCATGGCCTTCTGACCTTTAGTTCCTGGTCCCCAGCAGATTTCAGTGAAAATGTGTGACAAACAAAAACACTCAGAGCTGTACAACTACCCAGGAAATTCATCATCATCTAACACTCCTTCATATATAAAAGCAGAGCTGAAAACAGAGAAATATCCATCATCAGTAGAATCAGGACTGACCTCCTCTACCAAGATTTACTAATATAGGCAACATTCAAAACTTTAAGAATATAATCAGGCTTCTGTTGAACCAAAGCAACTTCTCCAAGGTCAAAAATGGCCAATGGCAAATAAAGCCAAACAATAAAGCCAAATCCAGGATTTCATGTCAGTTTCCCAACAGATTCATTTTAAAGTGGTGCCCAGCCTCTCATTTAAAGAAAACAAAAAAAAAAAAAACAAACTTAGCTGCAATATGACTGAAGCCACCCTGAGAATCCTAGAAATCCTAATGGGAATTACTAACTTCACACTTTTGGCAAATTACCAAAGCCAAAGGCACTGCCTGCATTCATATATGCTGTGTAGTGGTGTTTAGTCAGCACCTCCAGAATCCTGGAGGTGCTGAATGTGTTGAACTGCAGTTAGGCTTTTATGGGAAATTTCACTGCCCACTCCATTTCTGCATCTAATCGTGACTCCAAAAACTGCTTCAAAAATTTATGCAATTTAATTCAGCTGAAAGAGGATGAGTCTCACAGACTTGGGGTACAGACACACCCATAAGGTACTGTGTAACCTGCTGGGCGAAAACTCACCATAACCATGGTCCTACCCCAGAGTCACTCAAAGGAGCAAATCTTTAAACTAAAACTTGCACAGTTCACAGTACAAAACTGCTTATGTTGCAGCTAACCAGACAATAACTTGCTCACAGAGCTATTCCCTGAATTTAAACAGGACCCATCCAGTAGGTGAGATGCCAGGTAATAGTACCACAAGCACAGGCAGCATTTCTCAAGACAAAGATGCTGAACCTCCACCCAAAAATCCAGCAATCCACATACAAAGGCTGTAAGATCCTGCTCAAACAAAACATACACCCTGAAACACGTTTTAAAGGGTGTCTATTTTGACATTCTCCTGTGCTGGAATTAACTGCTCACCCAAGTGCACTCTACAGCTTGAGGCCTTCTGGAAGTGAAGTGATAAGAGTTCCACAGTGCACTGAATCACACACAGCATCAATATCACGTTCTGTTCAAAAAAGCTGAGAGAACTTCCCTGGTGCAAGGCCAAGCATAGTGAGCCACTGGCTACATTTCTTACAGAGCAGGGAGAAGGTCCTTTCCACCAACAGGGCCTGTGAAGCTATATCCAGGAAATATCTATGGAAAGTTTCACAGAACCACAGAAGCTCAAAAGGCAAAGAAAATAAGTTATTTTTATAGGTACACACATTGATGGTAGTTCTATATATCTAATAACCTACATAGCACATGAGTGCATTATCCTATTTATATTTGTCCAGCAACCACTTCACATTACTCAGGTCATTGTTTATGCTGTCTGTGGGCAGTGAAATAAAAATGATCCAGAAAAGGTTTTCTCAAGATAAAAGTTGGCCCTTACAGGTAGTTGGAAAGGTAGAATTTTAGTACACTGGTGCATGTGGCTTTTAAAAACAATAACAAACAAGAAAACCTATGCAAAGAGGACTGTCCTAGAAGGGGATTGACCACTTCATGAAGTGCAGCCTTCCAAACAGATAAATCCTGGATTTCCAACTCAATTTCACTGAATCCAATGACAAACTCAAAGAAGGCTCACTTCAGAGTAATTAAAACAGATTGATTTGACTGGTAGTCTCCAATGATAAGTACAGCTGTGAAGTTAAAAAATTTTAAAAAGCCTTTCTATGTCCACACAGGTTTAGCATCTAAATCCAAGCTAAGCTCCACCACATAAAATGAATTAGAAATTCCAGGGAAAACACACATCTCTGTGTTCATGTGAGTCCCTTGCTTATCTTAGCAAAACAGACGTTACTAACACTGGGTAAAACCAAGAACACCAGTGGTCAAGCCCAAGACAGGCTGAAAAATCTGACAGAAAGTGTTATTCATGTCATCTTGTGAGGAATGCTTTACAAATACCACAAGCTGGCAGGAAGAATGGCAAGACATGCACTCCTGGCTGTCTAGACTGAGTTTGAGACTAACCAGCCACACTGACTGTAAGAACAAAATTTCCCAAAAAACAGTGGAAAAACACACTTAAATTAAACAAACTGATAATAAAAGAAAACAGGCTCCTTCCAAACAGACATCAGTGATTCCCAGATTTTGTCTTACTAGAGCCTAGAAGAACAGAACAATATTACAAACCCCCATGGGTAGCTGGAGATGAGAAAATAGTGGCAGCTGAGAGTCCTCTTCATTCTCTCCAGAGCCTTCAAGGCTTCTAAGTTATAATAGCACAGAAGGGGCAGCTCAGAATCACCTTGGAGTTCCTGTCCAACTTATAATCTGAAACTTGATGGAAAATTCTGGGAGATAAAGTGAATTTGCTTCAAACTCTCTCAAATTGCAACAGCATGAGGATTTCATCTGGAAAAGACCAGAGTACCTTTTGTCTCAAGCCCTTCTGTGACTAAATTTACATTAGGGCCCTGGCCTCTACCAGCTTGTTTCCACGATAANAACAAGAAAAAAAAACACACAAACAAAAAAAACCACCACCACATTTTGGTTGGTTCTTTTCATGGGCATCAGCAACAGAGGCCTAAAGAACAAACAAAACTATAAAGGTGAAGACTCAGTAGGTCCAAAGCAAGACATCCAACTTGTCTTCGCAATGATCTGAAGACTGCACAGAAGTCAAGGCTGCTCTTCATTAAGAGCAGCCTTGACTTAATTAAGCTGTTTCTGGGGCCACAGAAACCCTCTCAAAGAAACCAATCAGCAAGGCACAAGTGGCTTCATACAGCAGAGAGTTGTTTTGCATTACTGAAGATCAATTAATACCTTCATAAAATGAAACCTAGGAAATAAGATCCTAGTAACAGTAGAATTGCTTAGGGATTGTGTACAGTGAAGATCAGATCTGTTTAATACAGGAGAAAGAGAAATACCAAGATTACTGAATTGGAGTGGAGGGTTATTACAAGGGAAATCAAGATTTCTTTTTCTTTCTTTTAAATAAAATTGGAATGGATGTCTTCTTCTTCCAGAGGGTTTTCATCTTACTCCCAGAATAAAATTTCCACATCTCTCAGCAACACAAAGGAAATATATTAGTATTTTAAAGGTGTGCTGAAGTGATTGACTTCAGACTCTTTAGCTACTTAATTCTACGTTAAAATGAACTGAATTGTTTAATCAGGTCCCCAAAACAGCTTTACAGGCTCATTTACATGGATCCTTAACACTGCCACGAAGAAAGCTGCCAAGTATCTGGCTCCATGAATGCTCATATGCCATAATTGTCAATAAAACCCAGCTACTGATCATATACATCCATCTAACTTTTCCCAGGTTTGTCTTCATTGGGGAATATTGTCACAATTTTGGACCTTTGCTGGCAAATATAGCTGTCAGCAATAGCAGAAATGCTATCAGGAATCACCTTTGATGGCTAAATCAGGGCTCTGGATCACTGACATACACTGGCATGATGGTCTGAAAATCCCCTCTCCAGATAGAGCTTTATTTTCTGCCATATAAAGCAATTCCCTGCACTGCCATCAAGCTTTTCTGTCCTGCTGCCACTGAGCCCTTTGTGGAGTTTTAGTCATGAAGCCAAAAGAGTTTCATCAGGAGTTATGGGCTTGAAGCATATAAATACAAGATAGCAGTCATCTGATTATTTTATTTCTGATTAATTTGCCTTACTCTATATAAAATAAATATTACACATGATTTTTTTAATTACTTCTATATACATAGCTACCTCAAATAACCATTTAAAGCTCTTTCTGCTATGCACTGAGGTCCTCCTTCCCTGCTTTTTTCCCCACATGTGAATGAAGTCATCTTTATCTCCATTTTCATTCTGAAGCAACTCAGAAGGAACTCTCCCTCTTTTCCCTGCCCCACTTCAATTGCCTGCAAGAGATTTTTCCAGCACTCACAAGTACTACCCCGCTTAGGTGGTAGATCATGACTGTTGCAGCAGCCCTCTTGGTAGAGGGCAGAAATGTGCCTAGACACAGACTCCTTGTTTATCACAGCATGAAAAGGGGCCTGGTTTATTCCTCTTTACAGCTCAGCCATCCTGACTCCAACCATTCCCTGACTCTGCCTGCAGCAGCTCCTGCTGTAGGTTTCCCTTTCAGCCTCTGACTGCTGGTTATTTCCTGCTGAACTCTGACTGCAGGGATCAGTTTGCAGCCTCTGACTGCAGCTTTTACCCAGCCAGACTGTGACTGCAGGTTCCAACAACATCTAACTGCACACCCAGACTCACCTCACAGCAGGGATTCTCTCTCCTCAGGATCATCATCATCCTCCTCCTCCTCCTCCTTCTTCATGCCTCACACTCACGAGCCTCCATGATAATTCAATCCTCCCCAGCTACCCCACTCCCTATTATCACACTTACCTTTATTGGACACAGCTGTGACTTATCAGGGGCGAGGCTGTACTGGCTAATTAACACAGCTGTGACTTATCACAGGCAACGTCACCTGCATTCCCTTCTCCTACACACGCATGCTTAAAATGTAAAATGAGTTAAAAGTCAAGAATGTTAGTTGTCTATATTTGCCTGTAGAGCAACTATCAGTACGAAAAAAGAAAAGTGTTACATTGCAATCCAAAAGGTAGATTCCCATCCTAAAAGGGTGGCCCAAATGTAGTCAGGTACAAACCTCTGCTTGAAGAGTATTGCTCCCACACCCACAAAATCATAACTTGGCTCCAGCAGCATTTTTACCATGACAGAAATCATCATCACCGCGAAAGGAGTGCAATGTAATTTCGCCTGATTATTTTAAAATTGAAATTAGTTCTCATTAGAAAGGCTAGGAATCATGTTCTCGAGAGAGGGCTGTGTATTGTACAAGACCACTTGACAAACTCTGTGAATCTGAAAAGCTTTTCAGCTGTCAAAAGAAAAGTCTCTGACCTCTCACACTTGGCTGCTTTTTCCAGTTTTATCAGCCCTGCTATTACCTCCTCCTGCAAATCTGGCTTCTAGGTATACTTTACACAAATGTACACTGATAAATAACCAGGATTACCAATTTTTTCATGCAGCAGCCTACATGGCACATAAAATCATGAGAGCCACAAAAGTTCACACACTAACAAGGTTTTGTTTACAGCATTAGGTACTAATGACCTTAGGAGGTAGCTAAACCCAGAAAAATCCGCAGTATAACACACTCACCTTATGTTTTTGTTCCTTTACCAATCTCTTTAATAAAACTTAAACTTGAACCTTTCCAGTTAAGATTTACACACATGTTTCAAGTAATACATATTTGGTAGAAGTCAGTCTAATCACAGGCAGAAAGCTAAGTATGATGGAGAGTGAGGCCTAAAAGTGTCAGGTGAATACACCCAAAGCCAACAAAACCTAGAAGGCACACCTTAAAAATTTAGGTCCCATACCATAACATATATTGAAAGAAAATAACCCACATTTCTAGCTCGTATAGAATCCAAATCATAGAGAAAACTGGGACAGAATTGCTTATCATTTATTTTACAGAGCTGATTTATAATATGCGCACTGTACCAATAATTTATTTGAACTGTTGCAATGATGCTTTTGTTTCAAGTTTCAGCTGTTGCAGTTCAGATTATCATCCTCGGTTTTCCTTTAAGCCATCCCATGTTCTTTACAGAGGTAATTTTATTAACTAAAAAATAAAATTGTTATTTGGAAGCTTGATAGCCAAAGCACCATTTCCTGGAACTGAAGACATGGCTTAACCATGTAAAAATAAAGAAAAATGACTAAATCATAGGGATTTTGCACCATGAAAACAATAGATCTGCTCTTGGCTCCTCAGCTGATTCTTAACAACTTTCTTGGCAAATAAATTGTGATCAATTTGTTGAAATTATTTGTTCCCAAAATGCAGTGACACTAAATATTTTACCTCACTGCTGATAAGCACTGACATTTAAATCTCAAATCAAATGCCACAGCGGACCTACAAAGTTTACTTCTCCTATAAAAGTACACTCCAAACACCTGCAATTAGATTATATTCACTGTCTAACAGCCAAGGCCTGGATGCAATCCCATCTCACCTTGATTCCTTCCAGTGCTATTTGTTTATAGTTCCTATTTCCCAGAAATAGCCATTGAAGTAAACATGGAGTAAACATTTCTCCAGAGTACTGTGATTCCTTGCAGGATTTGAATGATCCCTGTGCTACCTGAAGTCCTGTGCTCAGCAAACTGAGATGCTGAATGAAAATCAAGCAGCAAAACCAATGCCACACTTGGCTAGACATGGGTGCTGTTCCAGAGGGAATTTTAGGAACAGTTACAGCAAAATTGGTAACCCACTGTAAATATCAGTGCATTATGAGCTAGCAGCCTATAAATCCCTTCCCAGTGGCATGTCCCTATGGGAAAGAGCATGCAGGCTTCCATATGGTGGTGATAGATCATGTGATTTTTTTAAAGGCATACTGTAACCCAGACTTATTTACTGTTCTCTCTCCTCATATCTGTAAACAAGAAAAGCTTAAAAGGTTACATTCCTTCCTCCTCCTCGCTGTGTTATTTAAACCAAACTAGGAGGTCAGCCACATAAACATCTGTCATCTGAACTTAATTCTTGGTACTTTCTCTTTTTTCTTCTTCTTCTTCTTCAGAAAATAAAATAGACGTGTCTGACTACATAAAAGGGGAGCTGAACCATCTCAATTTTTTGCATAAGTATCAGAAATAATGATAAGTAAAAATAAGGGGATTTTTTAAAAAAACAAAACAAACATTTAAGCATGCCGAACATCAACCATATCCTGAATAGTCTCCTTCTATCTGCCTCCACGCATAACAAAGTACAAAATAAACTCAGATACCATTTATTTCTGGTTTAATTCATAAAAGAATTCAAGCATCAGCAGCCAGCTTGTACAAATTGTACCTAGGAAAATGCACTGGAACACATGGGAGGAAACAAAACTAAAATTTTCACATTTTCTTTTTAATTTTTTCCTCTACCTCTCCACTACACCCTGAAGATTCAAAAGGAAAATGACAGATTCCATTAATAATAAAATAAAACAATGGGACATATTCAATCCCTGCTTCTTGCCACTTCCTATCTTCAGAGTAAACCATTTGATTTTAATTTATTATTCTCTCCTAATTTGATATGGTGAGGTAAATTTAGCAGTCTTGGAGAACAACAGGAGACACAAGGACCGTGGGAAAATTAAGGTCGAAAGGTACCTCATGGGATCCAACCTCCTGCTCAAAGCAGGGTCAGCTCTGTAGTTACATCAAGAGGGTCCAGACAATTTCTGAATACTCTTAAGGATGAAGACTGCACAGCCTCTCTGAGCAGCCTGTTCTGCTGCCTGCCTGCCCCCAAGATTAAAAAGTTGCTCCTTATACCCACTTTGAACCTTACATCTCTTAAGCGGTATTTTTATACATTTTAAGTTGTTGTATTTCCAATTTCATTAACCAAAATAGCTACATACCTCCTTTCTTTTGCAACCAAGTTATCCCAGAATAAACCTGACATATATTCATATATGTATACACAGATCACTCAGTGTTGTTTCACTCTAACATGCCCCAAGGGATCTCAGCTATCCCACCTCAGGGGTGGATTTTAACACCAGCCTGAGGCACAGGATCAGGATATGGCCAGAGGGGTGCAATGCTCCTCACAGGCACTGGGCAAGGAGCAATCAAGTACCCATAGCCCAGCCTAAATATTAAAAAAGGGGTAATAAAATCCATGCAAGTTTGTTGTACTTAATGCATCGCCACTGCTATGGGGGCAGGGGTTAATTTGGCTAAAGAGGGAAATGGTAGCAAAGGACAGCAGTTCCACCTCTGGAGAATCGTTGAACTCTACAATGAATACGGTTGGAAGAGACCTTAAAGACCATTTAATTCCATGCCATCTCTGACAACTGGTGGGGCTGATGATAACAGGGAACAGGAGGGGAAGACAGGAATGTAAAAATGGTCCTTAATTAGGTGTGGATGAAGAATTTGCTTGTATTTTATTTCCATCCCTGGAGGTACATGGAAGTAGACTTTAGCCAATGGGTTTATTTTTCCTGTGCTCAGGTAGGGTTGTTTGAGGTGAGAATGGACTTTTTACTCAGTGGTCTTGGCCCATGAGATTGTGTAAGGAATGATAATTATGAAGAGGCTGTAGAATCAATTTCTGGGAGAAAGAAAGGAAAGTCCAAGGACCCTGATTCTCATGCCCTAGCAGCTCGTGGAGGAGAGGGATGATGCACGGTCACCTATTCCTTGACTCTGCCAGAGGCTGCAATCCCCACCACAGAAGCAGCAGAACAGGTGGTACATCTACTGCTCAGCTGAGGCAGCTCGGGCTGTCACACTAATGGAGTTGCCATCAGCTCCAGTTTACATTACTATGTGAGACTGAACTACAGCAGCAGAGAGCTCTGATTCACAATCCCTGCTGGAGTCAAAGGGCTAAAGAGATGGCCTCCCCCACATCTCCTCAGCCAATGCAGCTTCATCTCGCAGGGATCATGAATCAGAGTCTGGCAGCAGGGAATAGATTAGGAAAAAGAAGTAAGACAGGAAATAAGGAAGAAGAAAGAGAATAAAGAAGTGAGTGCAAGAAAGGAAAGAGCATTAGCAGAAAGAAAAAGGGTTATTAGTATGTTAAAGGGGGGGGAAAAGAAAGGATAGGAATTTGTTAGTGTGTTTCTCAAAAGCCTAAATTTAGAGGAAGTAAGGAGACAAGGCACCTCACATCTATTAATACTACCAAGTTATTGATTACCTTTGGTCTTGATCTCAAAAAGAGCCAGTAACAAGTTGTTTGAATCAATTACAACTTTAGTAGTCTATAAAATATGGTCATCAAATTAAGTGAAAAAGCTTCCATCTGGGATTTGGATACTCCAAGCACTAGGATGCACCAGGGAGCAGAGTTACACTTTAAAGAGTTTTTAACATCAGTATGGAAAAGATTTTTACCTGCTTGGGCAATTAAGAAGTGTTCAAGTGATGAACAAGAGGAATTGGCACCTCCAAAGCATAAGGCAGTAAGAAATGTCTTGTTAGGAATAAAAGCAAAACCCTTCTTTCTTGAGTTAATGAATGATAAGTTAGTGGGTCAGGGGAAAATCTTTCCACTGAATGATTCAAAAGGTGTACAGGGACCAAACATGGAAAACGAATCCGCCTGCTTCAGGCTCCACTCAGTGAGTGTAACCTGAAGATTTAAAGACTTAGTGAAAACAGAGGCCTCAGTTATAAATGCTGCCAGGCATTTGCCAACTTGTCAGTAGAGTCATATGGAGTAAAGGAAACTACCAAATCTGAATTAAATGCTGCTTGGAGAATATGTTGGGGTTTTCTCCATTCCCTTCTGTTCACACAAGTATGCGTGTGTGCCATCTGTTTAGGATTTGTAAACAAATACTGGCCTATAGCTTAATTTTTGCTAAGATATATTCCAAGGAGGGTTGAGCCCTAAGGCAGTCCTTTCCTTGGGAATGGGCACCCTGAAAATTTGTGCCTTAGATATTTGCAAGGTGACCACCAAGCCCTAGGTGTTCCCATATAGGCACAAGGTTCTCTGTCTCTCCATGTGTCAAGCCCTGCTGGAGTTCTCTGGCAAAAGGAGATTACAGGGAAAATGTGTTTTGGGTTGAACACTGGAGTCCAGAAGAACTCTTGGGCATTGGGCAAGGCAACAACTCCGTATTTCAAGGGTGTCATGGGACATAAAATAGCAATAAACATCGAAACAATGTGGTTAAAAAGGAGACTCATGACATGTGCTGCAGGATAAAGTGAAAACTCTCCATGTTCTTGGAGGTGCCAGAAGTTGGTCTCAAGATGAAACAGTCCAAAGAAATAGAATTAGCCTTTCTGTGTCACCACAGACAAAATTAAAGGCCAGAAATGAGAAAATGGGAGGCAGCTAAAAATGAAGATAATAAAGAGGCCAAACTGGCATCACAAGAATCAGACCACAGGGGGTGAATCGGACTGACAACCACAGTCAGTTAGTTGGATGAGATGAAAGGACAAACCCAGCAGAACAGAAGCAACCTTCCAAGTCACAAAGCCTGTAATTCACACAGCACAGGCAGATCCTTCTGACAGTTTGTGCAGCATCCATAAAGCAGCTACAGACTGTCAGGTATCTGTTTGATTCTTCTAGCTGTCAGGATGAAACTTCATCCCTTTTCAACACTGTAGACTAGAGAGTGTATCAGATGACACTCTGGTCAAACATATTTTACTAAGGGTTTTTTTTTTAATTATTCCAGCAATAGACAGCTGGCAATGACAGGGCTTCAAAGAGCAGAATGGTTTAAGTCTTCTATACAAACATTTGCTACATGCCATACCTGTGCCAAGAAGAGGATTGGGATCTTATGTGGTGGGAAATGAGGCAATTATTGTTCTCATTAAATTACTTTAGTCCAAGGCATTTCAAATCCTCATGAAACAATTCATTCAACATGTGGGGATGATGACATGTTCACCACTAATCTCTCAGGAAGAGCATAAGAGAAACCTCAGCATCAGCAGATGGACAAGTGAGGGAGCAGTGAAATTAATCCCACATCCAGTCCCATCCCTGAAGCTCTCCATAGGAAATATCCACAGTAGTGCCTTGCAGCACAACTCAGAGTACAGCAAGACTGTAAAGTCACTATGCCACCCTTGCAGTCAGCAACATTAGTGCAGGGCAGGCAATCAGCTGCTGTGACCAGAGGTCAGAGGATAGCAAGGACTCTGTGGCATCAAGGTGTTGGGGAAATCAAAAGCCCTGTCCTGATTGTAAGAACAGTTCCCCAGCTGGGAAGGTGAAGAAGGCCAGAAGGGGTAGGTGAAGAATCAATGACATTTCCATTAGAAGAAAAGGAAATGCTGAACAGAAAGTCAGAGTAACAGCAATCAATGAATGTGGAACTAACACAGACTGGAGAAAGGAGTCACTGAGAACCAGTACATGGTTCCTAGCTTAGCTGGCTTAGTGGGACCTAAAAAGGTCCTTGAAATATATTCCTATTTCCCCAGCAATCCTAGAATGCTCACACTCTCACAACAGCCACACTGGCTCTACTCAGTTTCCTCCAGGTGACCCTTGCAGTCATTGTCATTATCAGACTCCTTGAGCTAACCTGCCAGCCCCCCACTTCTGTGTCTCTTGAGTCTTTCATGCAGTTTACCTACAAGATGGGTAAGTCATCACCAAGAGCCAGCTGCAGCAAGAACTGAATGCTCACCTACCACCTCATGCATACATGAGGAGTATGAATGTTGGCAGGAAGTAGCTATCCTCTTTCTTCTGTTAGTTGCTGAATGGTGTAATAGTCTTTTTTCCCTTCCAGAAAGTGTCCTTTGCTCTGACAGTGAATTTATATAGACCAAGCAGTGACACTTTTGTACAGGGGAGTCTTAACATTTGGATAGCATGGCTGGAAAATAAAATTTCTGCTCAGCAAGCATTAGCCTTTTTTCACTTCTTTCCTTCCTAAAATTTACAGTCACTTCTATCTGCCTTTCATCTGCTCAAGGAAAAAAACAAAATAAGGAAAGAGCCTTTTCTTATGTTCTTCACTTAAACAAAACCAGGCTTTCACTTTCAAAGAGATTCATACCCTACTACCAAGATAATAGGTGAGATGCAAGTCCAAAAGTACCCCTGCTGTGTGCTGAGCATTCATGGGTGGTCGAAGCTGTAACTGAGCTGCCTCACCATGGTGCAGCAAGAATTCAGATTTATTTTATGCAACTGGCATTCCATTTATACTTTTTGGTCCAATGTAGAGAGCATTACAGAGCATTTAATCACAATATGCTGTACCTACAGCACAGTTCCACCAGAGTCATTTAGCACATGAAAGGGGACGGAAGGGGAGGAGATGGGAGGAAAAGGAAAACGGGTTGATTTTGGAAAATTTAATTCTCACTTGATTAAAAAACACTTAAGTCTTCTGATTGTCTTCCTCCTAACTCCTGTCAAAATCTTTTCACTCACTGCACCTCTTTTCAGCAACTCAGTTCATATTTTCTGAGACTTAAACCTTGCTTCTTAATTCCCAAATTGTTTACCCATAGCATAAATTCTCCACAAGTCTCACGGTCACTTACCTGTCTAAATGCTTCATAACAGCCCTCTCAATTTTAAACTGCTGCAACCAGGCGTGTCCAGCAAACAAACACACAGCCTTGGTATATAAAGACCTGTCCTCTCTTCATGAAAACCTTACTCTTCCTTGAAAACAACCAAGTTAAAGGATTTTAAAAATATCCACCTTTGCTCTCTGTGTGATTTGTCTTCGTATTTCTGTACATAACCTGAACTGCAGCTCTCCAGAGTAGGTAAAGCTTTCCTATCCATGCCCTGTAGCATGCCAAGTACATTGCCAGTACTTGACAAATAATTGCTGCCTCCACACATTATTCTTCCTACTCGATAGCAGAGCCCCAGGAATTCAGCCCAGCAGCTAATGAGCAAAGTCCGGAAAAAGCAAATAAGCAGTTTGAGGAAAGCTCATCTTTCTCTCAGCTGCTTCTGGAGCCAGAAGCAAAGACAAAAACAAGGCGGGGGCGGGGGGGACGACACGGACGGACCCAAAAAAACCACCACAGTTAAAAAACTTTAACCAGCCTGAAAGCTTTGTTCCTTCCATTCCTCATCTTGGCAAGTTAGAAGTGCAGTAGCTTGGCCTCCCTTCCAGCCAGCTTGGCCTCACTTCCTACTCATGGATGTGGGCTCAAGGGTGAAGAAATATGCAAGCTGCAAACCTGTAGTGGTGGTTTATTTAGCATGTTTCCATCAGGGCACTTCAGGGCTTTTCTCCCTTTTTTCCTATAGGACTTTTTCATTTCATAGTACCAAACATAATGGCAAATGAATGGCTGATCAGGCACATAAAAACCTAATAAACCAAAACCAGGAGAATGAAAAAAAACCAAGCAGGATTTACATCTACGAGATCTGAGATCAAGAAACCAACTCCATTTTTACTAATCACTAGGTGCATGTATGTTTTTACAAGTGCAGAGAAAATTTCATTTATGTATATGTGTATATTCCTCTTGCAGGGGGCAGATTTCTCCTTGTGGCACAGAACGATGGTGTGCTGTGTTCTTTGTGGCCTGTTAACAATATTAAAACAAAACAAAAGTAACAGCTATTCTGAACTTTCAAGATGAAAAAGTTCTCCTCTGAGTTTAGAATGGAGCTTATGCAAGAGAGGAGTGCTGCTGCCCACCCTCTGTGATTGCTGTTTCAAAAAGCAGCTGTGCCCTACCCAGAGAGGACATCGATGGTTCATGCAACATGAACCAAATGCCAAGGCTTTTCAACATGCTGACACATCAGATTCCCCAGAACCTTGTTAGAATTCACAGCACACCCCGTACAAAACTCCCTTTACTCTCTCTCTGGATTTGACAGATGAGGAGCAGGCAATTGCCAGCACCCAGAGAGCTGCAGGGAAAGGGGGGTGGCACAGTCGTGAGAGGGCAGGGAGGGGCAGGCACACAGAGAGCCTTGTTCACCTGCAGGTTGCCAGGTGTCTCTGAACTCTGAACTGCATGGTACAAGGGTGGGTTGTTTGCTTTCAGTCAACAGCCAGTGGAGCTACCTCATCACTGGAACCTATTTCTATTCACCGGCATGGAACAACAAAAATATTCTATGAAGCCACAAGCACACAGAACACTGTTTCAACAGTTTGCGTGGTTCCCTCTATGAGGAGAAAATCCATCCCAAGGATGCTCACCCTGCCTGCTGTTTGGCCACACCATGGGCAGCTCAAACACCTGTGATTAATGTCAAGAACACTGCAAATGTTGTTTCTCTCTTGCTTTCTTTTTTGCTTCACTTGCTTACTACTTAGAGCATGCATCAATAGATTGAAGGAGAACCTCCTCACCATCTATTCCCTGTCACAATTGTGATCACCATTATTGTATTTGCATTACCCACAAAGGAAAATAATTTTAAAAGTGCTTTTCTGGATACAAAGAAGTGATCTCAATTCAGAAGAACCTTGATTTTGTTACTACTGCCAAGAAGGAGATGGCAATGGACTTAAAGGCACCAACTGAAAGTATCCCAAGTAAACTTAAGTTTACACCCCTCACAAACCCTTTTAGTTTACGGAGTGAAGGGTAGTCAAAACATTAAATCCATAATTTCATCCTGTTTATCTCAAAGAGAAAATTCTATTGTTTCTATCACAAAATTGGACAATCACAGAGTATCCTGAGTTGGAAGGAACCCACAAAGATCAGCAAAGTCCAACTCCTGGCCCTGCACAGGACAGTGCCATGTGCTTGAGAACATTGTCCGAATGCTTTTATCCTGCCTTCATTTCATTTTCTAATAAACAGGAACTGATGCACTGGGAAGAAGCAGCATGCTTTCACATGCAACGAAGCCTGAAAACTTTCATTTGGTGGAGATTGTTCCATACTGTATGGGGCTGAATTTTCCAAACAGTAACAAACAGCCAGTGAAATGAGCTTGGATACACTTGGCTCAGCAGGCTGTGGTTTAGCCCCATAGGTAAGCTCAGATTTGACATGGGTTAAAATAAAATACTCCT
This sequence comes from Hylia prasina, assembly GCA_013397195.1. Classification (NCBI taxonomy): domain Eukaryota; kingdom Metazoa; phylum Chordata; class Aves; order Passeriformes; family Sylviidae; genus Hylia; species Hylia prasina. The sequence goes on along the minus strand of VYXD01013661.1, from coordinate 42,948 downwards.
TGATGACCAGTCATGGTAACTGAAATCTTACTCTTGGAGGACTGGTTAAGAGGGTCCAGATCCAATTCTTCCACAGTCCCTGCAGCTGGAACAGAGCTGGTCTGTCAGTGCCCAGCTCCATTAATCCTACACGTCTGATCTGTCTGAGTTTCACTAAGAAAACAAAGCGAGGGAGCCCTGAGACGCTCTCACATAAATGAAAAAATACATTCCCGTTTCAACTGTCCACACATTCCCAGGAAAGTTGCACCTCTGTTCCATTACTCAGCATGTGGTTCCAATTGCGACAACAATGCGTGTTTGTTCGGCCGCGCGCTGGCTGCGAATGGCGGCGCTTAAATACTGTGAGCTGGGTTTAAATCCAGCCAGGCCTCACAGGGTCAAGTGTCTGGCATGAGCCTGCCACGTTCTGGTCCGTATAATCTTATAGATGGCCCCAGCAGCAGAACCAGACTCTTTGATGTCAGAAAGGCAAATTTATGCACGGTGTGCGTCCACTGAGTATTTTTAACAAGGGCAAAGAAAGAGGGGTACAGAGGAGAAAAAAGCACGCAAGGAAAAAAACAGCATCTATCTAAGTCTGTCCATTTCCTCTGCATTAGGTTTGCTAAATTACATAAATAATGATTTAAAACTATTCTCTTAAAACAGAGTTTAAGTATTTTTTACTCATCTTTAGAAACAACAGCTCAAATTGCCTTGCCCTGCAGAACTTTTTGCACTGATTTTCACTTACTGTGAACAAGGAAGATTTTCAGAAATACTTGCTGTGACCCAGTTTTTGGGGAAAAAAAACCCCATTGACATTGGTGGTTCCCATTTTTTTGTTCTCCTCATGGATTTAGGATATTGTTAACGTTTCCACTAATAGCTGCTGTACTCAGGGAGTTGGAGTAGAAGTCAAGACATCTCCCTGAAAGGTGTAGCCAATGTACAACTCCAGTGTAGAATTTAGCAAGACAGGATGACTGCATCAGCAGCCTGCTAGGAAAAGAGTTTAGCCCATGTTTTCCAGGTGTGCTCTACTCCTATCTTACACCTTTCCTAAGCTAGGTAATGCCCTCTCATGAAGTTCGCTTAGATGCTTCATTGTAAACACCCATTCAATCTACACTGACATTTTTTGCAACTTGTGTTTTAAATGAAATCATGTGGCAAGGCATTTGGCGTCAAAGATCTCTTGACCTTACGTTTTGGAACAGGGACCTGAAATTAAACAATAAGATGACCAGTATATGTGACAGTATAATTAAAAACAGCACTATAATGGTTGCGCAGCAAGGAAACAAACTAATTCTGCCATCTGTCACCTATGACGCTTCCTAATGTTAAAATACTTAAAATTGTTATGAGGTTATAATTTTATAATGTAAAAACCACATAATTTTACAGGGACAGGGAGGAAAGGGTTATTTACAGAATAAAACAGTGGGAACTAGCAGTTCAGGATATTTTTAACCCTTTCAGTCCCCAAAATAACCTCTGAATGTATCCTTCGCTGCTGCAAAATAAAAATGTCAGCATGGAAAATGTTCCTAAAGCAATTAGAATTTCAATGAATGAAGCCATTAAGAGTTTTTTAGTAAGAAAGAAAACAAGAACCAAAACCCAAGCTGATTTAAAAACTGTATGCTCATCTCTAATCTAAAATATTCCATACTGTTCTTCCTACCCCGCAGGCTTTCAAGCCTCATGTGGCTGCCAAAACTTCACCACCACAGCCCTGGCTCTCCTGGTGCCAGTTAAGGAGCTGCACAGAGATGGTCACACCACTGATGATATTTAGATTCAGTGTTTCCAGTGAAAGCCCCAAAGAAAGAGGATAGGTTTAAAGGTGTGTTAGCTTCTAAAGAGTGCTCTCTTTGTAAAAAAAGAGGTTTGGGTTTTTTTCAAGATCCTTGAATATGGAGGCCAAATAGAACACAAACCCTTATTTTGCTAACATTTCTGTACTCTTGAGATGTAAGAATATAATCTTGAATCATGCTGAAGTGTAAACTGTACCAACACGAGATTTAAAAAACCCAAACAAAAACACACAGCAGGATTTTCTTACAGCTAGATTTCTGTCAGTTTTACCTCATTTTTCTTTCCTACCTCAGCCTATCTTCTAGCAAGAACCCTTTCAGTCTCTGAAAGATTACAGATCTCCTGAAGGGTGGAGGGGTATGAGAGGACAGGAGGGGAAAGCCCAAGATGAAAAATCATTACTAATGTAAACATATCCACTGGTTGGGATTACACATTACAGATAAACCCTCCCATCAAAGGACAGTTTGCACATGGATATTGTGGGTGTTGACATCTCCTCAGGTACTGAGGACACGGGTTGTTCTTGCACTGGGTGAGGTGGCTGGTGCCAGGGTTAACATCCAGCCAGGGTGAAAAATTTATGTCTGGTGATCATATGAATCTAATGATTTCTGTTATTCCTATTGCTTTAACAGATGAGAAGAGTAGATATAAATTAAGAGGTCTTGGCATGTCCAGCAATACTGTTGCTCAGCCAAGCAAAGAGTTTTAAATAACCCAAAGCTGTGTCTGTGCTTTTTTTCTTTCTCGGTGGCTCATTACACACCACAGCCAGGCTCTGCTGCATCTGAGTTTAAACAGGCGTTGTAGCACACTCAGCATTTTTGAGAGTCAGACTTAAGCATCCAAAATAGGAATTGAAGGGCTTTAGTTTGAGAGTGTGTGTTTTCTGATCCTGACTTAAAAAGAAGAGGTCTGATAAGGGCCTCAGAGACTGTGAGATTACTTCTTTGGACAACAGAATATTTTTAGTTTGGCATAAAAACTGACCATACCTTTAGAGGACTGAAGTTCAATTGGCAAAATTTAGGGAACACATACTACAGAAAGACAGAAATGAGCTAACAGGGGCAGGGACACTGAAAGAAGCTCAGTGAATTTTTAGTGTGGAGTCCCAGCCTCACAGAGGAAGCTCCACTTATGGGGACACACACTGATGACAAATAATGACTGATGTTTGCTAATCTCAGAGGATCAGACTGTTTGGGCCATCCAGCCAAGAGAGCTTTGATAGCACTTTGAAGAGCAGCCATGAGGACTCAGCAAGAGTCACAACCTCTTGAAGTAGCACTAATTGCATCTTCATGTCATGCAATCATCGCAGCCCAAACAACATGCAAAGAGACTTAGAAGAGGAAGAAAAAAAAAAGATAGTAAGGGGAAGGTAGTAGAGATTAGTCTTACACCAGGTTAACACAAGCACATTTGTGTGGGTTTAATGGTTGGCAGGGCTGGTCCAAAGCCTGTAAACTGGCAAAGGTTTCCCCACTGTGAGGGTTTTACTTTCTCTCATAAAGCACTTGTGAAAAGCAAATATTCTAACTTGTTTATTTGCTTACTGTGCTGATCTGTGGGTGCTTATTTTCTCGTGCATATCAGCACCACTAATAAAAAAATATTTTTACACCTTCACTAGCAAAAACTGACCAGAAGCATCAAGGCCAGTGTGATATGGCAAGAGCATACACAGTGACTCAAAGAGAGAGAGGGGATATGCAGGACTATCAGACAACATTTCACTTCTTCATCATACAGTTAAATGCCAGAAAATTTCATACACAGTTTTATCCCCTCCTACAACCTCAACAACAAATTGACACCACAGTCACCTGTGTCCACCTCAGTGTAAACCCTTAAGGAACAGCCAACAGCTCTTTATAACCTCTATTTGCCTCCAGACTACAAAACCATATTACACTTTTTCATTTTACAATATATTATCTAAGCAGCTCCTGATAGAATTGGTCAATAAAGCTTGAACTGGGGTTTGTTATTCAACATAGCTCTCCATTTCATTGTCCAGGCAGTTACAGAGGTTTGTGTGGGTCTGGGTTCTGCCTTTTTCACCTCCTGAGTAGTAAATTAAGAGAAATAATTTTTGACAGAAAGTATATGAAAATTAAATCTGCCTGCTTCTAACAAACTAAGGAATAGGAGAATGGATCCAACAGAATATTTTGTTAGCTAAATAGCAGCTATACCTAGCACTGGTACTAAACTGTGATTCAGTTTGAATCACCCTTCATTTCTGTTAGTGCAGTGTCTTTCTTTGACAAGAACGACAGACAAATCCTCTCACTTTCAGGGTGTCTGCTACTGAATCACAAGGATTTATTAAAATGTCACTGCTAATTTAGAAATCACAAAGTAGGTTCATGATCTGCCTGCTTGGCGTCTCCATTCCCCATCATTAAATTAAGAATCATACCCTCACAAGAGGATTTGCAAAATACAAATTTAATTTTTACTGTGACTTTCATGGTAATATCCAACAATAGTCATCCCTGCTCTTGGCATGTGAGCCTCTAAGATTAGATGAAGCATTCCTGCTAATTTAATCAAGTATCTAAACTATCTCTACTCTGTGGACCACAACTATCCCTGTAACCCCTCACTGCTGTGACATCCATTTTATCCCACAAAGTCTTAATTAGCCCAGACATCTATTAATGGATCTGCTGAACACAAAAAAAAAAACCCAGATCAAACCAATATAACCAAAAGTTATATTTTTCATTAATGATCATTTGAAGCACAATTGATTTTACTCCTGGAAAAATAACAAGATAACCATTTCCTCTTGCTTTCTGAAAAAAATACTGCAATTTCAGAGTGTTTTAAGCTCAAAACCTACCAACATGAGCTAGTAACTAATCACAGAATATCTAAACATCCTTCCTCTGAAAGGAAACCATGACCATTTGTGAGAAAAGAAGTATTTTCTTTGAATGAAACTTATCACAGGTAATAAAGCTTCACTTAAACCACAATCTGCTATCTCAAAGAGAATGCCCAGTTGGGTTAAATACTGATGCATGTTCAGACGTTAATTTTCTCCAGGCTAACCATATAAAACATCAACAAACCGTACAATTGCTTGACATTAAACTGCCATTCTAGTTGGATTATTTTCACTTACATGAGCTCAGTATATTTTTTAACTACCTTCAAGATTCATAATCTAATTCTCTAAGCAGGATCAAACAACTATAGGGGAAAGAGTGACTCTGTGGCAACGTTCTAACTCTGCATGCCTCCATGTCTCTAAAAAGTTAGAAAAAGTCATCAAGAACCCATTGTTGCTCATCCTTTGGGACAAATAAATAAAAGCCAGCATCACCTCATCATCAGCAGGTGATTTTGAAGAATCATAGAATGCCCTGGGTTGGAAGGTACCTTTAAGATCATCTAGTTATGCTCCCCCCGCCATGGGCAGGGACACCTTCCACTATCCCAGGTTGCTCAAAGTTCCATCCAACCTGGCCTTGAGCACTGCCAGGGATGGGGCATCCAAAGCTTCCCTGGGCAACCTGTGCCAGGGCCTCGCCACCCTCACAGTAAAGAATTTCTTCCTTTATCTAATCTAATCCTACTTTCTTCCAGTTGGAAGCCATTCTCTCTTGTCCTGTCACTAAAACTTACATGTTGCTTTATAGTATCCTAGGTACATCACTGGACATTGACATTTTCCAGAGTTCCAAGTGCTAGGTTTTGCATCTATGACATTTTTAAGCACCTGCACTTGAAGCTGTCTCATCTGCACAACCGAGAATCTTAGGCTCACAGACACATGTTCTCAAAATAGACACGTATCCACCAGCCTTTTTCGGGCAAAATAACAGATTAGATTATGAACTTCTCAAAAAGAATATAGTAAGCGCCCAGGCAGTCTCTAGTGCACCACAAAATACCGAGAAAGAGACAAGCTGGTCGGCCTTTGAAATACATGGAAAATATAATGCTGACAAAACTGTTACTAGCAAAAATCTTTTTTCTCCCTTAGTAGAAGTTATGGGTGGTCTTTGCAAAAATAAAAAGAAATTATTAGGAGAATCTTGGCTGCAGCTCGCTCACTGGCAAATGCAAAACCAAATATCTGGCACCAGGTGTGAAAGTAGTGAGGCACCCCAACCTCATGGTCATTAGAACCTTGCAAGATTTCCAACTCAAGTAAGATTTCCCTGCTCACACCTCCTTCATCAGCCCTCATCACACTGGCTGAAATGATTTTGGCAGTGGGAATAATTCTTCATCAGCTACAATAAGTGTTACAGATGTATCTGAATCAAACACAGCGCCCAGCCGGATGCGCAGCCTCAAGAATTCCCACCATGCCTGTTGAAAACTCTCCTCTGGGACTGGGAGCTGTGCCTGGAATCAGTAAAAGCCCAGCAACAAAACCCCTTCCTCATGTTTGTCTTAACTAGGATCTCCAGTGCAGCTAAGGGGGAGACTGCCAGCTTGAATTACCTCCTGATAACACAGCGAGGTGGCCTCGTGCTTCATTTAAACTCCTCATTTTCCTAAAAATAATCCAAACCACAGGTCCATAAGGAGTGCCTCATCAGACCCCACCCAGACGGTATGAGCTGGTCTCCAGCCCCCATGTCAGTAACAATTTATTTGCTTGTCCAGCAGGGCCGTTTCATTCCTGCTTGTATCAAATGTCACCTCAGCCGCCCCCTAGGTCCCTTGTCCTTCATACAGATGGCACACTGTTGGAAAATGTTTACTTTGCCAGGTGCCATCACCATCCCGGGATGAAGTGTCAAATTCCAGGCTTTCATCTGGTTATAATTTATTCATTATATCACTATTTCACATTAAAAGAAAAAGCACTAGTGTGAAAGCATGAACAAAACCGCCCTTTTTGGCGATTCAGTAACCTGAAAAGTATTCCAGTTAAAAGCTCGAGTCAGACAGAGCAGCATCATATTATTACAATAATATGTTAATGTTTCAGTCATGCAACCTCGGTGGGTCTTTTGAAACACCTGTGGAAATAAGTTTTAAGCTATTACAATGCTAACAAAGACACTGGGCTGAGTCAGTTTAATTGCTCAAATTATCCATATGACTGAATTTTATGAGGTAATAAAACACATCCTGATATAAATGTAATACTTCGTATAACATACTACAGTGAGCATACATTCAACAGCTTCTTCCTGTTTTCTTTGTCTCCTCTGTTTTCCTGTTCCTCAGACTGCTTCCAGTACAGCTGCTGCTCAGAAGGCCCCTGAGCTGCTTGTGGTGGGGTGGAAAGCGAGAGCCCATCACCCATCATAGGATGGAGAGTCTATCTTTAAAAACAAAAGATACTGCAGAATAGATTTAAGTCTTTCCAAGACGTCAATGACTCCAGCTCCCTCTGTCAGCACAAAGGAAGAGGCACCATTTCTTGTATCTCCCTTTCCCTTTGTTAGGCCAGATCCATATTCCCAAATGTCATCACACCTCAACTTCACCTACTGGCTCTCTGCTTTTACTGCCTTCTCTGAGTGTTTTGTCATTGATAACAAAGTCTGGGAAACCATTTTCCTTACCTAGCATTAAATCCCTGCTTTTACATTCATAACTGTGTCATAAAAGTGCATGAAAGTAAAATTTTATGATGTCTAAAGATGGGTCTGAGTGGCAAAACCTGCACACTGAGTGAAAATTTTCCCAATTTAGGAGGTGTAGGATTTCAAGCTCAACACAACTTGTTCTCTTTTCTAAATGACTACATGTTCTGCTGTTTTCTTAAGAGGAAAGATTTGTGAATACATGAAGGCATTTTCACTTCTAGTTTATGATCACAGTAAAAAAGTGTAGCCATTAGAGGTAAGAATGTTAAGATGCAATAGTTTAAACATTTGGTTCAGGAACATAAAAAATGCTAGAAAACAAATAGGTCATTACATTCTTGAATTAATTATGGCTTTGTTTCTTTTTCATTTTTATTAAAGTCATTTTAAAAGCTGATGGTCCACATCAGTAAGGGATAGTTAATATCCAAACAGAAATGTATGAATTAAAATTATAGAGTATTCCTGAGGCTGAAGAATTTATTACCAAATCAGTGACTGAGTAGATCTAAATGATGAAAAGAGATAAGTCACTAAAAATAATTTGTAAATACCAGCCTAATTTAATAACAAACTCAGAAAGGATTTATTATACAATTTTAAAAACATCATTTCCTTCACACTCTTAAAATAAAATTTACAGCTATATGAATCTTTGTCTGTTGAAGTAGAAAAGTAGAGTATATATGCAATATAAGCATCTGACAAATACTTTTATTCAGTTTTATCAAAATATTGTCACACAGCCTCTTTAGCCTTTTGATTCTGTGCATTTCAACCATTCCACATTACCAAAGCCATTCAGGAACTGCCTGCTCCTTACTCTGAGGCACTGAAATAGCCAAGTGACCAGCTGATAGTTCTATAAAAGGTGGTACAAAGCAAAAATAGAGCATACCAAATGAAGCTGTCGTAGGAACCTTCTTGTTCTTGACATGAGGAGCTCCAGGCGTCTGGCCCAACCCTCTGCCAGACATTATCACACTCACGGCAGGAAGAGCAGCAAAGGACCATTCCCCACCTACAGTAGCTCACAGCCAGAATTTGAGCTTCAAACTGCCAGGGGAGGGGGTGGCACATTACTGTCCCATGGGGTCTCCCCTGGCTGTGAGGAGGAGCAGCTGACTGTTCCTGCTCCATGCAGAGGGGCACCTTGCAGCAGAGAAATGCAGCAGACACCTGGAGATGGCTCTGGTTTAAAGCACTGCAGCTATCAGAGGTCCCCTGTCTGAGCACTTAAAGCAGTAAAAAATGGCAACTTTTTACTGCTAACAGCAATGCAAAAGGAAATGATGACTTGATAAGGAACCCGAGCTACCTTCCCAGTTTTGTGGTTACAAATGCAGTGTAAGACACCAAGAAAAAACAAGAAAATCAATAGAAAAAAATAAACCCACAGCAGTCTTGATTATATGATGGTTATTAATCCATGAAAAGCTGGCAAGCCTGGCTTACAGAAAAAGCATTTTCTGCTTAAAAACACAGTTCAGCAACTAATATACCTGTAGCTTTATGGTTATGCAGAAAAGTATAAAGTATGTTTCTAAACTGCTAAGTCTGCAGCTAAGACTCAGGCAGAAATTACAAGAAAGGGGATGTACTAGCTCAGTCAAAAAAAAGTTATGGAATTTTACAGTAGTTGCCCTAAAAATCTGTTCTAAATTCTCACAGGAGAATCTAAAGGCAATCTCAAGAGAATTTAGACCTCACTGAGAAAGCAGCATTGGCAAATGCCCTCTGTGGTAGAAATTTAAAAATTCCTTCACAACTGTGACCTATAGCACAATCATTCTAATGACTCATACTTCACTAATGAAAATTCATTTGCAGGCTTCTCCCCAGAGTTTGGTGGGATGCTTAAGAAGCACAATTGGCATTTTACAGCTGCTCAGCACTCCTCCAAGGAGACTGAAGCAATGACCACTAGCATTCAGTACCTGCGCATTCACATAAAACCACCAAAACTATTCCAAAATTGCACAGCACACATAGAGGAGGCTCTGCAGCATCCACAGAAATGAATTCATGAAAGTTTTGCACTTAGAGGCCAAAGATAATGGTGCCACAGTCTCAGCAGGAATCTGTATTAAAAATATTTACAGCAAGGAATTGAAGCTCTAATTAATAACATCCTAAAAATCTGAAACAATAATTTCTAAACAAACCATTTGGAGAACCTTGGAAATTACCTAATTCCAATGAACTGGTGACCAGCATTTTTGAAGCCAGACAACTTTCACCTCTTTTGATGCGTTTTTACAATAATAAATCCTTGTGCAAATCATACCTGTGGGGACATTAACAATAGATCTCTCAAGCTCTGAATCATTTTCCACTCCTGTAAAATCACCTTATTCCTCCTCCTTTGTTTACCTCATAGAAACTCATAAGGACGCAGCATTAACACTCACTTTCATGAATATCAACATTATTATTATTATAAATAGATATAAGGGGTATATATTTGTATATACAGATGCAAATAAATATGAAGAAACTACCTCTGAGAGTTTTTTTTTTCCTGATGAGGAAACCAGGCTGTCCATACAGCAGACTCAGGAATGTTTATTGAAGAATGCTATACAACGAAAGCGATCCCACTTTGAAAAATCTCCCTCCCCTTCACACCACTATACTGTCTAATTAACAATTACATTCTTTTGAGCATCTTAAAACCATAAGAAAATTCAGCCACTTCTGCAAGAGACTTAAACATGTTATCAACTTAACAGAAATTCCTCGCATCAGGCTTTAGCGTGGTGTTCTTTTTCCTGCCTTTTACACACATGTTAAAATAATCATGTCAAAGGATTCTCATACTGTGTCTTCAAACCTTTCAGAGGATGATTCACTATATTCATTTTCACTAGGCACAGTGCTGCTTTACCTTAACTGAACACACCTTTTATGTATTTCATTTGGATCCAGACCAATCTGCAGAGACTGACTGACTCTTTGCTAACAATGTCAGCAGACTGAAACAAAATACACATATAGGAAAGAAAGGATGGCTGAGAGGGAAGTGCTTGGCAGAAGGGAAGAAACTTTGGTGATTTGGTGGTATGTGAAAGAAACTGGGCAGCTTCCCACTGGATTACGTCTTTCCACCTGCCCTGTCCCCGCTCATCAGTGTACTGGGCCCTACACACCTCTCTTGGATAAATCCTTTGGAGAGCAGAAGGAAAAATACAGTAGCTCAACCAGGACAATTGAAGGATTAGGGAGCAGCAAACTGGCTTGCCAAACTGACTCCATCTATAGAGAGGGTACCTAGATGTATGAATGGAAGGGATCTGTCTCACCCATGAGCAAATCTCTGCAAATAGAGCAGAACTTAAGCAGGACCTGCAGGAAGCTACTCCTAAGTATGCCGTGAAGGTGCAGTGACAAGGTTAGTGGAGGTACAGGTAAGTTATTCAGAGCATTTAAAGCATACAAAACTGCCTTTGTCAGCTGCCAGCTCATGTTTTTATAACCTTTTCAAACACATAAGCTTCCTGTTCCATGAAAATCATCCAACCGATTGTTGATACCACCCCATCCTGGTATCACACAGCTGTATCAGGGAAATAATATTTCTTTTCACATAAAAACAACTTTGGGGGTGGGGAGGAAGGGCAAATAAAAAGCCAGACTAGTAGTGAGCCAGACAATGGTGGAATTGCCTCAGATCTCTGGATGACAAACCTCACTCTCCAGGCACACATTTTCTGTGGTCTGTAACCAGCTTAGCCCAGCTCTTGGTCATGGAATACAAGGAAGAGGGATTTGACAGCAGGTCCTCAGCTGGAGAGCTTCTTGTCAGTAAGGCTCCACCTGACATTTTGGACTAAAGATCAAATTCAATGCATTACAAAATCCTTTCTAGAAAACTCTCCTTAATAACCAGTGCTCTCATTAAAAATCTCACATCCAGAGAAACTCAGGGAGAGAAAGAAAGAAGCTTCTCTGCTGAGAGTAAAATCTTACCTTTACTTCTTTTATTTTCTAACAGTGAGACTACAGGCACTATTAAAGACTATAAAACAGAGAACATGTACTTGCATAGTTATCTCCCAGGTCACAGCTAAGGAACCAAAGAGAGACTGGTGTGTCTCAGAAAGATCAAAGTATTTTCCTTTACTTTTTAGGATATACAAACAAACCTAAACTGGAAACAGAGAGAAAAGGAGAACCTTTGCTTCTGCTAGGAATGAAGTCAGAGACCTCATTGATGAGAATGTCTCAAAATGCTCACTGATTTATTTTTGCAAGCTCGCCAAAGTGTCTTGACACCTTTATTTGGGATCCAGATATTTATATAACACTCTGGAATTCATCAGAGATCAGTCTGAAATATTGTCACATGGCAGCCAAACTGTCTCAAGATGCCTCACTAGAATTCAAACATACACACTGCACAGGAACTTCTAGCAAGCTTTACAGAAGGGACCAGATAAAGCTGCCAAAGAAAATGAAATTTAACAGCCAAAAGTATGTGAAAATAACCCCTAGAATTGTGCACTGTATCTCTGCTGGGGAAACATTTTCTTTTCCTTTCCTTCCTAATTCAATTTACATTTATTTCCATTGTACTTTGGAAAGTTATTTTGCACCACATCATTATTATTTCTATCAACCTTTAGACAGACTTATTGTTACTTCATTAAATCATGCAGCTAAAGCACTAATTTTAATCAAGGGACTTCAACAATTTCATCTCTTGTATACGCAGCCAGTGTCTCAGCCCTTATAAAACATTCCAGCATCTCTTGGTTTGCAGTTTTCTGACAGTCCTGTGATCACAGGTGCAGTTAATAGCATGAAGACCATGCCAGTACTAATGGACTCGCAGGATATTCTTTACCTGTGAGTATTTGCTTGTACTTTTCTTCAAACATTTTCTATGAGCACCCCTTGGAAGAACAAGATTGTATGAATAATTAGGGAAATCCAACACAAGGGGAATAGGAATGCCACCGAAAGCAAAGTGTTCTTTTTATGACTTGAGAAGAAAGCATGCAGAAATGTTTCTGTGCTCCTCGGAATCTAACTACCTGTGCAGGGCAAGTTTGGAGACAGGCATTTATAGTTGTGGTTACTGTTGTTGCTGCTATTCAACAGTCACAATTAAGAAATCCTACACACTATTCCACCTTTTCTTGTCTCCTCACTAAGCCTATCCTTGGAATTACTACTGTCAGCTGCAAAGAAGAGAAAAATTTCCAGACATGCATCCTCTGTCCTGTCCTGCCACATTATTTTCACTCTGGTGTAGGAGGAATCTACTCTCACTGCCACTTCAACAAAGAACAAGCCCAGTATCCGTCTTTACCTCCTCAGATTTGCATCAGTCATTCACCATGCACACACTGTGGTATCATGATAGTTCTTGTGGTCAATCTCAGATGACTAATCATCCTGAATTAGGCTGTTAAAAGAAACTAAATATTTTGTAGGGTTGTCGTCTTCTGTTAGTGGTTAGGCCTCTTACCTGGAGTGGTAAATGCTTTTATACCTTTAGAGCCTGGAGTTCTCAAGTACTCCTATTTGGCTGGTAACACTTGCAAGATAGACATTAAAATGCCCCTTTATTTCAGTGGGGCTGTACTAACTGCCTAGAGGACTTTGCAAAATCCCTCAGCAACTCAGATAACCATCTGTGCTTGTCACTGGCACTTGGAAACACTGTCCTTGAGGAGCTTTCAGTGCCCATGACAGAGGAGTCAAGCATTGGCTTACCGATGCACAGTCCTGACTCACCTCCTCTTAGTCAATTCTCAAAGACATTATCAGAATTTACAGTGGAAATCACTACACAAACCAGAGAGCAAAAGCTCTCTTGTCAGCATTTTAAAAAGCTCCCCAAATGGCTACCTCTGGCTCCTGAAAATTAGCCACAGCTGTTGCTAAAAACTAGTGCAATTCCACAGGAAACGCACAGAACTGGCAACTTTAGAACAGTAACAAGCTTCCCCGAGCAACTTTTAATCCTGAGCCCCCAAGAAGTGCAGAGCCAAAGCCAATGCATCGTCCATTCTCCAAGCAAACTTCAGTGCAGTTCTCTCTGGTGGCCTCCTCCACAGTGTCTCCCTTACAGGTCTCTCCAGCATGCAATGGTCAGAAAAAGGAGTCACCAATACTTTCCAGGGTGATTTTCAAGAAAAACACATTTTAATGTATTTCAGGTACACGGGCCACGAACAAATGTACAGCAGCTTATACATAGTCACCACTTTCCCAGAAACTCAGGGCCAAATTCTGAAGTAATTGGAACCTTATGCAATTGTTGACTCTGAGAGCAAACAGGTGTTATGTCAATTATCACAGATTATCTCAGTGAAATAGCCCCAATTTGGGCTTACATTATGACAGTTTTGTAACTGCTTGACATAAAAGCTCTTACAGTCAACATAACCAGGCACAAGAGGCTCATCAGTGTTTTAGGGTGGAGTAGTGTACAATCAAAGGAAAGTAAAAGTGGCCAAAGTTTCCTTCAATCCAGAAAATCCCAGTGACTCCTTATCTCCAAGGAGTATTTAACAACTTGCACAAGTTACCACAGCATAAGACTCCTCAGACACAGGCCAAGTGAAGGGCTCACTGCATGGCTATGATAAAAATTGCCTACCAAAACCTTTGTTATCCAAGATGTTCTTTTATTTTAGGAGAATTTACTCATTCTCTGCACATATAACTCATTGCTTCATGTCCACAAAAGCAAGTGAAACTACCTGCACTCTAAAAAATTAGTTTGCTTTCCCTTCACTACTGAACAGGATTTCTGTCTAAATTGTACTCACCCAGTCTATTTTCTAAAGGAAAAAAAATGACCTGCAACAGATGTTGCATTGTGCTTGGCTTGAAATTAATGAAAGAAGCTAGAATTCCTATTGTTTCAAAAAGCATGTACAACCTTTTCTCCAAATGATAGTCAAAAAAAAAAAAAACCCACCCAAAACTGAAACAAACAAACAAACAAACAAAAACCAACAAGAAAACTGAATTCATGTTTCTTTATCCTGACTACAAAAGAAGGATCAAGGAATTAAAGATTTTCTAAAATTCAAATGCCATTGCCTCTCAGTCGATTACTATTTGAGCTCTTAAAAAGAAGTTCAGGGATCATGAATGATTATATTTCAACTTAACCAGTTGTTTTGATTAAAGATGATAGAGCATAACAAGTAAACCTGTGGGACAATAGACGTAACAAATAAAATTTACATTCCTTGTGTGAGTTTAAGAGTGATTTCTACACCCTTTAGCTTTATAACATGAATCTTCAAAGGGCAGTGGCACTGGGAATTCATCTTGATAGCCTGCTTCCTGAGCACATAAAAGATAAGTCTGTAATATTGTTTTGCCCATTTATCAGTTTGTTGAAGACATTTTTAAAACATTTCATTTACCCATAATTCAGAAAGAAAACCTCCCTATTTACAGCTGAAACCACATCAAATTTGAAAATACTGAGGGAAATTTTCACCAGGGCAGCAATGAATTCTGACATCAACTAGTTCTTATGGCCTCCAAACCCCACAGGAGCTTTGCAAATAGAAAGTTGTCATGGTAGCACCTGTCTTGGCATTTAACAAATGTGTAGCTAGCCATGTCACATGGATTGGTGTGTGGATATTTGGCAAACAATTTGTCACTAGTAGCTGCTCCATGTGCTTTTAGTCACAGCAGTATAGTTGCATATGACATAATCATTGTCTGGGACAATATCTAAAACACAGTTGTTACTTGTTCTTAAAATCAGATGCTATAACATACAGCTGTATTTGGAACCTTTGGATGCTGGCACATGTGCTGGATGGACTTCCTGCACAGAGAGTGCTGGAAATACTGCCTCATTAAGAGGAGCTTTTCCCACAGGCTCTGGGACTGTTTGGAATTTCAGTGCTGGAGAGACTATCTCATTGTTAGGCATCACCTAATTTGAAACACAATCAGACCTGACAGCTTTCCATTATCACATTAGGAAAGTTTGCCAGCTCTTTCTGGGATTAATAGACAACAAGGAGATCGTTGCAGCATGCCTCCCAAAACCAGAAATGTTAATCCAGGAGTAGAGATCTCTCATGTCTGCTATACAGTGCTTGAGGTACCTGTGCAAATACTCTTTCATGGATAGATAGATGGTTATTGGAGCAAATTGGTAACTACAAGGCTGGCAGTCTTGGGTTTCTTTGTATTTAAAAAAAAAAGAATATTTAGTTTTAATTTTTATATTTAAAAAAAAAACCTCTCATATTTTTTAAAGATTTCAACTGAACATAAAAAAACTGAAAATAAGATAAAGACCAAAAAAATCTCACATTTAACTACACTAAGCAGCCTGAAGAATTAAAATAGTAGCCAATAAGCTCATTGAGGCAGGATGAGAAGAAAAAAGCAAATTTAAATAATGTGTGCATTAGTTAAGTGCACTTTAAGAATAAAAATCTTCCCCTGAATCATTTCAACAGAAGAAAAAACAGGGAAAAAATCATCCTTCAAACAATACTGATTCATGAAAAGGAATACTGCGTGAATGATATCTGTCCTCTATTTTTACTAGGATCTCCTACCTTTACAGTGGATGTGGTTATGTATTCATATGCAGAACCATTTCCTGGTAGCTTAAAATAAATTGGACTCAAATACAAAACAATGGATGTGACAATGAAGTCTGTTCATTAGTGATTTCATCCATGAAATTCCATACAAGATGATTATGGTGAAAAGCAGGTACAAGGAAAACAGTTACAGTAAATTAAAAGACTTTGCTGTAATGTTAAACTAACAGTTGCACAGAGCACCAACACCAGCCAGGGTCTGCTCCTGCTGCCTGGAGTTTTAAGTGCTGCTGAAGTTGGACCATTACAGCAGTGCTGGGGAGGACATGGGAACCTTGGCTCAGCTGCCAACACTTCCCCTCTGCCCCTTCCATCAGGATCCTTGTGCTTTACCTTGCAGGAGAAGAGCTGGAGCCCCTCAGCCTGTGCAGGGCCGTGGTGCTGCTGCCGGGAAGGTGGGCAAGGACAAAAGAGAGCAGGTGACAACAAGGGTTTCAAGCTGCACCAAGGGATGTTTGGCTGGGACATCAGGAACAACTTTTGCCCAGAAAGGGCCATTAGATATTGGAATGGGCAGCCCAGGCAGCTGGCAGTCTCATCACTGTGGGGGGGGGGTTGAAGGCAAGCCTGGGTGTGGCACTCAGGGCTCTAGTCTGCTTGCCATGGTGGTCATGGGTCACAAGTGGGACTTGGTGATCTCACATGGCTCTTCCAAGCCACAGAAATCTGAGATTCAGACATCACAGCCTCTGGGGACAGCACAGTGGCTGACAACTGTCCCCAGCCATCACCGTGCCACAGAGCCCGGGCAGACCTTGGCACCAAGTGATGTTCAGAGCCTGTGTGGTGGTGGCAGCTCCTCACACAGAGCGCCATGGCTGGCCAGGGCTTCTCCTGCCTCCTGCAGTTTTACCTGCTGCTGCTCCTGGCCCATTCCCTCGACCCTTCCACCCTCCTGAGAGGGACACGGGCAACTTTCCCTCAGTGTTCCAGTTCAAAATTTGAAGTTTTTTAGGCATAAGATTCTTACCCCATTGTTGTATGAACATATATATATTTTTCCCTGCAGAGAAATATTCTCTGCAAAAGCAGAGAGTTGCAGCACAAGTCTGTAAACATTCTCTCCTGTATCTCTGTCTCCCAGGAGATGGGGATTCGTTTCTCTTTCCTAACCAATGGTGAAGTTTTGTTATCTCCCTGGTATGGGAAGGACTTGGGGGAGAATTGGTTCAGCAGGGTGCAGGGAAGAAGCAGCAGCATGCTCTTCACCTGGGCAGAAATAGTCAAGCCCAGAGAAAAATGGAGTCAACTTTAATAAATCTTGTTAAGCCTTCTGATACAAAGTCCGTGAGTTTTGTTTCACTGCTTGCACCCTGAGACCACACCCCATAGTCTTCTAGTCACTCCCTAGTTGTAGATTTTGAGAGTAGAGAAGTTAATAAACTTCACATTTTCTCCACATTGCTGTGTTGTTTCCTTGACATTCCATCTGAGAGGGGACACAGCAATTCATGGGTTTGCACGGGAGCTCCAGAGCCCCTCAGATTGACAGCCTGGTGTACCCTCAGGGTTTGCAAGAGTTAGGAGGGCAGCTGGAAAGAAAATGGTGGACAATATTCACCTGCCTCCACCTCCCAAGGAAGCTTGGATTCAATCACTGTCTGCCCTGTGTCAGCTGGATATCAAAGGCCTCAAGCAGGGCCACCTTAGATTGAACATAATTCCTGCCTCTTGGCCAGAGCAGTGCTCCACCTCCCAAGATCAAGTCAGGCCTCTTGGTTGCAATCCTCTGTAAAGAACTCCTCACCAGAACCTACAGGAGAGTCTTTGGTCCATTATATTGAGCTTGTGTTGCTTCCCTGACACAGCTCCTCAGACCTGTCTCAGCTGACTGCATGTACTCCCTTTGTCTCTGCCCCTGTTCTCTGGCCATGCATCCAATCTTAGCCTTCTGATAGAGACGAGTTCTGTCCCTTTGGAGTTCCATTCTCCTCTTCTTGGAGGCCTATTGGACTGGAGATATCTATTTCACCCCAGCAGCCCCAGCACAGGACTACCTTGGGAGTGTAGCTCCAACTCCATCTTAAAACTCAAGGCACTACTGACTAAAACACTCTTCCGGAATCCTGTACATTAGATACTTAGGACTCCTACCAGCACATAAACTTAATACAACTGGAACCTGAATTATGAGTCAGGACAATGCTCACCAAAATTTTCCCTTACATGCTAAATATTTCCACATTACTATCAACTTGACCCAATAAATATATCAGACAGAGCAGACTTCTATTTTTTATCAATGTGGCATCTGATCCATCACTCACAACTTCTGAAATACCTATCAACAGATTAACAGCCGGTCCATGTATACATGTATCAAAGACAGACATCTACTGAAATGCCGGTTACATAAAACCAGATTTTTTTCCTGAATTTTAACGCTACAATAAAAATCTCACTTCTGAATGAGTTTTAGAAACTGATCCACACACAGTCAAACAAAACAAGTCTTTCTATTCCTCCCGGTAGTCTTTGGATCAGGCCCTGATTTATTTATCAGCATCTATTTATGAAGATCCTTAGTGTGCCAACTTGTTAAATGTAGATCAACAAAAAATATCCTTGTGATTCTTATTTCCTTCATGTTGAGAAACAGATTATCTTGAGCAATGTAATTCATTGGTGAGTACAACTATTGATTTCAGAAGAATAACGTCTGGTTTTGGACATTTTTCTGCATCTCCTGCCAAGCTCCATGGAGATATTTTATATGAGATATTATTCAAAACCAGTAAGTCTGCTAAATTAAACAGGGGGCTCTGGGGTCTTTGAAAATTAAGTGTGGTGAAATCAGAAACTTTTACCTACACAACTTAGTGAAAATAAGCTGCTACAAAGCACACTGTACTTCATTGTTTTGAGTTCTTCAGCCCATTACTAAATTTAAAGCCAGCATTTGGGTTTATTACTTCTTTCCACAGATTTCACATTTCTCATCTTATTTTCAGTGCTGGTCAGAACTGGAACCTCTTTCTGTCCTTGTTTTATTTGAGGGCTAAGAATAGATTTCCTTCTGGCATATTATTAATACTCCTGCTTTGGTCCATGATAGTCTCTGTTTTTCTACATCACTTTGAACTTAAGTTCTGTTCATCATTTTATGACAGTCACTTTGTTCTTCTGCTTTCACCTTGAAGGAAAAGCTATTCAAGATAATGATATTTAGGGGAATAATTTGTTCACTGTACTCTTGTGGGGTTTTAATACACATGGGGACCTCTGTGGTTGATTTGTTCAGATCACAGTTCAGTGGAGCAGCTCACTCTTCTGACTTCTGGGTAAATTCAGCCACTCTCTATCCTGATTTCATAGCCTAATACAGGCACACATTTCCTAGCAAGTATCTCAGTCACCCCATTCCCAACTAGCTATATGTTGTATTCCAATTTTTCTTGGAAGTTCTCTCTGGCTAAACTATTACATTTACTAATAGAGATATTTGACAATTGTCATAAAAGATATCATCAGAGGGCATCTTCATTTTGGCCTTTTCAAAGACATGGTATCCTCTGGGCATTTACAATAATTATAACACACTGCTTGCTTTGTTTTCTTTTTGTGGAGGAAACAGGAAAAAAAACCAAAAATCTCCCCTTCACCTCTCTAGCATATTAGTTCAAGGATCAGACAGCACTGAAATCCCACTAAGAACTCAGGTCAGCGTAAATTTCACCCTTGAAGAACTACACAGAGGGAACCAGTTGTTTTTGTTCCCATTTTGGAAAAAGTCTGTCTGCTTTGTTGTGTATCTGGACTTTTTCCTCAAATGTGGTCAGTAAAACACAGGTGTCCCCAGATTACCTCTGGTTGAGAAGACATGGACTCAGCTATAAAATGATGCAAAAGAAAAACCAAACAAAACTCAAACCAAACAAATTTAAGATTTATTAACTGAAGGAAAGAGTACTTGTTGGCACTTCGAATGTGATTCTGTGACAGATGGGCTGCAAGTTTATCTTTACAGCAGTGTTCTTTGGGATCATATTTATCATACTTTTTTGTCTATCACAATTGTTGCAAGCATCTATGAGTACTAATAGTCCTGGTCCAGGAAATGCTGCTTCTCTAGCCCCTGTGTCACCAGAGGGATTTCCATTTCCCTGTATCCATGCTTGAAAGACAAAAATTAGTGTTTCAATATTATTCCTTCTAGAAACAGGAACAAGATGGATTTTTCCCTGCTCAGATTTCACATAGATAAGGGAATTACAAATTCTGTCACTCACTGTACATTCAACCCCCTCTATTGTGCTGGTTTTGTGATTACTTTTTCCACTGGATGAATACAAATCAAAACCACTATACATTTCCTAGGAAGAAGAGGAATCAAGAACAAGGCTTTGAGCTTGTCTCTAAAAAGCTAATAAAATTATTTTATACAGAAATTTAACACCATCACCTGTCCTCCAGTAATCTCCACGGATCTTCATGTTACTCTCTGAATATTTACTGGCATTGAATTACTCAGTTAAATGAGAGAACTCAAGCTGCTGTGACATCCTTTCACTCTATCTTGAAGAATGATGTCACAAACCTTACAACAAAGCGGAAGCGTTGTTGTCATTCCTCATTTTCTTCTTAATTTGCACTGAACAGTTACCTAAATTACTTCTTATATATCAATAATACAAGTAGTACTCATAATTAAAAGCTACTACTACTAATACCAATATTTCTATTATATACCTCAGATAAAAACCTAAGTACTCACATTCTAATGACAAGAACAACACCTACCAGTGTAGCATAAGCTTATCCTAAAGTAAACAGACAAAATTCCATTTAGGTGGCTAGAGCTTACTAACCACCAGAAAAAGGGAGGCTAAAACATTAAGGACTGGAACACCAATTGTTTAAAAAGCAAGAATTTAGACTAATGAAAAATGCTTCCCATTATTATACTGCCTTATAAATACTTATTGGGCAACATTAACAGCAGCAGTAAAAGAGCTATGTGTAATGTAACATATGCCACATATCATGGACTTGCCTCTGCTTAGATTAAGAATGCATATGTTATTTATGAACAGTGAAGTTGTAAGTTTAAAGAGTCATTCTGGGGAACAAAGTTAGATTAGGCACACTCAGTGTAGGCCACATTGTCACTGTGTCTCATAACTTAGAATTACAGTACAGTGACTCCTGTCACACACAGCCACATTTCAGCACTATTTACTGCACTCAGTGGCCTCTTCTTGTCAAAGGTGAGCAACCTGGTACCAAATTTACATGGGCTTTCAACCAGCCATCAGGCTCACATTTCAAAACACACAGGACTAATTCTGGAGCCAAAACCAACCTTTAAATCAAGCAACAAGGAAAAATGGATCATTTTAAACAAGATCCTTAACCATCACAACAGGAGAAGCCATCAAACAAACCAGGTTCAGTTACTGGAGTGCAGTTTGGGTACATGGTGGCCAATAAAACCTGAAGCAACTTTAGCAGTGATTAAACATGTGGTTAAACGTGCTTTATTTAACTTCACTGACTTTTTTCACCTATCCCTCACCATACATAGACTGACTTCATTGAATTATGAGAAGTATCTCACAAATACTTGACTCAAATAATCACAGAATCATGGAGTGGTTTGGGTGGAACAGGACCTTAAAGAGTACCTCTTTTCAAGCCCCCTGCTGAGGGCAGGGATACCTTCCACCAGACCCAATTGCTCAGGATGCACTCTCATTTATGTCATTAATGGAGATATTAAAAGCATCCTGATTTGCACAAAGCTTACAGCAATAAAATCTCACAGGATACATATATTCAAAATATTCAGAAGCATAATACAGCCGGTATCAAAAAGCAAGCTACTAAAATCCATCTGTTAAGTATTGGAATGCTCCATTAGACCAAACCCTAGACACATAGAACTCCTGCTCCAGAGCTGCTTACCACAGACAGAACATGCTACTATAGCAAACTAAATACATTGAAAAAAGACACATGAACTGAAGCTTTCATTCTGTACACATCTTCAAACGAGGAATGTGAGAAAAAGACATGTTAAATCTGCTTTATAGAGGCTAAAGCAGGTAGTACCACCTCAGAGCTAATTTATTCTGAGCTAGAGAGTCAATATAATCAAAAAGTAAAACACATAATCTATTCAAGGGATTATAAGCAAAATGTGGCCACATTGACAAAGCACATCACCAAAAGGTGATAAATAAGAATTCTAAGTATTTCTATTTTATTTATTCTAAAGTAGGTTGGAGGGGTTTTTTGCATACAGGATACAGAAATTTTATTAATGACATGCAGCTAGCAGCAATTTCTATATTTTCAGTTCAGACTGTTGAGGATCAAATTAAAAAATACTAAAATCAATCTATATATCAGCCTTTTAAAGAGTCTATGTTAAAAAGCCAGTAAAAATAGACAGGAAATACTGTTGTAATAGCACTTTCCTTACTGTCTCCTTTTTTCTCCTTAAAATATTAAGGCTACACTAATTCCACCACCTCTTCCTCATTTCAGCTACAGCAGTTGCTCAACAGCCAACCATTTCCATATGGAAGATAACAGAAGGACAGTTCAATGGACTGCCATCATCCAAAATAAGCAGGGAAGAAAAACTTCAACAAGCAGGTGATTCCAAATATATAGTTAGGAAAATAATTCTTTAAAACATCAGGATGGAAAAGGACAAAAGAAAAAGGAAAACAGTGTGTGGTTTGACCATCAGAGCAATGACTGCCTATAGAATTTTTCATTTAAGGACTGTGTTGATGTTTGTCTGGACTGAAACATGCCCTCATACATCAGGGTCCAGAGAACGTTTTAAACAGATGCACAAAGTAAAAAGCAGAACATTCATTGTACTGAAGGATCATGATAAAAAGGGTCTATTTCACTCTTTCTCAATTCTGGCCTCTATAGGACAAAGCTTCTTCCATCATTCTGCGCTACTGTGTGGAGCTCATTAGGGATATCTTGTTTTCCAAGCCATTCTCTGGCGCAACAGACATGCTGCAGAAACAGCCTTCATGAGTGAGAGCAGGGCTTAGTTTTATCGCAAATGCAGTTTTATCCCTAAAACCTCTTACCAGAAATTAAATCAAGCTACATCCTAGCCATCCCTAGAAGAGCTAGCCACCAGCCAGTGCCTGCCTTGTGGCCCAAAATACGTTTTTTTTTTCCTTTATGTGATATCACTATTGATTGCAAATCACCCTTTTCTGAATTATTAATTTTGTAGATATGCAGCAATGAGTTCTACAGTTTATGCACATGCTTCAAGTCACTTAATGTAGCTGCAGATGCCTGTTTACCATACTGGTCAGGTTTTACAGTGATAAAATGTATTATGTGTTGTATCAAAAATACCATAACTTTTTCACAGAACCGGTCAGGTTGGAGGAGAGCACAACGGGTCATCTGATCCAACCTCCCTGTTCAAGGAGGATCATCCTGGAGCACATGGCACAGAATGGTGTCCAGACAGTTCTGGGATATCTCCAGTGAGGGCCACTCCACATCCTCTTTGGACAATCTCTTTCAGCACTCAGTCACTTGTACAGGAAAGAAGTTCTTCCTTGTGTTGGGGTGGAACTTCCTCTGCATCGGTTTATGCCCACTGCCTCTTGTCCTATTGCTCAGCACCACCGAGCAGAGCCTGGTCCATCCTCTTGGCACCTCCCTGCAGACATTGGTGAGGATCCCTCTATGTCATCTCTTCTCGAGGCTGAACAACCCCAGCTCCCGCAGCCTTTCCTCCTAAGAGAGATGCTCCAGTCCCTTCATCATCTTCTTTCCTCCACTGGACTGCTCCAGGAGCTCAGTGTCTCCCTCGTACTAGGAAGCCCAGAACTGGACACAGTATTCCAGATGTGGCCTCACCAGGACTGAGCAGAGGGGCAGGACCACCTCCCTCTGCCTGCTGACAGTGCTTTTCCTAATGCACCCCAGGAAAGGAGAAGAAACACAGCTCGCCTTTACCATAAGCAGGTGAACAGCAGGTTCAAGAAAACCAAAATCCAGAAGGATATTAAGAAATATACATCTACTGTAACTAAGTTATCAGGATACACTGAAGAAGTGACAAACTGCAAAAGATACTCCTCTCAATTAATTAATATGTGCACAGGGCATTCCTGAAGTATCAGGATGAATACTAATTAAGTGGGATTCTGCTTTGTGCAAACAAAGCAAAATAAATCATTATTATTGTTTTTTATCCTATGTATTGTTTTCACAGATAAATGTAGTGTTTATTGCAGGGAAACAGCCAAATGGCAGAGTTCTTGAAAAGCAAATCTGCATGCTCCCTACCAATCATTTCAAGTAAATTATAATTATTTTCTTTGGCACCTTGTGAAACATGACTGGCTGTATATGAGGGTTGGTGTCCTCAGGATTGGTGCTGTCATGCCCCTGCTCTTACAAAAAACACCCTCTGCCAAGACAAACAATGGCCTAGAAATTGGTTAATTTTTCTGAGCAGAGATAATGAGGCGCAGTTGACTTCCATCAAGCTCAACTGGGCAAGTGCAACTGGGTTATTACAGAGGCAGTTGAGAAGGGCTGGCTGGAAACCAAAACCTGCTTTATTTACAAAAGAGGGGGAAAGCTTTCTAAAAAGAGTCCTGAGAGAAGTCAGAATGCCCTTTCCATCTGGGAATAAAGCAGAGAAGTCAGCAGCAACTGGCAAGTTTATGAACTGTCATGGTCTTTCAGAAGTCTTCTGGATCCCACTCATCCTACTGCAAGCTCTCAGAGCCAAGCACTGTTGATGCTGACCTTTCTCACTGAGCTGAGTGCTCACAGACGAAGTCCGGCACTTAACAGATGATTTGAAAATCAATCTAATTTGATTGCCAGCCATCTTTTTTCTTCCTTCCTTCTCTAACCTGAAAACCTCTCCCTTTGCTGTTGATACCATGTTAGCTTTCTTATCCTCTTAGTGAAGACTGAAGCAAAACTTTATTAATTCTTCAACCATCTTGGTGGCATCTACTTTTAGCTTTTCTTCCTCTTTGAGCAGTGGACCAGCTCTGTCCTGGGTCCTCCTAATGTGTTTGCAGAATGCTTTCTTGTTACCCATTGTGTACCTTCTCTCTATATTTTACCACCCTTTATAATTTCTAATTGTATTCTTACATTTTCACATGATCTCCTGTTAGACTCTTTCTGCTTTCTACTTCTATATTAGTATTTTGACTGCCACGTCATTTCTACTCTGTGGATAAAGGACTTTGGTTTCCCATTTGCCAATTCAGGGAACTTCATAAGGAAATTAGATCTGATATGCTGCAAGAAGAGATGTCTCACTCTTCATTACAACATCTTCTTCACTCCCACAATTTACAATATTAATAAAAAAGCTGTTGCTGTATCTTGATGTTTGCCTTTTATCGTAGATATCTAACATGTACAAAAGTATTTCTAATATGGTCCACAATTTAGGAAGAGAAAAATGTGGACTCAGCACTAAATTATATGGACTGGAAATAATAGCTACTGAACTTCAACTTTGAGGGCTGTGTTCAGTTCCTTGGAGGAATATGAAATGTATCTTTGCACTGATGGTATTTTGTCTGCAGTGTGTCATTTTGAATCAGTAGTAACACATAATTTGTCTGTCCTCCTCCATTCAAAGTCCATATTCATCTAGCAAATGTTTTTGCAAACAAGTGAATGATGAGCAAGCAAAAATTATGGAAAATTATGAAGAAGAAAATAGCAATAATATATTATTCATGTGACTATATGTATTTATAAAAATCTGATTCTAATTCATAATTTTGGAAAAAGTTTTTTCAGGGCAGTTCCCTTTGTTTGGTCTGAGTCTGGAGAGATCTTTGCCAAGTATGACAAAATAGGATTCTGAAATCTTCTAAGTTACTAGATCACAATATAGTTTAAGAAGCTTTCTTTTCACCCAGATAAAAAATTATGTCTGGGATTTTTTAAACCTCAGACTTGGCAGGTGACACTGCTTTGAAAAAAAAAATTCATATTTAAAATCTGTTATTTGTACAATGTTGCCATTGACACTGAAACCCTAGCAGAAAGAATAAAGTCAAAATGATTGCCAAATATTACATCAAAGAAGTCATGCACATTTTGACTTTTAAAAAATCTTCTTTATGTATGTGACAAGAATATTTCTTCTGTTCTTCAATTGCATAATACAATTGTTAAGCACTAGAATTAACATGATAACTCAAGTATGTAACTAAAAAATATATCTGTTTCTACATATGAGATTGTTTACATCACTCAGAGGTCTTGCTTTCTCTTTTCTGGGTCAATATATTTGTCTGCGATATCCATCTGGAAATAAAAAAGTACAGTTTACCTTAAGATGCAAAATGCAAGCATATACATCATTTTGCTATATTCTTCTCTAAATAATTGTTTCCATATTTTTGGCTTCCTTTAGAAGTTGTGTCAAAATGTTTTGATTATTAGCTGATGAAAATGAGGAGACTCTCTTTCCGTTACGCTGCCATGCACATCTCACCTAATTCAAATTATTTCCTTTCATATCATGACTCACGAGTCCTGTTTAGCCACTTCATTCAAGAAATATACATTGTTTCCTTCCTTTATTCTCTAGGTTCTCAGGGTTATAAAGAGGCTCAGAACTTCCAGACACAGCACTCAGATGTGCATCCAGAATCCGGCAGGCAGAGAAGCATGAAATTGTCTCAAGGGTCGGAAATGTAAAGCAGCCAATGCCCCTCAAGCTTCAAATCTTTTCAAATCTATAGCTAAGTGTCTGTTCTATTCAGGGAACAACTGTGGTAGATCACCTCCTTTCCCAGAAGCTGAGGTGTCCCTCAGTTCATGTTTTGCTTTGGGTTTTGTCTAGGCAAATGGATCAAAGCTGTCATAAGGGTTTTAGAGCTTAATGATTATAGTTTACAGGGTTTCTGACAAGAAAACTGAGCACAAGCTTGTACAGAACTGGCTTGCACTACTGAATTGCACACTTTTAATTCCTCTTTGACCTCAAATACTTCACATTTATTGGACTGATCTGCTGATAAGCAGAGAGTGGACACCAGCTGTTAGACTTGACTTCAAGAGCTGGATTACCTGAAGAAATTATTTGAGGTGATGAGATACAGAAAGTTATGGGGTTTTGTTCCATTTGGCACATCCACGTCCCAGTAAATGAGTCTGAAAAGATTTTGTGTATTTAGATAGATCAAGCACAAAATTTTAAGATGAGAATGTTTGCCCAAGACAAGTTGTACAACTATGTGCTCCTACACTTCTAATTCTTGCAGGAAACCAGATGATTGATTCAGAATGTGAATGAAATCCAAATGGCAAAGATTCAGAAGTATTTTAATCACTCCTTGTAGTGGACTGTTAATTACCCAAATTTACAAAACTTTTCCACGCTTGACACCAGCATATGCCTACATAATAAAGCATTTGATCCAGTTTTTCTCAGGCTCAACTGTGAGCTGCATGTACAGTGGCTAAGGTATAAAAATATCCATAGCTGACAACAGACGTTTGTTGTGCCAAGAGAAAGCAATGAAGCTTGGACTGCAATTTCAGTGGAGCACAGACAGAACGTGGCTCACAGGTACAACCTGATACTCAGCTTGGGAGATCAAACTTGAGTAGGACTGAATTGAGGAGACTGTGTTGTTAACCAGCCCTCAAGAGTTGGAGGGAATCCCTGATTCAGACTGGTTCGACTGATAACTGTCCAACAGGAACTTCTGCAGTGATTTCCTCCAATGTATAGCTTTCTGTGGATTCTTCTACAGCTGAGAAACAAATCCACATGTCAACTTGGGCAGATGAACTCAGAATCACCACCTCTAACTATTTTGGTCTCCTTCTTTAGTGGTTTTGTAATCCACAAAACACCATAATAGCTCATACAAATCATTTCAAGACACATAGTTTATGGAGAGATCTATGGCCAACTCAAGGAGATGTTATTTTCATTTCATTATTCATTCTTCCTTCTCACGTGTCAGCTGGAGTGGTTCAGATTCTGTCTTCCATTGACGTCAATTGGAGTAATGCACATCATACACAAGAACAGGATTTATGACCCAGCAATATTACCTCTGATTTAAAAGGTTACATACACTACAGTCAGGCCATGGTACGAACCAAGGAATCTATGTTTAACCTGCTACTTCTAGAGGTATTACATTCCATTTTCTTTATGAATTCTTCCAAGTTTATTCCTGTATCTAAGCATGAGACTATCAAATTTCCAGCATTCTTCAAAGTTATCATCCAAAATTTTCTGCATTTAGGAAAATTCAAAGTTGCACTTAAAACAGAAATTCCAAACTATAAGCCATGAACACAGAAGACATAACTCTGCTTTCTCTGATCCATGCCAGTACATGATCTGAAATCCCTTGGGGATTTCAGAATGTACCAAAATAACATTCATAGTTGACTGCCATTAAATAAAGTATAATATAGCCTCCCAATCTAATTATGACAATGCCATTTCCTTTCATCTTGTGTTCAAAGCAGTAACAGGCTCCAGGCCTTGTCCTATTTTTGCCTTTAAAAGATCTTTGCTAATCTTCAGATTTGGCAGTGCTAAACCCCAGCCAATTCTGAGGCTTTTGACAAAAGAGGGAAGCAGACCAGTCATATTTTTCTAACCAAACATACAAGATAGAGCTGTTATATGAAAAACCTAACATAGGATTTTCTCTCCTGTACTGTTTTTACCTGCAAAAACTCATTCACAGTGCTGCCCCACTGACTGACAAATGAGATCTAGCCACTCCTACTGACATCATAAACAAATTTACCAGCAGCAGCAAAGTACAACTGAAACCTATTTAGTTGTTTCTTAAATTTCTTACCGGGGAAACAGGATATTTTCATCACCAAAATAACCCATTCACCAAACAATATGGCTAAGGGATCTCCTTTAAATACTTTAGTTAGAACAAAAATGCTAAGTGCAGTTATTTCTGATTGATCTAGCCACAAAAGAGAATGATTTAAGGAGTCTAAAAGAGTAAAGGAAACATCTAAAAAGGAAGTCCAGAGACGCTTTTCTTTCGTCTTCAATTTTGGTAGTTTTTCCTCTTCCCAGTGCAACCCTTAGATCAGTTGAATCCCTTTGTATTTCCATAGGCTTCAGTGGTCTGACAGGAGGAATGAGTTCTGCCTTTTCATCTCTATGTAAATGTTTATGTCTAAATAGATACACTAGCCCAAATTCTGGGCTGTGTTCCAGCAAGTTCCTTCTGTAGAAATGAGATGGATGTCCCCAGTGGATAATTAATTCCTTCATTGGGGTGGAAGCCCAGATGACAGAAGCTTAGCAGAATGGTTGTAGTCTTCCCTCAGGTTCCTCTGGAGATGGTATGGGGAGACTTTGATGAGGGTAAGACTTTTATTGAGGGTATGATAAGTTCTGCTTGATTCTACTGACTGTTCAGTTGTCCCTAAGACCACTCTAATGGTCACTGTCCTAAAAAGTAAGTTCCCAAACAGTCATGCAGATGTTGGAAAAGGTGGATAGCATAGAAAAAAGTATCTGAAGGATTCCCACTGAGAAGTAGTATTGATTAAATGACTTGGGAAATGCAGGAGTTTTGTCTCTTTTCACATTTGATCCCTCTTTTTGACACCTCAATTCTTGTTCGTATCAGTGGGTTATCAAGCACTGGAATAGCCTGCCCAAGGAAGTGGTTGAGTCACCATCCCCTGGAGATAGTTAAAACTGGAACTGGCAACACAGAGACATGTGACGAAGGACTGAAAAATCTATCTCATATGCAACTGAAGAGTTAAGACTACCACCAGTCTCTGGAAACAGGCTGCTACAAACCATAACCTATGGTTATTCCACTTCCCACTCTCTCTTCCCTCCCAGCACACATGCTACATGGAAGAGATCAAGGAATGACAACCATTTCTCATAAAGGGCAAAATCCTGGGGATTCACAGAAGAAGGAAAGGCTGTCTAAGGCGTCATTGGCCATTTTAAGAAAACATTGCATACTCAAAAAGACAAATTTCAAAAGTCCTTCAAATACGCATCAGTTCTGTACGACTGAAGAGAGGCTGCCTTGTAGAGTTCTTCAAAATCACCAAATCCCCTACTTCAGTGCAGCCAAACCACTAGGTGTGGGCCATGCTTTCAGCCCCTCTGGCATCCCACCGAATACAGAAACTTGAAGTAACCATTATATGCTGAGAACTCAAAGAACTTCTTTCTAACCAGTCCATGTTTTAGCAGGAAACCTGGGAAGAGCCTGTGACCTCTGAGGTTAACTGTCAGACCTTTAGCCACTATTCACAATAGCTTCTGTATTGCTTACATATTAAAAATGTTTTTAAGACAAATAATGTGTTTCATATTTTCTCTTTATTGTGTTTTATAGCTTTTCCTTTTGTTTGTGTCTAGAACTGCCTTCAGCTCAGGGGAGGTAACCAAATGGTGCAATTCAACCTCCACAAAGAAAGCATTGACCTGGGTTGATTTTGAAGGAAGGGGAAGAGAGAGGTTATGCTCCATCCAGAGGCTCTAAGCCAAATAGATCTGAAATGGAGAAGTGCCCAGATTTCTTACAGTGTGTATTCACTAAACCATAGTAACTCATTGTGTACTGCAATTGCCTGCAATTTATCAGATGCCTGGAAAATGGTGGTCTCAGATTTTGAAGCCCTGTGACCCCCACCCTGCCCTCGGTGCAGCTCCTGGTTATCTAATTTTCAGATACTTTTGATATGGTTGCATCAGAAACACAAACTAAGCTCACAGACATACTTGGAGTCATTCCAAAGGCCTGTCACAGGTTGCTCTGCATAAAATACACTTTAAACTGGCTAAAGAAGCTGACTCTGTCAGCATCTGTTTGACTGATGAAGGTGCAAAAGTGCCCTATTGCCAGTTGCAGGGAAATAAGTTGACTTTCCTCCTACCATCCCTGTATATGAGAATTTCACCAAGCACGTCATATGTCTTTTCTATTTCTGATATGTTCCCTGAACAGGACCTTCTGCCACTAAGCCAACAATAAATAGATTCTCTATGGCTTGTTACAAAATATTTGGAGGAGAGGAATCATATATTCACACAGCATTACCCCCCAGTTATCCCACAACCATATGGCAGATGCTCATAGGCAGATGTTCAAGCAGGCACCAAGCAAGACAAATACTCTGCATGGATTAATTCAAAATTGGTCCTTCATGTCAAACCTCAGATAATGTTGCCACCACACCAGAGAAGGTCTGTGATAACTTGGGTACCTGGAGTTCAACATTCACAGTTTTTGATGCACTCCAGAATCTTCTGCTCTATAAATACCCCCTAGAGGAACTTTCTCTACTCTGAAAAAACCAGTCATTTTCTTGAGGAACAGAATACTATCTCTTTTCCAAGGTCATTTTGGGAATTAAGTATAATCTACAAAGTATTTTGATTGTGAAAATTTATGATACATAATAGCAATTTAACTGCTAATCTGACATGATTGTTTTAGTATTAATCAAACTAAGTAATGCTACCCAAGAGTTCAGTAACAGCACATTTATAAAGTCTGGTGCTGTATTACAATTTTTATCCAGTTGAGTATTTTAGGATAAAATCTAAAAAGAGGAAGGCTAGTGTCTTTTTTCCCAAAATTTGTTTCCCAAATATTCTCCTCCTCGGCATTGTCTCTAGCTTTTAATTTATATTTCAACAATATTACAAGTAAATAATCAAATTATGTGCACATTGGCTATTCTTTGTTGTGGTGATGTATTAATCAATAAGGGGCAGGAAGACCATTTATCTTGGCATTCCAATCCATGTTTGACAGCTGATCTCATAGTATGAAGATAAACTACCATAGAGGAAAACAGGGATACAGAGGAAACCTTTACCAAGAAAGGAAACGGTGATATAAAGGGAGAGAGGAGGGAAAGAAAAAAAAAAACCAAAAAAAAAAAAACACAAAAAAAAAAAAAAAAAAAAAAAAAAAACACCAAGAGAACATAGATGTTTTGTCATTGTCTGTTTCACAAGCATTTCAGAGTTTTAATTTAACATTTTTTTCCCTTTTGGAAACAAGTACACAAAGTCCTAAAAAACTTTATGCCCTTACCTGTAAAATCTATAAGGATTTTCCTCTTAGAAATAGACTCTGATATCCAAAAAATTAGGTGAATTTAACTTTATAACGTCTTGGTGCCGTTTGCATGGTGCCTCAAACTCTCTCCTTTCTTCTATTTCCTTACCACACTTCAAGCTGATCAGTAGCTGAAAACCTCAAAGCTCAAACTCCCTGTATTTTTTGAGGGACAAGATCATAGGAGTGCTCAGACTTCAGTTATTAAATACTGTACCAATATTCCTGTGAAACTTGCCATCAAAATTTAGTGTTTTGCACA
Source organism: Hylia prasina (assembly GCA_013397195.1). NCBI lineage: Eukaryota > Metazoa > Chordata > Aves > Passeriformes > Sylviidae > Hylia > Hylia prasina. The sequence goes on along the minus strand of VYXD01013661.1, from coordinate 10,616 downwards.
CAGCCCTTGCTTCTGGAACTGAGAGTTTACATCAATTTGGTTTTTTTTTTTGATTTTTAAAGTAACTTTTCAGACCTTGAAACACTTGGTAACAAAAAAGACAGAACTTCAGAAATGAGAAAGCCTTTGACATAAAAAACTATTGTTGCTACTTAGCAAATGAAATTACTCTGGAACTCTACTAAATTCTTTTTTTTTTTAATGTTAAAGAAGGGATAAATTGTGTAATAACCAGTGTCAGCTCTACAGCTGCAAGAGCACAATAGGGAAGTGGAGAAATGCACACATGGAGTAGAATGTCAAAAAAATAACTTAAACCACAAAGAAAAGAGTTAGGTGAAAAAAAATCAGACTCAAACTATCATTTTGAAAAGCTGTTCATGTTTTTAAGAGTTTTAGTGTCCCTATTTTTTTTTCCCATGGTTTGGATTCCCCAGACAGCCCAAATCTCTCATCACACACTGCAGTCTGGGACACTCAGAATGAATTTATGCTGAGCAACACAGATTTCTGATGATGTTACAGTTGTACAATAGTCATGCAATTTCTGTCCTGCTAATAACAAAACCTATATGAAGCAATAGTTGGAGAGGATGCACAGTGTCAGGGGAACTGAGAAACAGTTACTCAAACACAACTGTTTGTGATACAGATAGCCATGGAAATGGGAGATTATCATACTCCACTACTCTGAGTGCCCAAACTCCTCTTTCTGCAAGGTCTCTTCTTCAGGGCTCCCTATTTCCTGGCTCTCAAGCCCCTCTCCTTGTTCTTGTTTCGCTGCCGCATAGAGAGATTCCACATAACATTTCATTTCCACAAGGCACTGCACTGTCATTTCTGCTCTGCACTGACTTCCAAACAATGCAATTCCACTCACATCCCACTATGCCCTGAGGTTTTCAACAGGAAAATGAATTATCATAGCAGATCCAGGTAAGCAACAGAGTGATTTAGAACTATAAATGTATCTAATTTCAAATTTGAAAAAAACTGAAGGAATGTATACCAGGAACTTACAGAGACAAGACTGTAAGGAAAATGCAGCACTGGGCAATATTATGGCCCCTATCAAGCAGAATTTTTCAGCAAAGTCTGGGGAGAAGAGAAGAAGGAAATAATGATCAGGACATTTTTAAAGTACTTGTTGAGAAACCCAGCAGTTTGTAGGATACTGGGAAGAGTGTCTTTGTTAAACTCACCAGTTCAGTGAGTTCACTAATAGAGAAGTCTGGGAATTAGACGTCTCAGAACATCTAATGAATTTTCACTAAGCAGAGTTTCAGGAATGGGCACCTTTCACAGGAGCTGAGAGATGAGAGGGAATTCCAGGGCATTCCGTCAGGAGTAAGAGCCACTAACCACGTTGTGATGGCAGGGAGACAGTTTGGTCAGTGTCCCACCCAGATTAATATGACCAGCTGATGGTCTGTGCTAAGCCAGCTTAGTTTTCCACTAGCACCTCTCTTTTTCAACGGCAGGTTTAAAAATTATGAAAACTTAACATTTTGTGAAGTCATTTAATAAAAATCCTAATTTATTAAGCAGTGGCCCATTTAAAGTGTCAAAACTTGCTTTAAAGAAAAATAAGTATGAGCAGGAGTGAGAACCATGGGAGCCTTCCACTTGCTTAAGTGAATAAAATTGAACAAAATGTAGTTCCAACAATTAAAAAGAGGCTTTATTTTTCTTAAAAGTGATTAATGCTCAGAGAATAACTCAGAGGCTTGAAAAGAAATTGTTCATGGACTTGGGTACTGGAAAAAGGATTTTTTTATAATGGACCCTCAGAACTGTTAAACAATTGGGAAATCAGCTACTTTTATATATTTTATTTCAAACACCATGGAGTTTTCTTTAAAAGAACGTATATTTTACTTCTAAAACTAAAAAAAAATGGCTTTGTTGTTTGAGGGGAAAATATAAAAGCAAATATATAGAGGTTATTTTAGTCTTCTTTCATAAGAAAAGTTCAAAGGCCACATAATATCCATAAGCTGATGTCCAGCATTAAAGTCAAGGTGGGAAGCGTCCCAGGAAGTGCTCACTACATTAAGATTCATATACAACATCAGACATCACTTCAAAGCAATATAACAAAAAGTAAGAATAAAACCTGAAATATTCTTAAAGATAAATAATTTTCAGAGATTGTTATGAGTCAGACATTTTTCCATTAAGATTCAGCTTAGAAAATCACAGGGCTCTACAAAAAAATTTGAGATCCTGGTTCCATTCTGCTCTCATAAGATGAGAACTCTTTTAAAAGCAATTCCTTTGCTAATGCCAGAACCAGACAAGTACTGGCTTCAGAAAACCTACACTGTTTTTCTAGTACAGGCATCCATTTAGTAAGACATACATGTTTTTTAATTCAATTTCCTATGAAAAACAGTGGTTTAAATTGAGGGAAACTCTGCCTCACAAAAACTCAGCAATATTATTGAAACCCAGAGCTTATTTGAGAAGAGAGGATTTTTCACAAAAAACCTAAACACCCTCATTTCTCTACTTCTGAAGGTAAATACATCCTTCACTAATTCTTCCTCAGGCTTACCCATTTGGGTTTTTTCTGGGTGAGGAAGGGCAAACAATGTTCTGTGGTGTTTCACTGGTGCTTTCTACAGTTGTGTTCTTGGTAGCCCTGGGGCACTCTGGAGAGGCGCAGGGCAGCTGTGCTTGTCCATGTTCCAGATGCATTGGATGCCACTGAATAGGTAGTGTTGTTACCAGTGATGAACAATCAATTTCCAAGTTTCCTGCAGCAAAATTGGTACCTTAATCAGCACAGTACCACTCCAATGCCTTAAACCATTTTGCTCACTTTGTTGCCTCTCAGCTCTGTACTCAATGTCTTTTATTTCTTATGGAAATATGGCATACAGAAATGCATTAAACCTGAAGGCCTACAAAGCATTTTAAACCATCATTAATTGGACCTGACATGGAAGGCCACCTTGTCACCTCCTGCACTGCTCCATCCTTCAGGCCACCACAAGTCTTTGGGCTGCAGCACACTTACTTGGATTAGTCCCATATCTACCTGTGATCCAGGTTGAACATGCACAGCTTTTTGCTGGGTTAGGCTTAACCCAGATCATAATTACACCAGATCAAATTTGGCCTAAATCTGCTGTGGTGAAGTGAAAGTCATCCGTTGACATGAAATCCAGATGGCCTTTGGTCTCTCAGCCATCACCATCTAAAAAGCAGCACAGATACCTTGGCAAGAGAGTAGATGGGTCTTGCAGCCATAACTACCTTCTCTGGTTACCACATCTAGCAGAGTTACAAGTTAGGCTAATATTCTTCTAAATACGAGCATTTTCCTCCCCATTTTGGGGGATTTTAGTTTTTAATGTGGACCTCTGCTGCGTAAGGCAAATAATTGTAGAGGGTTCAAAAGACAAGCACGGAGTTCTGAAGACTGTTAGAGCTTTTTATGCAAAATGAGGGGAAGATCTGTTTATTTTTCAAATTGCGTTCTTTAATTTACATTGACTTCTTGAAGGTATGATATCAACTTCAGAATTCACTTTCTGAAATGCAGGGTGGGGAAATCAGGCTTACTACAGCAGGAAAATGCTTATTGTCTCATTAGCCTCAATCCAGGAAAACCAACACAGAGCAGCAAGACCAAAACTGCCAACTCATATTCCAGAATAGTCCATGGTAAATCATCAGATACGAGACTGGTGAGGGTGGAAAGAGAAAAGAATGGAATTGTTTACTCCCTTATGGCTTTAATTGAATAACACAAAAAAAAATAATCTAGTTATAGCAAGAAAAGAAAAAAATCTTGGCTTATGTCTGCAGCAGCCCTAGGTTTTGGACAGGAGCAATGTTATAATGCATAATTATATAACTTGCTTCAACAGTTGTTTTCCATATGGGAAGTAACAGACTTGCCCAGCTGCATTTTGGCAAAGCCTGAATCTACATTATTCAGGGTATAACAATTTTGCTGAAATTTGGAAGTCTCACAAAAGGTATCGACACATTTCACTGATGGTCTTTGACAATAATTCTCTTCCTAAGAAGAATACATGGCTTCAACCCCCTTTCCAGAGGTCCTCAGCTATATTTATCTCCCAGGGCTGCCAGCGTCATTGTGTTCTGACTACAGATGACTCAAGTCAGCACTCCCTTCCTCCCATGATGAAAGAAGGGATGAAGCTTCAGGACACATGGAAAAGGTACTTTTGAAAGTCTCATTTGAACATTTTGATTTCGGATAATTCTCTAAATACACAGATCTGGTTCAGCTGCTTTGTGATCTTTATCTCAGGTGGTTTTGTGTCTTCCATATCAGTCAGGAACTGAAGCAGGAAAAAGCAATTCAGCCTTCTAGCTTCAAAGCCACAGCCAGCATTTGCTGCTTATTTCAGTAGCTTAGCAATTACCCCAAGGTTGATTACACTTCTTAAAATCCCACAGAATACCAGACTTTCACTATCTGTGAACCTGAACTAATAATGGCCAGGACTATTTTTTGTCAAGACTCCTTCTCCAATAGTTAGAACACAAACTGATCTCACCAGGTTCTCAGCCACCCATTCTAATGTCAAGAACTGGGAGATGTTCAAAACAAAAAAAAGGAAAGTAACAGGCACAGATGTTTGGCACATATAAGCAGGATATAACTTGTTGAGTGTGAAACTCAGCAGAGAAGCCACAAAAACTGTCACAGTTCCACAAGACTGATGCCAAAGTGACCTAGTTACCAGAATATCTGAGTTCTCAAGTGTGAGTCAAATACATATCAATTGGAACTTCCCTCACAGCCAGCCTTTCAAATACTGGACAGGACATTTTATATATTTTACAGGTTTATTTCACCTAGTGTTGGAGGAAAAAAAGCAAAGGTGCCCAACTTCAAAGAAGACCATGCAGTGTGAATTAAGAAAGCACCAAGTACTGGTTCCACAAATGCCACAGTAGTCTCCAGGGGAGTGCAGCAGCCGCATAGCCCATAACGTTTTCAGTATCCCAAAGGGAAATTACCTCAGATTTCCTGTGTTCTCATTTGTCTGACACGTGTTTTTGTTACATTTTATATCTTTAAATATTTTATACTCCATGAAATCACTCCAAAAAGCAATTTACCACATTATATTACTTTCTGCTATCTTTATGTATCATCAACATTTTGAGAACTAAAACTACTGTGGTTTGGAGAATCCATGGAAGGCATCTGGTACAATTAGCAGAGCTAAAGAAGAGAGTGCTTTTGTTGCCAGATGGTCCTCTGTATTTTGCACAAAACAGTTGTTGAATAATAGACAGGAACAGGCCTGGGACATGGAAAAGAACTGAGGCATGTGGGTGAGAAGCTTGAACCCTCACTCCCTACATCCTGACCCGGTACCACAAACCAGAAACGTACCAAGTCTAACCCCCAAAGGCAGCAGTCCTGAGTGAAGGTCTCAAGTGGGTGGGAAACCTCCTTGAACCGTGTGACAATTCAAATATAGAATTCACCCTGTCTGTCTTTCCCCCATGCCAGTGGTGGGCAGCTCTGTGCTCAGCACAGGAGCTGTTTTGTATCCCCATGTCTTGCTCGGCACTTTGGACGCCAGCTTGGATACCAGCTACTGGGTTGGCTCTGATCTCTAATTTGCAGCTGAGTTTTGAATCCAGCCCTTGACCATGACTCCTGGCTGCCAGTGAATACTAGGGAGGAGAGGAAATTTGAGATGGAGGCGTGATTTCTCCCAAATGGTAAATACAGTGAATCGTCCTGTGAAATAACCTTCCCTACAGTGTGTATGGCTCAGCCGTGGCAACAAAGAGAAGCAGCTCAGGACACAGACTCTTCTATAAGGAAGAAACAGAAAGGGAGGAAATGCACCACAGTTCATGCCTTAAGAAGCACCATTAAAGCAACTAAACAGCTGAACACAGTCTTATTGAGACACAAAATACTTCCTCTACAGGAGTCCTGCTGTACAATCATTTTCTGAAGTGCAGAATTTTGCTGACTTTACATTCTGGCAAGTGATCTGGAGTAGCTTACAAATGTTGCCATATTTATGCAGCAGGGAAAACTTCAAACTGCCAGTCCTCCACAGGCCATGAAAACAAACCTTCCCCTCAACTCCACGGTTCCTACTCAGTGTTTTGTGAACTTGAGGCACTGACAATGTGTTTTAACCAGTTCTTCAACAACTGCTATTCTAACTTTCTGCCACTGCCAAAAATTGGGATCCTCTCTGTTTCCAAAGCAATTTAAAGAAAACTTTCTGTAATTTAGCTGTGTCCATTCAATACATATGAAAACAGAGAGGTACACCTTCCTAATCAGAAGCTTTGAAAGAAAATAAAGCAATATGATAGAATATGCAAACCATCCTCTGGCCAGGGACGGGTTAATGCAGTGCTCTGGGCTCTGCCCCCCTGCGCTAGTAATAGGAATCAGGCTTGTAGGGAAGGATTTCTTGGTGACTGGCCAGGAAGAGAGCCTATAATCTGCAAAAGATGGGGTCTGGGGCTGAGTCAGGAACTGCCTGAGAGCCTGCTGCCTGTCAGAGTCTCTCTAAGAGCAGCTAAGTCTGCAACAACTTGGGGCTCTCACTGAGCCCATCTTTCTTTGTCATGGAGGCAACACTGTGCTGAAAGCCAGCAACAGCCAAACAAAATGTGTAGTGCCCTACAGCCCTGCGACTTCTGGGGTTGAGATTGTGGTGATTCCTACTACAATTGTATCTGAAGTGACAGTGGTCCAAGGGCACATGAAGTGGGGACATTTTTGTATTGCTTGGTTAAGTCCAAACAATTGGCTGCCTTCACTGAAATGACCAAGTGGCACTGGAACCGCAAACCAGTGAAAAAGAGTCAGGACTTTTGTTATGGGGGAGTCTGGTAAGGTCTAACTCACAGAAGGAAAGCACTTCTAGCAGAATCTCTTCAGAAGGGTCCATACTAAGTCTAAAAACAGATGAGAGCATCTGGCAGAGTGAGAAAGGCTACAAAAGGTTCATTATCACTGGAACCTTTCCACTAGGAGAGACTCTGATCAGTGTTCAGCAGTTCAGTAGCTCAGTCAAAAATTACTCCTATTGACACAGAGGTAGAAAACCCCCAGGATGAGCACTTTGTGTGTTCATTTCAGCTCTCTCAACTACTACACTACTTCTGGTAAAATCATAACGGCCAAATACACACAGAGGCAAATACTGAATACAATTCTCTGTTAAGTCAGGCTGCTTTGTGTGAAGTAATCATGTGTGCTTACTGGTAGATGTCTTTAAACAAACAAACAAAAATCCAAAGTGCCCTTTCTGTGCATTTTACTTGGTAGAATTATCAGACACAGTGTTAGGAAAAATAGGTAAACTGGAAAATTCATTTGTTTTCAAATCCAAAAAGTAACTATCAGGAAAGATCCATTGTGCATCTTCTACACATTTTACAAATGCATTCCAAAACCAGTGCTATGATCTTTGTGCATAATTAATATCAAGATTGTGATAAGGCTATTGACAAGCTAGCAAATATATACCTGTTTGTAATTTCTTCTATGAGAAATAAATCAGCATTTTTCTTCTTAAGATTTTATTTTCTTTTGTAGTCTCCACTGGTATAAGTTTAATAAGCAGCACTCAAAGAACCAGAGTGCCCTCTCGTGGTCCTGTATCACCCTTGTTATTTCAGTTTNAAAAAAAAAAAAAAAAGGCTGGGTTGTGACTATGCTGCACAGAATTCTTATAGCCACCAAGCCAACATTCTAAATGTTCTCTTAACAAAGATAATTTTAAGAGCTAGACAATTAAGTATGCAGGTCCAGACTGCCAAATGTCAGCCATGTAAAATGAAGTCCAGAAAATACAGCCCATGCTTTATCTCCACCAATTCCAGACATCACAACAAACTGAAATGCAAACCACAGCTTAGATAAAGTTCTCAGTGGCCAGCATGGTTTGATAACATAAACACCACACTGGCATACACAGAAGCAAGGATAAGTAAGGAAAGAAGGAAGGAAGATGAAGAGAGACTTCCAAAATTAACTCTGCTGCAGCTGAGACAGAGGACTAATTCCTTCCAGAAGCTCCTGCTCCTGGAGTGGTACCTGCTAAGGGCCAGGTATGAGGCTGTGCTGTGCACAGACCTTCAGTCATTTTCACACATTTTGGGCCCCTACCACTGTAGGCTGTGCTGTGCACAGACCTTCAGTCATTTTCACACATTTTGGGCCCCTACCACTGTCATCTCAGCTGTACTACCGCTAATAGACTGGGATGAGTCAGTTTCCAGGGTATTTTTACCCTGTGTTGCAAGGAGAAGAACAGGAATAAGTCCTTCAATTTGTCCATCCCTCATCTGTTTTGTGGTTCCTCACAGGCTAACTCTGGTTTTCACTCAGGAATGGCAGCTTACCCTACAGCAGCAAATGGACAATTCAAAACTAAAAATGAGAGACTGTTCCCCAGTTCAGAGGAAGAACATCCTGCAAGCAATCAAAAGCAGATGGGTATTTTAATATAACACAAAAAAAAATTGCCAGGCACAGCATGGCTGCCAGTCACAGCTGGACCAACATCTGCACTGTAAGTGGTGCCACTGTGGGCAGAACAGTAAAATACTCTGATAAAGGATATGAGCTGAGCTGCAGAACATGTGCTGCTAGGTCACCACTGGCACACTGCTGGTACAAGAACGAAATCCAAACTTGAAGAACTAATTCAAGGATAAACAGATATCACCATCAAAGGCAACTGACTCAAAGTCTGCTCCCAAGAACCACACAGCAGAAACCCTCACTGAGAATACTTCAGATTGCTTTCCATGGGATCTCAAACTTTTCAAACTGAAGGTCCAAACACTCCATTTAATTTTTTTCTAATGTGTCCAAAAGTAACAAAACAAACCACTCATTCTTCAGTGAGACTAAGAAACTAGTTGCAAAGCAGAACTGAAATTAAGAATACATATTTTCTAAATATCAGATCTTTCAGTTCCAATACAGTTTTACCCTTGAACTATAAAACAATGATTTAATATACTACTGCCAAAGTTATCCAAAATGAGCAAAAATACCCTCTCTGGGCCATCTGTGTGCAAATGGAACAGTTTATTAATGCTTACCTAATTGAGAACAAGTAAACAAGGGTCTTAGCCACATTGAGCCAATTTCTTGAGGCAAACTTCATGGTCTGAATTTCCAGAAACACACTGGAAAATTAGCAAAAGGGAATGCCTTTCACTGCTTTGTTTTAAGCCACAGAAAACAATGTCAGGCCACACCCACAAAAAGGTCCATTTGACTCCCTCTTTCGGTAAGAATTAACACAGCTTTCAGGGGAAAAAAAATTTAAAAATTTATCAGTTAAAGCATCTTTTTAGTACATATTCCAAACCATTATATGTGACAGAGAGACTCTGATACCATTTTATGTCCTGAAAACATCAACGTGGTTTTTACCTTCTTTGTTGTTGTTGCTGATTGTCAGCATCATAATTAGCCAAAATTTCCTGTTCCTCAGCTGAAAATCATCACCATAATGGTAACTGATTAGCACAGCTTTCCCAATTAACTTGTCCTCATTTGCCAATGTCAGCTGAAGCAAAAAGATTTATTACTAACACAAATGGACAAGAAGAAATGCATAGTTCCTCTCTGAAACATGGTTTTGTAAAATGAATAAATAAGAATTATTTCTTGCTTAGTACAAATTTCTTTCTGCTGCTGAAATTGAATCTGTTCACACTACCAACATCAACACCTTTACTGCTAGAACAGATGCTGGGATCTGGAAATCGGATAGGGTGAGGTGCAGACAAAGTAACAACATGTCAGTGCTTGCTAATTTCAAAATACTCATTTTGGATTGTTAGGGCAACATAGCATTAGGTACTGTATTCATATCTGTTACTTATGATGCTTCAAGGAAAGACTTTTCTGATGGCACCACAAAGCCAAGTTTAGCACACTGCATCTAATCAGGCAAGTAAAACTGTGATAATCCCAGCCCGGGACAGGGATCTCATGGTAGCCGTGCTAGGAAAACAGCTCCTGTGGTTTGTCCCACAGAGATACTTTCCTTAGCCCTGGAAGCGGCGAGGCGAGACTACTCAGAGACAACTCCGGACTTGTCCCAAGGCTCTGGGTGGCGTCGGAGCCGAGTGCAGCGGCACGGGCCCTAGCAGGGTAAATCCTGCGGGACCCTCGCAGAAAGGCACGTCAAACAGTGAAGACAAGAAACCATTTCTGCTGGGGGCTTGGTCCAGAGGTTTATTTCACCCCAGCATGGGCTCCTGAACGATGTTACCTCCCCAGCAGAACCCCGAACACGCGGCCGTCCACCCCTTTTACCCGGGTGAGGGGCAAGGGAAGGGGCACTGACCCCACCGATCCAGGAGAGGGGGGCAGTGACCCAGGGACAGAAAGGCAGCCTGAGGGTCAAATCCCCTT